>OZ014453.1:14289120-14889120 GCA_963966035.1 Acleris laterana | reverse complement strand
TTCTTCTTGTCTTCTTAATTTATAAAACTCTCTAAAATCAGTTAGTAATGACAAATCGTCCTTAATTCATTCATTAGTAATAGTCTTCGCTTCTTATTTGTAGGTTAAGTTAAGTATAATGATTTAATTTAAATATAATACTTAACATGTATAACATAGTTCTAAGTTAATTGTTACTAACCTATGTATAGGCCCTGGCCTGAAATAAATGTTTTTTTTTTTTTTTAATTAACTTAGTTTTTATTTTAGGCCAATTTAAATAGTTCTGATTATAGACATCATTAAATTTTTAAATATCATTAATAAATAAATATTAGCATCGTTATATAAAATGTAATTTTAGCTACGCATTTATGCTAAATCTATGACTGTTTTTAACAAAATCCTATACAAAATTGACTTGACTTGTAATTTCGGTGGACAAAAACGCCACCGAAATTACGCCACAGATATTACGGCATAACAGTTTTTCAAAGATATCGGTTGCACTATATACTTTATTAAAAGATGCTTTACGGGTTTAATTTAGTCTATAAAGGTATATTATAAATATCAAAAAAATAACTAAAACATACTTATTTAACGTACAGAAATTACGCGCCACCGAAATTACTTCACAGGGTACCAAAATACATCGCGAAAAAGACTAACCTCGCTAGCTCTAACGGCGCACAGATACATGTCCACTCCATTCGGTCGCGAAAGCACAACTAATGGTCTCTTTAAATAAAAACGTAAACATGGCGGTAAGTCACTAGACGAACCAGTTATCAGCAGGTATTTGCGAGTCGTTTCGTGAGTGGTCGGCGCGGGACAAAGACAAAGCGGTCTGCCTACTTTTAGGTATTAATATTTTTGCATTATTGGATAATTATTAAGAAGCGTCATCTAATATTCTTTCTAATGATGTTAATACCTAATTAAGATATTGCGTACACACAAAGTTACGCGAGCTTGTTTGGACAAAACTGGAAGTGTGACATGCCTCAGAGTGGTCATATTCGCGCTATTTTTAAAGTTCAATATTTTTTTTCAGAGATTTGGCTTACATTTGCGTGATGATAATGTATGGCCTCTTAATATGACAGTGTATATGATGAAAAACATATTTTTTTTAATTTTTTTATTAATTATTTTCCGTATTACAGCCGTGTGACACCCAAAAATGCCTGTTTGAAAATTCACCCAATTATGGAACTGGCCCTATTCAAAGCATTCTTTGACGAAGTAAGAACAGGGGTCACTAGATTCAAGGTAAGCAAGAACGTAAACGTAGCTATAAAGAGAACTGTAGGAATAAGACCCGAGCTGAACGTAAATTTTCTGATTGCAACTGCAATTATGGAACTGGCACTATTCAAGGCTTTCTTTGACGAAGTTAGAACTGGGGTCACTAGATTCAGGGTAAGCATGAACGTAAATGTAGCAATGAAAAGAACTGTAGGAACCCTTCCGGGCTGTTTGGAACTAATCTCGAAATACACTAAACCCTAATACGACCTAAGATCTAAACGACCTTTTCTCATAAAGGATGAAACCCGGATGGATTTGGTACCAAAAAGAGCGGTTCTCAATTTATACTATTGTCAATAAGACCCAATTTCAAATGAACCGAGTCGCATTTGAACTTAATCCCAAAAAGTCTAATTCCCAAAATACACTAAAATAAATACACATGGAAATATCAAAGCACACGATTCTCATAATGACTAATTTTCAAATCGTCCTAATCCCAAAATACATTAAATGTTTGATTCGGCAGTTTTTAGTTTTTAACCCCCGCACACTGGAACCCGTCCATACAAAGAGTTGCATAAAACAATTTTTTTTAAATTAGGTATTTTACAATAATACCTGGCCGCCAACATTTGCCAAGTAATAAATGAACCTTATTAAAGAAAAACAATTTCATTATCAGTTGACATTACGTGGTGGTATCTTGTCAAAGTGCAATGATTTTATATATTGCGGTACTAGTGATCAATTTCGTCTCTGTAAATGTAATTATTTCGGGTATATAGCATTACTAAGAACACAAAACTCACGATGTCTCTTCTTAAGCATGGTATGTAGATTAAATTTAGTCATTTCCTTTATCCTAATATTGCTTTATCTTTTTACTATACTTACGAACAGTAACTCGCAGTAAAAAATTATAAATATGTTGTTTTTTTCGAAACCCGCAAGAGGCTTTTGAAGCAGATAGGGCGATGTTATAGAGGACGTCTTTGGTATTTCAATACTAGTTTCAAAAGTAAAAGCCCGTTGCGCGTTTTCGAAAAAACACCGTATTTTTTGCTATGACGTTTTGATCAGGCGTTTTTATTTCGGGGAAAATTAAAAGTTACTTAAAAAAAACACTGTAACGTTCATAATATTTTAGCTGATAATGTTTTATACCTATTTTCCTTACGTTTTAGGCGAAGAAAAAGGAACAATTTCTATAAAACGCTATGTTATGTGTAACGTTTTATTGAAAAGTAAACATCAAACAATAGAAAAGAAATTCGAAGACCTTTATAGCTTTTTAGCAAAGAAAAGTAATTGTCCTGATATATCAAAGCACAAGCTAATTAAAGAGGTGCGTAATTTTAAAATGCAATTTCGTTTAAAATGGGAGAAATACAACAGACATGAAGAAGCTTTTTTAGAAAGGGAAAAGTCTTGGTTGAGTGGCGAATATCGATTAAAGCTGTATGTGACTGGAACAGGTGGAAGACCTATTAAAAATTTCGTTGATTGCTGTGATGGCTCAAAGCGTAGAAAAACCGCAGATTTACGGAGTACTAATTCAGCTGATGAACTAACTTATGCTGCACAAATGAAGTTAAGATCAGATCATAAAATTTCTGCAGCAAACCATGTATTGCAGGTAATGAAACCAATCGAAATTTCGACGGATGAAAATAAAAAAACAAGTGAAGAACTTAAGGTGACACCTGTGCAAGCTTTATCCTTAATGATTGAAGCACAACTATCAAAAAAACAATATAATATAATAAGGAATTACGCTCCCGGTGTGTTCCCGTGTTATAACATATTAAAAAAGGAAAAGAAGTCATGTTACCCACAAAATATAACATACACAGACATTGAAGCTGAAGTGCCATTACAACCCTTACTTGACCATACAGCTACTCGTTTATTACAAGCTCAAGAAGAAGTAATTACATCAGTGAATCCTGAAAATGAGTTCACCTTGCATGTCAAATGGGGCTTTGATGGGTCATCCAGCCATACGCAATATATGCAAAAATTTGTTTCTGAGGAAAGTGACGATAAATACATGTTTCTCACATCATTAGTACCAATACGATTAACAGTAGAAAAAGAACATAGAACTGTAGTTATTTGGCAAAACCCGCGACCTTCTTCACCGCGTTTTTGTAGACCTATAAAACTCCAGTATAAAAAAGAAACGACAACACTTTCAAAAACAGTCAAAGCTCAAATAGAAAGCCAAATAAGCAATTTAATTGAAACCAAAGTACAATTGAAAGATAAAGAGTATTCCATCAAATATAAACTTCATTTGACTATGGTGGATGGAAAAATTTGTAACTCATTATCAGATACGAAGTCAACTATGAGATGCTTTTTATGTGAAGCCACCTCTAAAGATTTTAATGATTTAGACAAAATAATTCAGAGACCAGTTAAAAAAGACTATCTGCTGTTTGGTATTTCGGTACTGCACGCATGGATAAGACTTTTTGAATCTTTATTACATTTGGCATACAAATTGAATCTTCAATCCTGGCGTGTAACTAAAGAAGTTAAAGCACAGGTCGAAGAAAACAAAAAGAGGATTCAAGACGAATTTAAACAAAAACTTTATTTAATTATAGATCAACCAAAACCAGGATTTGGTAATACAAATAATGGAAATGTTGCCAGAAAGTTTTTTCAAAATTATCAGTTATCCGCCGAAATAACGGGAGTAAATGAGGAACTCATTCGTCGGTATTACATGATCCTCCAAACAATTGGTTACAAGATTGATACGGATAAATTCAAAAATTATTGCCTGCACACAGCCGAACTGTATGTGTCACTGTATTCATGGTGTCCTATGACAACTACAGTACACAAGATCCTTATTCACGGAAGTGAAATAATATCAGAGCATCTTATTCCCATTGGAAGTTTAAGTGAAGAAGCCCAGGAAGCAAGAAACAAGGATTTTAAATGTTACCGGGAGCGATTTAGTCGAAAAACTTCGAGAGTAGACAATATGATAGATGTTTTCAATAGACTTTTGATTTCCTCTGATCCTATCATCACATGCTCACGTTCTCTACCAGTAATGGACAGAAAAACATACGATTTAGAAGCCATTGAAATGTTTTTAAGTGAAAATTTAATGTCATCATAGACAATATGTTTGTTAAGGTAAAAAGTATAATGTAAACACGATTTGAAACTACTGGTATAATTTTACAGTCCAATATTTTACATCACAGATGCAAATTTATGTTTATGTAACTTATAAGACTTTTGTGCACCCACTTGTATGGGCGGGTTCCAGTGTGCCCCGATGCCACGCAAAAAGAGGAGTGTTTGTCGTGTGTATCTGTGTGTATTTGTCTGACACCGTAGCTTTCAAACGGATGGACCGATTTTAATACACTTTTTTCATAATCATGAAAGCAGTTTTCCTGGTGGTGGTTCTTAGCTAGATTTAATTAAATACACTCATGGACAAAATTAGGGGAACGCAAAAAAAAGGTTTAAGAACTACTTTCATAATTATCTTAGGTTGGCCACTAATATCAGAGGATGCCATTAAATTAAATGTTCTTTTAGAATGTTTTTAATGTTTGATTTTCGTTTGTTTTTTTCGCGATTTTGTCGTATTGTGTCATCTCAGTAATAAAAAAGTCTTCGTAATTTTAAGTTTTTGATGAAAATTTATGTTTTCTTCGAGTTTATGTGTTGAGTTTATTATCAGTTGTGTTTAACGTGATTGATTGAAGGATATTAAGTAAAAATGCCAGATCTAAATGAATTTCTAGTGGTTAAAGCTGTCACTTTAATTGAAAATGGCTATACTTACAAAGATGTGGCCCAAACATTAAGAGTTTCGAAATCGGTGGTACATCGAGTGGTCAAGAGGTATCGTCAGACCGGCCAGTATAGCAGACGAGCAGGTCAGGGGCGAAAACGAAAAACAACAGCAAGGGACGACCGGTTCATTGTGAACAACGTGCTCAGAAACCGAACCATGACTTCTTCCGAGGTGCGTACGAAGCTGCAAGAAGTCAGACAAGTCTCAATAGAGAGGCCCTCTTCTTGCCACAGGGCATAGAGTAGCTCGACTTGAATTTGCCCGATATCACGCAAATTGGGACGAGGAACACTGGAGCGAAGTCTTGTTTACCGACGAGTCAAGATTTTGCCTGATGCCAGATGACGGAAGGGTTAAAGTGTGGAGACGACCAGGAGAAAGGTACGCTCAGTGTAACATCATTGGAAAAGAGGCATATGGTGGAGGGTCTGTAATGGTATGGGGAGGCATTTGTATGGGGGCACGTACAGAACTTCGGGTCATAGAAAATGGGTCATTAACAGCTGCACGATACGTAACTGAGGTTTTGGAAGAAATTGTTGTGCCTTTTGCCCCATTCGTAGGAGAAAATTTTCTTTTGATGCATGATAATGCACGCCCCCATACCGCAGCTGTGATTACCGATTATCTTCGAGACGTTCAGATCAATGTTATGAGGTGGCCAGCACGTTCGCCGGATTTAAATCCGATAGAACATGTCTGGGACAAGTTGGGCAGACAAATTAAAAAAAGAAATCCTGCCCCCACTAACTTGAGGGACCTAAAAAACGCATTAATGGAAGAATGGGAAGAAATTCCCCAAGATTTCATTGATAATCTGATCAGAAGTATGCCGCGGAGAATGGAAGCAGCTCGAAGAGCTAGAGGGGGCAACACTAAATACTGATGGATAACTCACAAAACAGCGATCAAGAAAAAGATAAGAAAAAAAAGGAAAATTTAATTAAATTCTTAAATGTTAATTTCATTTACAATTTCTTTAGACGGGTTGGTTTCTAAAACTGGTATTAATTTTACATTTGATTTTGTGTTTTTGATTTTAAACTGATCAGTTACAGCTACTAATAATATTATTAAAGTTAGTTGTTAAGAATTTTTCATGATAGTTTCATTTTATTGAATCTTTTTTTTGCGTTCCCCTAATTTTGTCCATGAGTGTACTTAGAGGTCCCCGATCGACGCACGCTGCGACGCAACGACGCCAATACGTTTATATTATTGTTTTCTTTTTACAGGTTGTTTTGGGGCGGGGTATTTTGAATTTTTAACAATAAACTAATTTAATGCTTTTTAAAATTATATTATTTACTGGTTTTGGTAGGTATACAGGGTGTCCAGTAAATAATGGATAACCTTCTACCCATCTATGGGGCACCTCAGGCTGGTCCCGAAAAAGGACTTACAGGTTTAGTAAAAGTTGCATGGTTTTCGAGATAATCGAACTTTTCTATTTTCTTAATAATTAGCACCTTGCTTCACTGTAATGACCGCCAAGGCCTGTAAAGAGATTTTGTCATTCTGTTTGCTGTTAAATATTCTTTAATAGTCATGCTAACGGATGTGTCTTAGAGCATTATGGTAGCGACACTAATTTCTTGTTAAACATATCTTAATTTATAACATCACATTTTGCTTTAAAGTTTGCAACAACTTTGACTGCTTGTGGTGAAAAAAAATTGTATGAAGACCAGAGTGGCCAATATGTTGAAAAATAGTGTATCTAATACTGATTCTAAACTGGTATAACACATGGTGTTTACGTCTTTACAGATAAAGTTATTGCTGTTAGTATTCACTAAGAGCGAATTTTACCAAAACACCAAGTTATCGATAAGTAACTCTTTACTTGATGGGGTTAGTCATATCATAAAAAACGCTTCTCTTATTATGAAAACTAACGTCTAATTACTGCAAAATAATGAATCACAGAATACTTGAAACCTACATCAACAATAATATTTTTAAATAAAAACCAGAATCTGTTTATTAAAAACAATACTGTTTAGTTACTATAACAAGTGTCCAATCAAGAAAGAGTTGAGAAACTTGGTGTTTTGGTAAATAAAACGTGTCTACGACATGTTTGTTTAGTGACAGCAAGTGAAAACCAGATATAACGAATGTGAAATGCGACTACTTATTTGGTACTTACATTTATTCAACTTTTAATGCAATTCTTTTATTAGTTTTAAATAATATTTAGGATGTTAACTAAGTACATACTTTGCTTACAATCTCTCCTTTCTCTGCTGAGTAATACTTACATACTTTGTTACAAGTTTATTACCTAATGTGTATTTTTGGCTATGAATTTTTTATCCGTTTTGATGTTTTCTTTTGACATTTATCAAGTACAGTTTTGATTCCACGAAGAACCATATTTTGGGTAACTATTTGGATTTTGTTTGCGACGACCTAGTTAGCTTTGCCCTGGACTTCGAAAAGGATATAACGACATGCCTAGGCATCAATACGAACCCCGTGAGTATGCTAATATGCATTATATTTATGGAGAATGCAAAGGCAATGCCAATGCAGCTGCTGCATTGTACGCAAGGAGATATCCGAATACTCGTCATCCCGATTACCGAGTTTTTGTAAGAGTCCACAATGCTTTTTGTGAAGGGAGAATGCCTGGTCAAAGTGTGGGTGGTAATGGCGAAGGCAGACCTCGAGATACGAGCATTGAGGAACTTGTGCTCTCTGAACTGGAAACAGATCGCTCAACTTCTACACGAGCTATATCAAGAAGTTCAGGCATTACAAAGTCGACCGTTAACAACATTTTAAAAAGACACCAACAATACCCATTCCATATCACAAGGGTGCAAATTCTGGAGCCTAAGGACTATGCTCATAGAGTAGAATTTTGTCGTATCATGTTAAGAAAAATGGAAGAAGATCCAATGTTTTTCGATAAAATTCTGTGGAGTGACGAATCTACCTGCCAAAGATATGGTTTCTTCAACATGCATATGCATAACGCATAACTATCATAGCCGGCAATTAAAAGGAGAGAATCCACATTTAATGCGAGAGGATCACTCCCAATATCAATTTAAAATTAATTTGTGGTCGGGGATCTTAAACGGGAAAATAATTGGTCCTTTTGACTTTGAATGGAGCCAGATATTTGGAGTTCCTTGAAAACGAACTTCCCATTTTATTGGAAGATGTGCCCTTAAACCCTGCTTCGTCGGTGGGTTAAATATTTAACAGTTTAACTCAGAGTTAAACCTTAACCTATAATGGTGCAAGACAAGTTATTAGTTTAACTCTGTGTAGACGGTTAACTCCGAGTTATTTGGCTTAACCCTGGATCGTGCAAGTGGCCCTAAAGCAAAATGTGATGTGATGTTATAAATTAAGATATGTTTAACAAGAAATTAGTGTCGCTACCATAATGCTCTAAGACACATCCGTTAGCATGACTATTAAAGAATATTTAACAGCAAACAGAACGACAAAATCTCTTTATTTGTGACCTTGGCGGTCATTACAGTGAAGCAAGGTGCTAATTATTAAGAAAATAGAAAAGTTCGATTATGTTGAAAACCATGCAACTTTTACTAAACCTGTAAGTCCTTTTTAGGGACCAGCCTGAGGTGCCCCATGGATGGGTAGAAGGTTATCCATTATTTACTGGACACCCTGTATAGCTGGTCATCAAAAGATCCTTATAAACTCAACTGTTATAGTTGTATAGTAAATACTACTAAAACATAAGATTAAATTAAAGATATTTATATTTAAAAAAATCGCAACTCAAATCAAATCGGGTCACTGACAGATACACAGATACACGAGTTGAACTACTAACACCCCCTGTTCTTTGGGTTTATGAATGTTCACACAAGGTTTGAGTGTATAATATATATATCCTACTAATATTATAAATGCGAAAATTTGTGTGTGTGTGTGTGTGTATGTTTGTTACTCCTTCACGCTGCAACGGGTGGACGGATTTGGTTGAAATTTGGAATGATGATAGCTTATACCCTGGATTAACACAAAGGCTACTTTTTATCCCGGAAAATGGGACAGTTCCCAAGGGAGCAGCGATAAACGACTTCGACGCGGACGGAGTCGCGGGCGAAAGCTAGTGTATTAATATATCCCGACCAATTACGGCCACAGCGACTGGGATCCGACTATCGAGAGCGTCACTCGTGTGCTCTCAGGTGGCTGACATACCCGATTTTTGCACAAAATGTTCGTTAATGGATTAAGAAAGGCAAACTTACGTGATTACATATTTCCTACATAAAGGTATGTAAAAAATAAGAAGCAAAGAGGTTTTTTAAACATTTGTTTGACGTAATAAATTTGTACATTATTCATAGGTAGGTACAAGTTTTTCTATTTTATTTTGAGTAGAATATACACCTAATAGAATTCGTGTGTAACCCAGAACTTCCAAGTTTTAAACAAAAACGTCTATTGAGGCAAAACTCATTAAATTTTTTTTTGCTACCTGAAACTTAACTTTTATTACGTTTTAGATAGTGTTGAAATTTGAATGCGTCAAAGATGTGCTGAATGATTTTGTTTCTCCAAGAGAGTATAAATGGCGCAATTTAGTGTGTTTTGGGACTAGGACGTTTTGGGAATCAGTTTTTATGATAATCGTGTACTTTGATACTAGAAATTAGTGTATTATGGGAATTAGACTTTTTGGCATTGATTTAGTATATACAAGATACACAATCCCGCACAAAACTCTATTATAAACTGTCCCAAATGACATTGATAGCTGCATTCAGATACATGCTAACATCGCTATTTTTTACCTTAAACATTCATGCAAAAAAAAACTCAATATACTAGCAGTCAAGTGTCAAATTTGCAAACTAATGTTTTAAAATATTTAAAACTCTTTAGTGAAATCGCCATTATCATACTATTTATGACAAAAGTGGACGGAGAATGAATGGAGACGAATTTCTCTATTTATATTTTATTAGTTTTAACGAAATTACAAATTACACAAAAAAACTTTTGACAATGTTTTATAAATGCTGTCATTTTATTACACAACTTAAGCTATATATATACAATAATAATAATGAATAAATTAATGTAAAGCAAGGTTTAAAAACCCGTCCCGTCGATTGTTTTTATTCAAATTTTAACGTTTAGGTATCCTTTGTCACCTGGAATGGTGAAATGATTCTAACGATACCACACACATATAAATTGGCTCAGGTGTTCAAAGTTATGTTGGAATAAAGAATTATACATACATACATAAATGAACCATTAAAACATTACACTTTACTCCAGACAAGACAAGATCTTATCCTATCATAACCAACCTAGCCTAACCGGTTACGTATCATAATATGTACATTAAGTTCAAAATACATAATGGGTCATAATTCATAATGGTCATAATATTATGATGCTTTTTTTTGAAACCCAGAACTTTTCAAGATTGTTATACAACAAACCTATCCTAACCTATTGGGTTCTATACAATGGGCTTTTAAAAATATTGAAAAGTTTACTACTTATTACGACCATTATGTAATATGACCCATTATGTATTTTGAACATTATATATAGGTATTATGATGCGATCCCAACCTAACCTAATTTCCTTGAAATAAGTTTAATTTAGTGCCGTGTGGTTGCCGGCAGAATAGAATAGTACCACTCCATACCTTCCTGTGGAAGTCGTAAGAGACGACTAAGGGATTAAAGGCTTGTAGTATTTTTAGGCGATGGGCTTGCTACCTGTCACTAATATACACATGATATACATCTTAGCCTGTATGTGCAAAATGTGGTTACAGAATTAACAACTGGCTGTTAAAGTTGTTGGTAATTCTGTAGCTCTGCCTACCCCACTCTGGGATGAAGGCGTGACGGTATGTATGTATGTATGTAAGTTTAATTTATTATATAATTGTACGAAAATGGGTCAAGCACACAACAGACGACTTATTTGCCTTGAATAGTTGATCACCCCTATCTCGTGCTAATATTGCAACCCATTTTGCACGTCGTAGAGGATTTCGTGGAAAGCTTAAATTTAAAAACAAAAAATATTAAAATTTAAAAAAGTAATAGCTACTCCATAATAATTTTGTACTAAAAATCATGAAAACATTATAATTTTAGCTAGAAACGTTTATAAATAAATAGAACTTACGTAAAATAAGACATTCCATCCTTTTTATTTGTTTTTTTGTTATTATTTTTGCAGTTTTTCACCACACATTTTGTCATGATTGACAACTGCCACTGTCTGTGGTCGGTTTAGTCCCAGGCAATTCACATTTCTAAATTATCACATTTCCAGGATATTCACATTTCTAAACTATCACATCCCCAGGCATTCACATTTCTAAACTATCACATCCCCAGGCATTCACATTTCTAACTTATCACATTCCCAGGCATTCACATTTCGAACTTATCACATCCCCAGGCATTCACATTTCTAACTTATCAAATCCCTAGGCATTCACATTTCTAACTTATCACATTCCCAGGCATTCACATTTCTATATTATCACATTTCCAAATTTTCACATTCCCAGTTATTCACATACTACTTACATCTTCACAATTCTAATTTTTGGAAATATTCTTCATACTTATTCAGTTCAAGTTCATTAGTATAGCAATATGTTACACAGGGTAGAAAGGTCTATGGGCCATGGAGGGCAACTGCGACTGACTGACATAGTGATCTATCAATGCACAGCCCAAACCACTGGACGGATCGGGCTGAAATTTGGCATGCAGGTAGATGTTATGACGTAGGCATCCGCTAAGAAAGGATTTCCCGAAAATCGACCCCCAACGGGAAGAAATAGGAGGAGTAGCGGGAAATTAATTCTACGCGTACGAAGTCGCGGGCGTCCTCTAGTGTGTTAATAAAGTACTATAAATAACAAGTAAAAACCAAAATTTATCAATATAGCATGACATGTAGAGATAGACTTACATACATTCGTGCATGCATACCTGCATCTATAAACATACTTCAAAAAGAGTATGCCCCTTTTAGGGCCGTTGGTTGGATAAAAAATAATATCATTTATGATCAGGAAATGGTGAGATTGTGAGTAAGGTCGGTGAAAAGTTGGGACTGTGATGAATTGGGACAGTTGAGAATTTGGAATATAAAGAACTAGGATTGTGAATAAATGGGTTTTTGAAAAGTTGGCATTGTAAAGAATTGGGATAGTTAAAAAATAGGAATGTAAAGAACTAGGATTGTGAATAAATGGGTTTTTGAAAAGTTGGCGTTGTGAAGAATTGGGACTGTGAAGAACTGGGATCGTGAAGAACTGGTTCTATGAAAATTTGGGTTTGTGAAGTACTGTGCCTAAAGGCTGTGGTCGGAACAAGACTAATAGCAAAACTACTGCCCAAGTCGATTCGGCAGTAGTTTTGACTTGCCATTTTTTCGTGCTGATTGTGTATCTAGTATATACTAAATCAATGCTTTTTGGGAATAAGTTCAAATGCGACTCGGTCCATTTGAAATTGGGTCTTATTGACAATAGTATGTATTGAGAACCGCTCTTTTTGGTAGTAAGTTCATTCGGGTTTCATCCCTTATGAGAAAAGGTCTTTTAGATCTTAGGTCGTATTAAGTATAGTGTATTTTGAGATTAGTTCCAAACAGCCCGGAAGGGTAGGAACAAGACCCGAGCTGAACGTAAATTTTCTGATTACAACTGCAATTATGGAACTGGCACTATTCAAGGCTTTCTTTGACGAAGTAAGAACTGGGGTCACTAGATTCAGGGTAAGCAAGAACGTAAATGTAGCAATGAAAAGAACTGTAGGAACAAGACCCGAGCTGAACGTAAATTTTCTGATCGCAACTGCAATTATGGAACTGGCACTATTCAAGGCTTTCTTTGACGAAGTAAGAACTGGGGTCACTAGATTCAGGGTAAGCAAGAACGTAAATGTAGCAATGAAAAGAACTGTAGGAACAAGACCCGCGCTGAACGTAAATTTTCTGATTGCAACTGCAATTATGGAACTGGCCCTATTCAAAGCATTCTTTGACGAAGTAAGAACTGGGGTCACTAGATTCAGGGTAAGCAAGAACGTAAATGCAGCAATGAAAAGAACTGTAGAACAAGACCCGAGCTGAACGTAAATTTTCTGATTGCAACTGCAATTATGGAACTGGCACTATTCAAGGCTTTCTTTGATGACGTAAAAACTGGGGCACTAGATTCAAGGTAAGCAAGAACGTAAACGTAGCTAAAAACAGAACTGTGGGAACAAGTTTAGTAATGTATGATTAAGACTTTCGATGTTTAGAGGTAAGTATTGTATAGTATTTGAAATAATATCACAACTTGTATAAATAAAAAAATAACTATTTAACAGATAACAAAGGTAAAGGAGCTTTAGGTCCACATCTCGTTATGACTAGGTAGCAGATACGAACAGATCGCTTTGCGACTACATATCGATCTGACTACATCACTTTGTGCATAGATTACAATACAGTAAATGTTCTGATTGCAACATCAGTTGTGGAGCTGATGGCACTTTTCAAAACTTGTTTTGATGAGGTAAGGACCAGGGACCGGAAAACCCGTTCCTTTGCTTAAGCCGTTCGAACGGCTTACCCGTTCATATGGTAAGCCAATCGTTTCGGTAACCTCTTCACCCGCTTACCCAACGATGAGATAGCCCTATCAAGCCAGGTTACCCTAACCGTATCCCTTTGGTAACCGCTTACCGAATGTTGTTGGATTTGGTATTAAGCGCTTACCGTTCGGGTTAGGGTAACCCCTTCGCCACCTTCCCGCGCGTGCCGCTATTTTTTAGGTACTTATATTTGATGCCACGTCGTATTCATAATACCGATGAGCTGCGTCACTTTTTTGTTTAGGCATAATAAAGCCGGGAGTAGGTATGTACACTTGTACTTTTTTTTAATAACAATAACAGTTAATATCTTTACTAGATTAATTACAGTCCACACCAAATCTTAGCTCATCAAATTAACTTTCACTTACTAATATAACTACGGAGATGCGCAACGTTCGCAAATCACTAAGAAAGTGACGAGTAATATGCGTGCAATAAACAAATAAATAGGCAAACAAGTGACAAAAGGTAGTTTACGCCAAAAATTGATCACAAGGACCCAACATTTTTGCAAAAATATGCTTTAAGATCAAGGACCAAGGCTGCGACGGCGGCAATTCATAAAGCTTTGACAAATGCCGCCACGAGCGGCTCGTGCCACAGGCCACTGCACTCACCTTTGATTGAAGCGCGCGCGCCGCCCGAGTTTTGGTTTCTATAGGTTTCTATAAACGGTCCAAAAATATGTCGTACGTAGTTCGTCTAAGAACTAAAATTGCTTGAAGGTATTTTAAGCGGTAACCCATTCGGAGGTTTTGATACTGGTAAGCGGTAAGCGAAATTAACTCAATCGAATGGATTATCCGTTTAATGTGTAACCCAATGAAGCGCTTACCGAAATGTGCGGGTTTATAAAAATCAGCGCTATAAAAACCCTTTAAAAACCCCGGGTTAGGGTAAGCGGGTCCGGTCCCTGTTTCTAGGTCGAAAACCAAGTTTAGTGAATGGGCTACTGTAGGCATTCATAAGAGTAGAAATAGGCTTTATGACCTATATAAAGAGAGGGAGGACAATAAGAACGCCGACTTCCTAATTTATGTTAAGAATTATTCGAGGACCTTTAAGCAAGTTTGTTTAACTGCTAAGGCAAATTTTCTTAGTCTTAAACTCAAATCAGCTGACAATAAAGTAAAAACTGTATGGAACATTATAAATAGAGAAACAGGAAAATCAAAAACACGTGACAATCAAGTCACCATAAACGCAGGTGACAAACAAATAACGTCAAATAAAGACGTTGCCTTAGCATTCGAAGATTATTTTTCAAACATAGCCTCTAATACAACGAAATGTCTTAAATCATCCGCGGTTGAAGCTCAATCATTACTTTGCACTAATGTCAGTAAATGTAATATAAACTTTGAATTCAGCCCTGTAAATTCAGGTTCAATAGTCAAGGTATTTAAATCGCTTAGTTTAAAAAAGACTTTGGAAGGGATTTTTGGGAAGGATTTGTGGGGCACATCAGTTAGAGTACTATCTCATATCATAGATGTAATTGCACCCCATTGATCATTAATTTACAATAATTGTTTATCAGAGGGATCTTTCCAGATCTCATGAAATATAGTAAAGTCATACCTCTTTTTAAATCGGGCGAGATGAGTGATTTAACGAACTTTGAGAAACTAATGCTGAATGATATGTTAGGTCACTTTAATAGAAATAAAATACTTAACAGTACCCAGTTTGGGTTTACCCGAGGTCGATCAACAATTAATGCGGCTTCTGTGCTCATTAAATATATATATAACAGTTGGGAGAAATCTTGTGATGCAGTAGGAATATTTTGTGATCTTTCTAAAGCTTTTGATTGCGTGGATCATTCGACCCTAATTTTAAAATTAAAACATTATGGATTGTCCAATAAAGCTTCAAGTCTTATGTCTTCTTATCTAAGTGATAGAACTCAAACAGTTGTGTAAGTGAAATTAGGTGTGCCGCAAGGCTCAATTCTAGGCCCTTTTTTATTTCTGGTTTATATAAATGACTTACCACCAACAGTAGATAAACTTTGTGAGATTGTACTTTTTGCTGATGATACTTCATTAATTTTCAAAGTAGATAGAAAGTCCATTGACTACAGTAGGATAAACGCCACACTAGTTAAAGTACTTAATTGGTTTACTAGTAACAATTTACTACTAAATATTCTGGTTTGGGGTAAGGCAGCTGAAATACGAAGTATATTTGTCTTACAAAAAAGGGCTATTCGTTCTATTTATAACTTAAATTCCCGTGACTCCTTAAGAGAACTTTTTAAAGAAATTCACATCTCAACTGTACCGTCTCAATTTATTTATGAGAATATTATTTATGTTATTAAAAATTTAAATTCTTTCACCAAAAATTCCAATGTACCTACATAATCTAAATACAAGAAATAAAAATAAAATTGTTATCCGAAAATTCCGCGTCCGTAAAGTATATAAATCATTTGTTGGTCAATGCATTCATTTCTATAACAAATTACCTGACGAAGCTTTAACATTACCCTTTCCAGCACTTAAAAATTACTTAAAAAAGTCGTTAATATCTAAAGCGTACTATAGGGTCGAGGACTATCTAACAGATAAAAATGCTTGGCCTAAACCCGAAACTTAGTCATTCATAATTTGTAAAATTGCAAAGTTGTTTGTCTAGGGGACACCGTTGATGTGGGAAAGCATATCAAACTTTTATTTGGTTGTACTGTGTTTTTTTTTTCTCCTCTCTTCTTTTGGCTTCTCTAGTATTATGTGCTTTCCATCCACAGCTCCTAAGCAATTTGGAAAGTTTGTTCTGTTATAAAAACCCTCAGAAATATTTAACCAACCGTTCACTGTCGGTTCGGGCATATAAAGTAGATTCAAACATAACCATACTTTTTCACAAGTGTCTTCAACAATTTCACGAATTGTGGTAGCTCCCAATAAATATTCGTAGTAAAGCGAGTAGAAGCTGTTCCCCGATTCGAGGTACTTACCTGAAAAACAAAACAGAGTAAAAATTTGAAAATTAAGTTAAGTGCCAATTTATTCTACGCCGAAAGCTAAAGAGAATATTTTGAAAATGAACGCAAATGAACAACCCAAACTTTATACAAAAGAAGAAATTAAAAAGATAGCACCAGGCTATCGTGGCAAACCAGAAAAATTCGATCCGACCAAGGTTGGAAAGAAGATAGATGGCGCCAAACCCAACAACAAAAAGGCAGGACCTGCTTCGAGAGAGGTAACCCCGCCAACCGCACTCGAGAAGTCGAAGACACCAACACCACCGAAGAACACGCCCATGTGGGCCGATTCAGTGTTCGGGATCGACGTCTCAGTACGAGAACTTGACGTGAGACAGGAAATCAGTTCATCCTTCGGGAGACTGCCTGAAATCGTTGAGGAGGTGTACTCCGCCATCAGCGGAGATGACATCGGTCTGAATAAGCAAATGACCAAAAGTATGCTAATGTATTATACAACGGCAATCCTTTGGGCACGCTTACTAGACATAAAAGCCAAGCGTGGAAACACGAACTTGTCTTTTACAGAACAAGAGTTCTGCAAAAGCGTCGGCTCCCAGGAATTTAACATTCCGCAACCACTGTACCTATTCCTCAAAGGAATTGGCGAGGTCAGAGATCCAACAGGTAAAACTGTACATCTCAAAGATCACGTCCTTCCGATGGTAGTACAACAGGGTTTCGGAGGTTACTTTGCTGCAACCATCGACGTAAACAGTCACAATCTCTACGAAGAGATTCCTTGCTTAGGAATCTGTGGAGATATAGTGATGGCCGAGACATCGGAGGCGGTGAATCCAACACCAAACTTCCGTGTACTCCCGGCACATACCAGAGCGACCCGTTCAATGAATGGGAACTTTGGAGCAATCGGCTTACGCAAGGACGAGGTTAAAATTCTGCTGAATTCAGTAGGAGTAACTTCAACATCCTTCGAAGAGCAGATTACAGGTACGCGCCTAAACATAAAACTGTTACAAGCAGTCAGCGACTACCTCGCCGGAACACCAACCTTCCGAAACGAGAAAGTCAAGATTGAAGCTTTAACAGCAGAAGGAGACGCTGCCCAACTCATCCGTTGCTTGCCAACAGATGAAAACGTCGCAACGACAGTGCGCTGGACGCAAAAGGTCTTTAGACCCAATTCAGCAAGCGCTAGTCCCGTAACGACATTTGGAGCATCCTATATCATGGGATACCAGCTCCTCAAAGAAGCTACAACGAACGACAACTCCAATTGGTGTTGTGTTGAGGCTTCAGCCGCTATCAATCCATGGCCAATTCCAGCAGACTGGATCGCCAACAGGAATGTTAGACGAGCATTGCCAGCAGGTCTAGATATCGCGAGATTCGTCTCAATATCTGACTCGCAGCAGAATCGGACCAACGCAATTGTCCGAAGAATGATAATCAGCCCACGCTGATCCATTCACAACGACACCGCGGCCACGGCGATTAGCATCGAGGGTACAGTTTCACAATAAATTTAATATAGTTTTAAAATAGTATTAAAAGACACTAAGTCTTACTATCAAAACCATTAGATTTAAATAACATACCAATTAACATACAAATTAAATTAAATCATTTAGCTTTAGTTTCAAATTAACTTAGCATAGGGTAAATATCGCTATTTGTTTTCCATAAATTCAAATAAATACAGTGGACTTATTACACCGCCATCTAGTGTGACATTATAGAAGCTCAGATATTGAGATCTATGAATGAATCGTTCAAACGAGATGCATTGATGCAAACTTGTACGAGCGGGTAACGTGAACAAATGAGATAAATAGTGTTTGAGTCATACGTATCGTGAAGTAGTTTATAACACACCCCGCCCCCTGATACTAGATCAAGATAACAAATTGCCGTCGGCACTCAACAGCCGTTAAAATAGGCCTACAAGAAAAACAGATCTATTCTAATTGTTTACTCTTTTATGAAACCAATATTCACAATGTATCGTAATATCCGTGATGCAATTGTGATGGACACTAATTGTTTTAATTGCAACAAGTGCAGTAAGGAGATAGAAAACAGACAATTTTTAAAATGCAATGTATGTAATAATATTTATCACCTCGTATGCACGAATGTTTCGGAAAAGCGCTTCTATAATATTATGTCCGAGAAAAGCAAAACAAACTGGAAGTGTCATGATTGTTTTACGCAGCAAAATCGCAATATCATCGATGATGATGAAAGTAATCTCCATTTGTCATTTGATAGAAACATCACAGAGCGTAAAAAATATATGGTTAACGTCCCAACACATAACTCTTTTGACTCCCTATCAGACTTGGATGAACACGACGCATTGCCTTTTACACTATCATCGTCCTCCTTAATACATAACAGACTTAATAGAAGCTGCCCAGAGATAGGCGATAACCTGCAAGACAGGTTAGATGCAATGAACACTAAGATATGGGATTTGCAAAATAAGCTCCAAAGTGCTGAACAAGAAATTGTTAACTTGTTATCGGAAAATAATGCGTTAAAAAAAACAATGGAGTCATACGGCACAAAAATTAGCATGTTATCACACATCTGCAGCTCGAATTCAAAACAATCTACTGGTAAAATACGAAGACGGAGTCTTCGGAAATCAAAGTTGAACTTTACGCCAAATAAAAGTTTCACTGAACCTAATTATAGCTGTCAAGATTTAAACATAAACGTGGAAGGAAATATTAGCGATACAAGTGCTACAGATTTGATGCAGAACATTCAACGCAATCCAATGCAGGAACCAACAGAAGACACCGTGGTCATCGAGAAGGAGATTAAAACGAAGAAAATTTGCATGATAAGCACCAATAAATTTAACAAAATGTTGTCTATATCCAACTCTTCCTTGGGGGACAATTATGATATATGTCATTTTCTTTCGCCGCATGTGGGTGTCAGAGACCTTTTATATAGACTAAAAAACAAGCTTACTAATTATACAATTAGCGATTATTGTATAATATTCATAGGTGAAGATGATTTTAAGAAATCCCAAAATTATGTTACTCTATTGTCCTTTATATACGAAACCTTGACTGATGTTAATCACACCAACATTATTATCTGTGCTCCAACTTTTAACTGTGGGTATTTTGCCAACATGGTAAATCGTAGAATAGAAATATTTAACGAACTGTTGTATAATGATGTTGTAAAAAATAGATATGCTTACTTTGTTGACAGCAACCGGAACCTTACTTATGACTTTGATATGTTTTATGCACATTCTGGACGGATAAATAATCATGGCATTAGGACAATTTTTCAGGATGTTGTTAAACTAGTGACGATTATAGTTAAAAGAAACTGCAAGTATAACACAGGGGATGGCCTGGTTGATAACGATACACCTTGCTGCGATTTTTTTTGGTAGAACAACCGTTGTCTGACAAATTCTCGATTATGCATCAAAACATCGCGGGATTGCTAGGCAAACTTGATATTTTAGAAATTGCATTAAGGGAGCTGCGTTATCCGGATGTCATTTGTTTCAGTGAGAGTTTTGTTAAGCGTGGTGCGGAGGACAACATAAGGTTGGATAATTATAAACTGGCGTCAAAATATTCAAGGTTTTTCCAGCAAAGAACTAGAAATAAGGTTGTTCTTAGATAATGAAAATGTACAAATTATGTGCATTACTGAACATTGGCTTAGACAAGACCAATTGATATTAGATTTCATAAATTTTAAATTAGTAAGTTATTTTGCCAGAAAAAGTGCCATTCATGGTGGCTCTCTTATAATTGTTAAAAGTACCCTTAAATCCAAAGAAAGAAAGGATATTATAAAGCTATCGATAGAAAGGATTGTAGAAATTTCTTGCGCAGAACTAGAAACTTATATAATAATATGTGTTTACAGACCACCACTATCTGATTTTTGCACATTTGAATCTACCATGGAACATGTGTTAAAATTAGCAAGTAATAGCCAGAAGCATGTTATAGTTTGTGGAGATTTTAATGTTAACTTACTTGAAACGTCAAATAATACCACTCGGTTACTAAGTTTATTTAAATCTTTTAATTTAGCTAATCTGTTCTTTGAACCCACACGGATAGGTGTTAGTAGTGCAACCTGCTTAGATAACATTTTTTGTAATTGCGAATGTTTGGATAAAGAAATATTTAATTGTTTTAATTCTGACCATAGTGGTCAGAAGGCATCTTTCTTAAATGATTTTTATCAAAAACCTCAGACGATAACATACCGACGGTGTACCCTTGTTTTGCCGACAACCGTTTCATCGAATATTATTTCATCGACAACGATTCATCGAAACATTAGTACTAGTAATATTGTTTGGCGTTATTTTATTTCAACTACTATTTATTTAAATGTATCTTACTACGTGGAAATACTAATCAACGAATACTACTTAATCGCTGATTTGTTTCAAATTATCTTAATTGGTACAACTACAAAACATTGCAATTCATTTCTTCGACGTATTACTTTAATACAATTTTTATATGCCCTATTGCACATTTACACATTTTTCAAATTATGTAGTGTGACAAACAAATACCTATGTATAATAAAAGTAAGATTTATTGATAATATTAAATTAATAATATTATTGCATAACTAGTTATATCAAGAAATAGAAGTACGAGGCTTTTAAAGTAAGTTAGGTTAGAACTGCGACCACCAAGAAAACGAACTGTTGACAGAAGTGGGTTAGGTTAGGTTAGAACTGCGACCCCCAAGAAAACGAACTGTTGACAGAAGTGGGTTAGGTTAGGTTAGAACTGCGACCCCCAAGAAAACGAACTGTTGACAGAAGTGGGTTAGGTTAGGTTAGAACTGCGACCCCCAAGAAAACGAACTGTTGACAGAAGCGGGTTAGGTTAGGTTAGAACTGCGACCCCCAAGAAAATGAACTGTTGACAGAAAAGCATGACACATTACTGTTTAGTTTTGATAGCAAAATATTACCAATTGAAATAATGTTATGCGGAATAAATATTATTACAAGTAAAAAAAAAACAATTAAAAAAACCCGAAATGATTAGTCATGACATGAATTCTATTGAAATAAGTAAACTACCAATTAAAAGACAAAAAAAAAAAAAATTTATTTATTCAAAACACTGTTTTAAAATTTCAAAATTACGAGGACCGTCTTCTCGAAATAAGTCCACATTATGCTTTTTCGGTTCTTAAATTCTGTCTTTTTGTTCCTAAATTTATGTACCTGCTTCGCTGCTGCCCTTTTTGGAAATTTCAAAATCTCTTAACGCAAATCGATGATATTATTAAATTAAATTTGGATTCTATTTTGAACATTCAGCTAAGCGAGCAATCCTGGACTCAGGCATCCCTCCCCATCCGCTTTGGTGGACTAGGGATCCGCAAAATTTCTTGTGTTTCTTTTCCAGCTTTTTTGTCTTCCGTTCATAGCTCGGCCAGTTTAGTAGGTAAAATCCTTTGCGCTTTGCCCTCAAACTACACGACTGCCGACTTGGAGGAAGCCAAAAATGCCTGGAGACTTGCCTACCCAAGCAGTAATTTTCCAGACAATTTAAATTCTCAGAGGTGTTGGGATGACATAACCTCTAATATAACTTATAACACCCTTATAAGGAGCAGTTCAGGGTCTGAGCGTGCCAGGCTCTTGGCGGTGGGAACCAAAGAAGCTGGCTACTGGCTACATGCACACCCATCGCCAAATACTGGTACTTTTTTAGAGCCTGAAACACTCCGAATTTCAACTTGTTTGCGTCTTGGTGTCCGGGTCTGCTCTCCACACATATGCCCCTGTGGCAATGAAGTCGATTGTCTGGGTCACCACGGACTTTCATGCCAAAAAAGTGCGGGCCGCTTCTCTAGACACGCCGCGCTCAATGACATTATCCGCCGGTCTCTTGCCTCCGTCAACGTTCCCGCTTTACTAGAGCCAACCGGTATCGCTAGGGACGACGGCAAGAGACCTGACGGTATGTCTTTAATTCCGTGGAGTATGGGGCGAGTGCTGGTGTGGGATGCTACTTGTGTAGACACCCTAGCCTCGTCACACCTCCGCGGAACGGTAATTAAACCAGGCGCGGCGGCTGAGGCGGCCGAAAGCATGAAGAAAAATAAGTACAAGGGTCTCGGTGCGGAATATCACTTCGTTCCTTTTGGCGTCGAGACCCTTGGTCCGTGGGGACCCGGTGCTATTAGCCTTTTTAAGGAGTTATCAAAAAGGCTAATAGAAACCAACGGAGACCATAGAGCTGGCAGCTTCCTCGGCCAACGCTTAAGCATTGCTGTACAACGAGGAAATGCTGCCAGCATCTGTGGTACTTTGCCACGGGGGCCCTTTCTTAGTTTTTAGTTTTTATTTAGTTTTAATTTTATAGTATTTAGTTTAGTGATAAGTAGGTTTTATTTTAGTTTTAATTTATTGTAAATTTATTTGTCCTGTAATTGTTTATGTGCAATAAAGGTCATTAAAAGACCACGTTTCAAATTACCTAGTATCGAGTCCTCGACGCAATGACTTGTCGATGAAATGAAAATACTTGAAACGTTGTCTTTGAAATAATATTCGATTAAAAGTTTGTCGGCAATTCAATGGTAAACCCATACCGACCTATAACTAGCAATCGTTTGGAATTATTCAAAAATAAAGTTCAGGCTAATCTTTCAGTGTTACCTTTCTTAAAGAATGACTCTAATAGTATTTATAAAGACTTGTTTGGCGTGATTCTACACCAATTTAATAATAATTTTAAAATGAAAACTATTTCTAGGCAGGGACCGGAAAACCCGTTCCTTTGCTTAAGCCGTTCGAACGGCTTACCCGTTCATACGGTAAGCCAATAGTTTCGGTAACCTCTTCACCGGCTTACCCAACGATGAGATAGCCCTATCAAGCCAGGTTACCCTAACCGTATCCCTTTGGTAACCGCTTACCGAATGTTGTTGGATTTGGTATTAAGCGCTTAGGTACCGTTCGGGTTTGGGTAACCCCTTCGCCACCTTCCCGCGCGTGCCGCTATTTTTTAGGTACTTATATTTGATGCCACGTCGTATTCATAATACCGATGAGCTGCGTCACTTTTTTGTTTAGGCATAATAAAGCCGGGAGTAGGTATGTACACTTGTACTTTTTTTTAATAACAATAACAGTTAATATCTTTACTAGATTAATTACAGTCCACACCAAATCTTAGCTCATCAAATTAACTTTCACTTACTAATATAACTACGGAGATGCGCAACGTTCGCAAATCACTAAGAAAGTGACGAGTAATATGCGTGCAATAAACAAATAAATAGGCAAACAAGTGACAAAAGGTAGTTTACGCCAAAAATTGATCACAAGGACCCAACATTTTTGCAAAAATATGCTTTAAGATCAAGGACCAAGGCTGCGACGGCGGCAATTCATAAAGCTTTGACAAATGCCGCCACGAGCGGCTCGTGCCACAGACCACTGCACTCACCTTTGATTGAAGCGCGCGCGCTGCCCGAGTTTTGGTTTCTATAGGTTTCTATAAACGGTCCAAAAATATGTCGTACGTAGTTCGTCTAAGAACTAAAATTGCTTGAAGGTATTTTAAGCGGTAACCCATTCGGAGGTTTTGATACTGGTAAGCGGTAAGCGAAATTAACTCAATCGAATGGATTATCCGTTTAATGTGTAACCCAATGAAGCGCTTACCGAAATGTGCGGGTTTATAAAAATCAGCGCTATAAAAACCCTTTAAAAACCCCGGGTTAGGGTAAGCGGGTCCGGTCCCTGGTAAGGACTAGGGTTACTAGATTCAGGGTACACAAGTATGTAAACGCAGCTATAAAGAGAACTGCATCTGGATCTAACAAAGATCAAGACACTCAATAGGGGGAACTGCAGGGAATAAATAAATGTCCTTTTTCTCTTTTTGGCAATTATGTGGAAGAAGAAGGATGCAATGGATTGATTTTCAAGAGCTTCCATGACTTTACTGTATAACGCAGTAATTACTTATGGTAAGACTTCCAAAATAAAGAGTGGAGGAGAGATCCTTCATGCTATGAACCTAAACGCAACGCTAAGAAAAATTACACTTAACGAGTTAGTTCAATGTTTCCTAAACGGTCAAATAAAACTAAAAAATGATAAAAAATAACATGTAAATATAAATTTTTCAGAGCTATCCAATGATAGGTACCTTACTCTAGATGTTACATTGTACAATATATTTTTTTTGGTTTTATTTTATAATTTGTTCGGTGTAATTGAAATAATGAACCTTGCTAAATTACAGTTTTGTAGTACAAGAGTCTCTGAGCTACACCACGGACAGACGAACATACAGGCAGACGGACATGGTGAAACTATAAGGGTTCCTAGTTTGACTTCGTAACCTCGCCCGAATCTGTCAAACTATTTGGAAACAATGTGATAGACCCACAGACAGACGTAGACGTTAAACTTATAAAACTACTCTTATTGTGTTAAAACGTTGAGGGATGAAATCATATAAATCCCATATTTTATTTAACAAAAGAACGCAACATTCCTCGTTTAAATTTTACAACAACTAGAACCTCGCAGCATGCTTAAACCTTTTCCGTTTCATTAGGCATTATTAAAGGCCCTCTTTAGAAAATCGAGCTAAATTAAATCAGGCACAACAGCAGTGCGGCTGGCAGAATGCCAGCGCGACCTGTGCCTCGCATTAATATTGTTTTAGACCGAACCATTGGCTCCCATACTTACGTGATGCGAATGCTTCAGCGACCATTGCCGGTATTTTATTTAGTTTTAAAACGAGTTATTGCCTCTGCGCTCCCTTTACTAATACTAAATGAACATAGTGTACCTCTTTACATGATACTAGTTTTCGTTTTATATTTTTTCCATTGTAAAATCTTTTTTCGTGGTCGAAACTAGAGCTATTCCCACAAATTTTAATCAAATTCTATTCATCGTTTTAGTTGTGAAACTGATTCATACAGTTACCCAGATACGTTTTTATATTTATATATTGAAATAGATTTTAAGGTTTTATTTTTATAAACAACCCAATTCGTACCACCACGATATTGTTTAGTACAAGTAAGGTCATAGAAAAGTGAACAAGTGCAAAATTCACACCCACTATATCTCAGATTCTCTCGTGTGAAATCCAAAAATCAAATCTAAAAGGTTCAAATGCTATTCAGGTCAGGTTTCAGGTGGGCTAAGATGTCTGAAGTGGGTATAACCCTTTAATATCGTAATCCATCCTTTACTAAAGTAAGGGCGCGAGACGCGGGGTATTCCAATATCAATAACACGATGCTAGATTTTATTTGAAGTAACCCGTTCACAAATTCATCACATTAATGCAGAGGTAAAACGTCAAATAAAAAAAAGCTTTCGCTTTTTTACCAATGCCATTTACCAATTACCAATAAACCTAATCGAACTCTGGTCCTTCAAGCCGGATTTTCCCAACGCTAAATAAAACACTAAACGGAATAGCCAATGACGTCCAAACTAGTCCGAAACGAAAAACTGGAAAGCTTTTAATGAAAGTGTAATAGGTTGAGCCGTTGACACAAAAAAGGTAGTGAGGGGTCTCATGCATATGCAAACAGAGGTGGGTATTCTCATACATAGCAAAGGCGTTTCGGTTTGATCGACTGGCCTAACTTGAACTCTGTTCACGCTATAAAAGTGCAGCGATTTGCGTGTATAAATTCAATTTGTTTAAAACTAAGCAATTCCATACAAGTGAAACTAATAAAAACATTTTAAATTAAAAATACGACAGTGTACACATAAGGCGATGCTTTTAACCTACCTACCCTGCTTGGCAGGCGTATATCAAGCGAATCCAACAAAACGTCAACGTAAAAATCTCTGCCAACTTTCTACCATCTCTTTACACATTTCAAAGAAACCAAATTTCACCCCGAAATAGAGCTATTCTTTATGCAGCTTTACAGCAAGTGCGAGGGAGAGAGCATGGTCGAATACATTCCACTCCGCCGAATGGTTTTGGAGTTGAAAAATAGCAAGCTTAAAGGAAATCGACGAACTGTTTACCGAACGTTGGAACGATTTCAAGGAGAAAATTGAAGCCCGGAAGTTTTGTGGGAACAAGTAATGTACGAGTAAGATATAGAATTTTTGAGGTTTAGAGGCACACCTGTAAGTTATCTTCCGTAGGGTAAATCGTCAATTACTGGCCACTTGGAAATGTCATTTAGTTACTAGTTACCAATTTTATATACAGTGACAATACTTTGACAGTAGTCCGGATAATACCTCTGGATCTAGATAACTAGATCTGTGTCTAGTCTAATCGTACAAATATTAGCATAAATCTTTTGCTTAACATATTTTTTTACAAAGTGGCCAGTTACTGAAAGTGGCCAGTAAAAGACGATTTACCCTATTTAGAATGATATCACAAGATACAGCTATGTACCCACTTTAAAGCATAAACTAAAAAAACCTATTTTATTGACAACGAACCCCCGAATAATGGTGACCCCTAATTTCACAGCTAATTTATTAAATAACTTTTCCACGGCCTAACTGATTTCCATCAAACCTAACTGCGAAGCAACTGGCTTTCTTAAACACGTCTAACAAAAAGCAAGCTAAAACCCGACTATTCATAACAAAGTTTAGATCGTTTTAAATGATAATTCAAAGACGATTTTTCAATGATACACATACGGCGTCTGGTTGCCGCCATGCCACAATGGAACAAACAAACATACATACAACTATAATATAAGCTGATAAACATATTACCCTCCTACTTCGACTGCCGGGTAAAAAACCGCGTCCAATTCGGTTCATCCTCTGGGAACTACGATGCCATTGCAGACACACTGACACATTGGACACACTGCCCAAGCAGTATTTGAATAGATGCAATAAAAATATAATTGTACGTCTATGACACTGATATTTTGTCATCAGCGATACAAGTATAGTCAGCAAGAAAAACCGGGCAAGAGCATGTCGGACCATGCTCAGTGTAGGGTTCCGAAGCCGTAACGACAAACACAAAAAACTATCTCAAAAATCAACATGTATGAACCAATTTTCTATTTAGTCATTTGGCGCTGTCTTAGATGATTTTTAGTAGGTAGGTATAAACCCGTTAGTCGCCTGTATCTCAGGAACTAATTAAGTCTACTTATTGTTAGTAATGATTCTTTTTCTTATAAATTCGTATATAATATCTCAAACAAGAGCCAAGCTTTTAAGTGTGAGATCAGTATACCTATGTAGGTAGTTAGGTATCTAAACTGCTTCAAACCGACTTTAAATTACAATAAAAGTTAAATCTTTTATATAGTAACTAATAGAAATTGAAAAAAAAACAAGGTCCAGTAAATAGAATTTTAAGTTTTCCAAACGATAGGTACTCAGCTCAAATCAATAATCTAATCGAAAATTTGTAAACTTTCAGATCGCAAATCGCAAACTTGTAGGTAGCATTCCGGGGCACGTCCAAACAGCATCATCGCCCGATTTGTTGCTTGGACAGTTTGACTCCCCCCGCGCGTCCTGCACGCCCCGTTAACAAATGTTCTCTCAAGAAATCTGTCTCCACCGAAGCAGCAATCACGGCCTATCATGGTCACGTCTCTTCTTTATTAAATTATGGCATTATTTTGTGGGGAAACTCAGTTGACATGAATAAAGTCTTTAAAGTTCAAAAGAAATGTGTGCGGGCTATAAAAAATGCATGGTTGATGGACAGTTGTAAACCTTACTTTAAGGAATTGAAAATTCTACCATTGATATGTATGTACATACTTAAAGTTTGTCTATTTTATAAGGCACACCCTGAGTATTTTAAGCAGCGAAATGAAGTCTTTGTTAGAGAACCAAGGACGCAATATAAGCATCTTTTGCACCGTCCTTCCTGTCGCTCCGACATTTATAGAAGAAATTCTTATAATATGTGCATATTGGTATATAATGCCCTTCCAATGGAAATGAGAATGCTGCAGGGGTCCAAGTTTAGGAATGACCTTACAGCATGGCTTCTTTGTAATTGCTTTTATACATTAAATGAATATTTAAATCATGAGACTAGATCGAATTAACCTAATTAACTAATTACATCAATTAATAGTTTTCATAAGACGTAATTATGTAAGAATATAATACAATTAATTTCTGACTTCAATTTTAAATATTGTTAGACTACTCAATGTTATTATTCGTGTGTTATCCACATTTTAATTAGTTAAGGATTATTAAACATTTGCATGTCGTATTGTCGACGGAATGCCTGACCTGTAAACTATTTTTAAGACCATATGTAACGCATTTTAGCAAATAAATGAATTGATTGATTGATTGATTCAAAGTTATCATAGGCGATTTTGATAGGTATAAACACTTTAGTCGCCTGTATCTCAGGAACTTATCATGTCTACATAGCCGTGATAGTTTTCCTTTAAAATTCGTTATATGCGCTTTCGTTAAAGATATTTTTCAGATTTTTAGTATTTGTAGTTTTGGCTGTAGGGGGGGGGGGACACTTGACTCTAACAAAAAATAGCGCTTTAAAACTTAATATTTCATAAACGGATCCCTTAATCGAAAAATTGTTTCCATAAACCCGCAATATTTTTGAAAGACCTATCCAACGACACCCCACACTACGGGGTACGCAAGAAAAAAAAAAGACATCCCCACGTTACGTGTAGGGGAGGTGCATTAAAAAAATATATTTTTCAAAATTTTATTTTACCACTTTGTTGGCGTGACTAATATGTACAGTAAGCTTCATAAGTGCATGGACAGATTGCAAACAAATTCCTATGAGGCAAAACATTACGCCATCTATCTGGTCATACTGTAAGCTGAGTTATCTATAATTTACACTAGTTCAGTAATATTCTACTAGATGGCGTTGAATTACCTTAAATATGAAAAACTTAATTTCCGCTTACCGCAGATTAAGTAAGGACGACACGTTCCTATACTTTATTATTATTTAGTGACAGCCAATGTTCCGAGTGTTCCGATTGTTTCGAATCTCCAATCCAATCTTATTACAAATTTAAAATACAAAAACATTCATCACAGATGTAATTGTATCGATTGGGTTCGAACCCGCGAACACGGGGACTGCGAGTGATCCCTTATGCCACTCGACCGTCGAACGTTTAATTATATCTTCGAAATTAAGTATATCTTTGTTTACTTATACGGCTTATTTCCCAACAAATATATTTATATTAACACTTAGGGTAGTCTGAAGATTAATAAATACCTGTTAGGATTTCACAAAGACTCCTGCTCGTTCTTTCGTTCGCTGCTTCTTTGTTTCCTCTTTGGTAAATATTCACTGTTGTTAGATCATTCGATTATAATGAGTTCTCGTTGTAATATTGACATGGTCAAGAGAGCACAAATAATTGCTTTCTACAATGAAGGCAAAAATGTGTCGGATATTGCTCGAGATACCGGTGTAAACGTAAGTAACTAGTTTTTTTTGTATTGTCATGTTTATTTCTCAAAAGATTTACAAAATCACTTCCTTAGAAAACAATATTGTTATCTTTAGGAGTAGAGGCCAGTTACACTAAACTTTGTTCATTCTTTGGTTATCGATAGGATTATTGTTCAGGATAAAATCTCCCTAATAAACATTTGGTCTTAGAAATAAACAAGATCGTAAAATTTAACATTAATTATAGCGAGTGATTTTTTAACTGGTTCGATTCCCGGGTGAGACAAGAATAATTTTGAAAAATATTTTTTTTCCTCTTTTTATATTTATACACCCAGCAGAAGCCATAATGATGTGTTTAATAATATGTCTTGTATAATAAAAATGACTAATTTCTAATAAATTACTTACTATTATGTATTCAAATGTTTGATTTTTGCTACAGCGGAAAACGGTTGTTTTATGGGTACGAAGATACCAAGAGGAGGGAACTTTACTCCAACGTCAAAGATCGGGTCGACCACGTCTCATAGACACACCGCAGCGTCAAGCCATGGTACGCGAGTATGAGGAAAATGGTTTCATACCGACGAACCATTACGCCGGCTTATTCGGTACGAGTGCGGGCACTGTTCGTCGTGCTCTTCATGGCGAGGGTTTGCATTATCGGAGGCATGCCGTCAAACCTTTACTTACGGAGAATCATAAAAGAGCACGGTTGGAGTTCGCTACACAGTACTTGAATTTCGACTGGAATGGTGCAATCTTTACCGATGAAAAAACTTTTAAATCAAGCCAACATGGTCGTTTAAGTTTGTGGCGTCGGAATAATACGCGATACGATAGCGGACACGTAGTGCCCAATATGGAATCTGGTCGTATAACAGTGAACATGTGGGGGTGGATGAGTTCAGCCGATCCAGGTGAGCTAGTCAGGATACCTAGTCGAGCGAATAGCGCAAACTATGTGGAAGTGCTGGAACAGACCATGTTGCCTACAGTACGAACCGTATATCCGGAAGAAGAAACGCCGCTGATTACATTCGTGCAGGATAACTGTCCGGTGCATCGTTCGCGTATCGTGCGGGAGTGGTTTGGCCAGCACAACAACATCAGCGTTATTCCTTGGCCTAGCAGATCGCCGGATTTGAATCCCATAGAAAATTTATGGGGGATTATTGTCCAACGCTGGGAAAACCAGAATGAGCGAACTCCAGAAGCGTTGGAGGCTCACTGTTTAAAAATATGGGACAGTATCCGGGGTTCAAATCTGTGCAAGAATCTCGTCGACTCAATGCGCTTCCGCTTGCAAGCTGTCATCGACCAGAACGGAGGTTATACTCGTTACTAAATTGAGTTTGAGGTTTAAATATCGTTCATTGAATACAAGACAGACACATTCCAAAATGAGTCAGTGTTGGATTTTAAAATTAGAAGCGGTTCATATAAGATTTTCAATGCAAGAGCAAATTATTTTGGAATGTGTCCGTTTTGTATTCAATGAGCGATATGTAATTTTTGATAAAACGCAATATGTGTAATAGAATTGAATGTTAGTGAATATGTTTACGTTATTTTAGTTTAAGCGCGCTGCACAGCATGTTTGTATGCCGAGAAGCATAAAGGGACATAATTTCATAACTGTATTAAAGATCTATATGTATAAACCTATGCTGGACAAACAAATAAATGATTTATGATTTGAAAATGGAGACTTGGTTACACCTAATTTAACTCAATATTTAAAACAAAACCTAAACCCATTTTTTTTCTATATCTTTGTGATTATTAATTTTTACCTTATTTTATATACTTAAGGTCAAACCAAATACACTAGCGTACCTCTTAGCTATTCGTACTTTCAATAATTGATAACTAAGGTAAGTGATAAAAACTGCAATGTAAAACATACCAGCACCTAAGCGTATAACCTTTATGGCAACCCGGTCTCCAGTTTCACATTATACTTACCACTATATGTTACTTTGGTAAAGCTTCAATCCACTTTCCGATTTCGGAAACGAATACTTAAGCTATTACCTCAATACGGTTGGTGGTTGTTTTATTGTTAAAAACTTACGGTGTTATTAACAAACATGTCGTTGAACATGTGTTTATCAAATGTCAGTTCATAGAAATCTGTCATTTAAGACGTGTCTGAAGTGTCTAACTTTTTTGTAATAAGTGATAGTTAACACCGTTAATATCGTTAACAGAATATTGATTTTGACAATTCGTCTTAACTTTTTTTTCCTTCTTGCATATTGTTGTCAATTAAAAATGTATTAAATGTAAAGTAAGTGAACCACAATTATTTCTATAACCACCAACCATTATTCAATGCGATTACTGGTTTATTGTAAAATAAATAAATATATGTTTATCTTGAAAATCAAGTTTCATCATTTCTGGTTAAAAATAATTATTTTTTAAATAAATAAATCGTTAAATCAAACTAGAATCAATAATTTTATCCCGTAATATTAAATTGTAATAAAAAATACTTTCTTGCCCCAGTCATATTTGAACTCCCGTCCCGTGGAATCATATCGCGATTCAGGCGAGGCGCCGACCTGTTAAGCCAGCAACTCATTCAGACGAACGGTCGAATTATCGATTCAGATAGTAAGAAGTAAATGATTACATTGCTACACCTTTAAACAATAACTAAACTAGGGTCGTTAACAGCGCCATCTAGTTCAATTTTTGAGAACGTGATCTCAACGGCGCACACGATTATCGTCGTTAAGGTGTCCATGCACTTATGGAGCTGACCGTACATTCATGCCAAATTACAGCTTTCTAGTACTATGAGTCTCTGAGCTAGACTGGGGACGGACGGACGGACGGACGGACATGGCGAAACTATAAGGGTTCCTAGTTTGACTACGGAACCCTAAATAGGAGATATTTATGGAAAAAAGGCAAACGAGCACACTGGCCCCCTGGGCCTCTTTTCATCGACGAAAAACAACATCACTTTCATGTGTTATTTACTTTAAAGTATGGCGGCCTTATTAAGAACAATACCATAACACGTCAAAATCAACATTATTTAACCTTATGGAATAGAAGCCCTGAGGGCCCAGACAAGATGCACTACGCTAGCTAGCGTTTCTCTTCGTTTAGTTTTTAAACCAATCGCGTCACTAGCACGTCACGTGACTCGTGACGCGATTGGTTTAAAAACTAAACGAAGAGAAACGCTAGCTAGCGTAGTGCATCTTGTCTGGGCCCTCTGATGGTTATTGGTATCTGAGCATCATAGACATTTACATTCTCAATACTACAATCACAAGACTGCAATCTAAAGAAAACAATTGCATTGCAAATCGTGAGGACTATGAGGGAATGCCTCTAAGCTAGTAATTTCACCGGTAATCTTATCCCCACACCGGAAGACAACAATGCGAACACTGCTGTTTGGCGAGATTAAGCAAGTTGCTTCTCGTTTGTGATGACGGCGACGGATGCAATAAGATTTTGATTTTTAGCTCGCCATTAACCATGAAAACATTAAAGGCAAAAGCAGACTCGCAGTTTAATGGCGATGGGACCTTTAAATCAGTGCCATTATTTTACCAGCTATACACGGTACATATAAACTTGAACGAGGGCAACAGCGACACTGTGAATATTCTGCCAATAATATATTGTCTGTTGCCGAATAAGACGCAGGAAACCTACGTAAGGCTGTTCCAGCTAATAAAAAATGTTTTTGACATTGAATTAAAAAAATTCAAAACCGATTATGAGATTGCTCAGATTCAAGCGTTAAAAGGCGTTTTTCCGGAAATATCATTAACAGGATGTTATTTCCATTATTCAAGAGCTGTTTGGAAAAGAGCCGAGAAATCAGAAATACTGAGTACAGACATAGGAAATACAGTAGCTACACTTTGTGCTAATTTGCCACTTGTTCCATCAAATTACATATCCGAAGTTTGGCAGCAAATTAAACAATTAACACAAGGTAGAAATCAGGTAAAATTGAATAAGTTTCTATATTCTTACGTGGAAAAATACTGGATCAACGAACTTAATAACATAATTAGTTGTGCTAATGAAATCCACCGAACAAATTATAGCTTAGAGGGATGGCATCGCCGTTTAAACTCTCGAATGAAGTGCAGGACAAACTTCATCAATTTTTTGAGGAAATTGAAAAAAGAATCACAATGGCAGAATCTAAAACTTAGACAAAATCTCTTTGAAGGCAACTCAAGAAGGAAGTTGGATTATAGTATTTAACTCAAGGTATAACAAAACATTAAAAAACTTGCATGATGGGGAAATTTCAGCCTTTTATTTGTTACAGAAGATGTGCGACATTAAAAAGGAATTATTGTGCCATTATAATAATAATTAATTATAAAAAAATAAGTTTATTTTTAAAACATAAACTTAGTTAATTTATAACCAAGGAGCTGCATAATATTATTTATGTTTCAAAGTTATTTTTTATTAAAATTATAAACTATGGAATTCCAATGGTTTTATTCCCTTCTCTTACTAAATACATTAATCCTATAAACATTATCCTATAGACATTGATCAAAGTTACTATTTTTTAAGGATTTGTTTTTTTTGTCCATCTATTTTACTTTATGTGTATGCGTAAGGTACTATGCCTGGAAAAGGGTTAAAGGAAATAAAAATAGTCATCATTAATAATAACTTCTTTAATTAAATATGTATACCTCCCAAATATAAAAATTAAAATTAACATACTTGAAATTATATAAACCGATCAATTCGATCACTACCCACACAATATCGCTCACCATGGCTGACACCACACCGTTAACCATATTTAGGGCAAACCTAAGGAGATCAACGATTGTCTCCGCGTGGCTGGTGTCAAAACTGGTGCAGTTGTTAGGCGACTCCAAAACTTCAGTCCACTCTTGTTCCCCAACTGTGCAGTGATAGCTACAGACTTGTGTCCTGCGTGAGATTAGAAAGTTCAGCCGGCACAGGAAGTTAATTTTTATTATTTTGGAGACTTCCCCAAAGTCATTTTGAGGGCATGCGGGAAAAACACATACACCTATAACTTCGGGTGTCCGCAATAATCCGAAATTGTTTGCTCCAATGTATCCTGCCATTTTGCTGGGATTAGCAACTTAATACTCGTACGCTGTAATATTTCAAAGTCTCTCGTAGCACAATCAAGCAGTACTTAGTCAGTTTGCAGAAATCATATCCGTTGAAGTCAAGAACTGACAATAGTTCTGACAGTTAATAGACAGTAGGTACCCATATCCATTTTACTTATAAAATAATTGGTAAAAAACTTTTTTCAATCATGACTTAAAAAATGCTCTCGTGTCAAATTCGCTTTTAGACCAATACGTAATAAGTCTTATTCTCACACTGACCAATTCGCTTTTGCACTAAATCTCAATACATCCGATTCTCAATGTGCCAAGTTCGCTTTAAGACAAAAACTCATTACGCCTAAGTCTTATTTCGACTATTTCTCAATTGGTCTAGGCATAACGCGAATTAGTCAGAGTGCGTTTTAGGCAGACCTGGACAAAAGGAAACAAAATACTTAATTAAAATACTGATGATTAAAACCGAAACCAGTCTCATTCCAAATAATGAAAATAAAGCAGAGTCGCGTGTAATCCGAACATCGAAGTTGTATGAGCATAGTTCAATTTAGGTATTCAGTGATCATTTTTTTTACGTGATGGAAACTACGTGTCGTTAATAACATTTTCAGAACGTGAAAAACGGCAGCTAGTTCTGCGCGCTAATCAAATATATTTTAATTTTAACCAGAAATGGATTGCAAAATTATCACATCTTACAAAACGTTTAAAAATACAACGATTTATTTATCTTACACTGTTATTATCCTTATCCAGTCGTAACAATCCATGAAAAGACTCACTCTCCAAAGTAATCAATGAACAACCAACACTCTTATCGTGAATTATTATCTATGAATCCAGAAGGGGTCAATCTAGAAAACCCCTCATCCCCATGAGAGGCCAGAAGAACTTTGATGTTTGAATTCTAACAGGCTTCTCCTTCTTACAGGCAGAGTTAGTCCACCTTACGCGAAGGAATTATTGGGCCTGATGAACTTAGATGGTAATAGCAATTTACTGGATGCTCTGATGACCCCAGATGATATTCATCCTAAAATTGTTAACATTTTCATGCAAGCCACTCTGCAACACGAGAGCTCAGTAGGTAATAGGAAGATTACAAAAGACACCCACCTTAGCTAGATAACATCATAGAGAGCGAAGAGAAAATCTTTAGAAACATCAGAACTGAACCATTTCAAATCTGTGGTAAGACAAGCATTTTCTGATACCTACTGGTATGCTACTTTTCCCACATCAGGTTTGTTCTGTAGAACATGCACAGCTATTAAGAGATAGGAATTGATAGGATGGCAGAGGAAAATAATAGGGGTAGATAGTGCGCCCCCACATGCAGTTCTAAGTTATTGACATAACATCGATGTATGAATGTGATGATACTAATAATGAGACAACAAAGAACAGTCTTACATCTTCCCTTATAAAAGGACCAGACACCCTTTGGAGGATCAGTGACATGTTCCAGATATACCCTATGAAATACTTATTTCACAGATAACCTGGTTTCTAGATCATATCAACACAGACTAAGAAACGACAGATCAGACAATGGAGGAGTGTGCCCGGTATTGAATACTCAATCATCAAAGATGCAACGCAAGCAGGGACTGATACCGGTATTAATTAAAATTGAATCGATCAATATACACTGAGAAATGATAGAACTGACAATGGAGGATGTGCCCGGTATTAACTACCCTATCATCGAAGATGCAACTGAACCAAGGACCGATACCGGTATTAATAAAAAATTAATTGTTTTTCCTTAATTTTCAACATTTCCTTGATAGTTTTGATTGTGATTGAATAACACACTAATATTATATAAATTCATAAAAGAAAAAATATATTCAATAATAAGTGAGATACCGACGGTATGAAAATAATACCGGTATACGCGACCCCTGAACTCGACACTGTTCCCTTGACCTATCCGAGTAATGGAAGCAAATGTCATATGATATCGTTGCTATAAAGAACTTCCTAGAAGATTGTAGATATAATTTAAAGAAACACAACCAGATTACTTCATCAGTCAAAAGATACAATTATGAATTATTATCTATGAATCCAGAAGCGATCAATCTAGAAAACACCTCATCCCCATCAAAGGCCAGAAGTGCTTTCATGTTAGAATTCTTACAGGAAGAGGGCAGAGAAAGTTAACCTTAGGTATGTGAAGGAATTTTTGGGCCCCATAAACTTAAATGGTAAAAGCCATTTACTGGATGCTCTGATGACCCCAGATGAAATTAATCCTAAAATCGACAACATGCTTGTAACCTGTAGAAAAAAGGCCCTGTTTCTTCTTTGTTTTGTGTATTGACAAATTACCTAAATGTTTAACCCTCGACTCCTTTGTATATATAAGGTGCTAACAAATTAGCCACGGATATTTTTACAGCTGATAGTACTCGGTTCTCGGAGTACATTTAAGTATGAAACATCAAAGGGTTTCTTATGTTTTTTTGGAGAAAACTAGGAAACAAATTTGCTACGTTAAAACACCCTGTTAATAAGATAATTAAATGAGACCTCTTTAGACATTCTAGAACCTCTAAACTATCATTCAAGTGGCCTCTTAAAGTAGATAAATAAAATACTTGACATTTACGAAAAACTACTTTTGACAAACAGTGTTATACATCTTGACAGGTACATAATAGGGGTGGTTATTTTAAAGATTAATTATAATTCATATTTTTTGTTCGGTAAATTGAAACTATAAAATGATATACAAAGGTTCCTTAATTACAGTTAAAAGTTAATTGTTTTAATGTAATGTATTATCTCTTAAAATATCCGTGACTAATTTGTTAGCACCTTATATAAGTTCTGAAAAAGGGAATTTTTATTATATCGGGGTATATTTACTTATTTAATAGTTATGAATCCTTAGACTCGTACGTATTCAGTGTAACACTAATCATAGAATAATAATACCGCCAACTCCTTACGTTGTCTTCAATTATCATGCATTTTAATATGCAAAACTTACAAATCAACAAACAAAATATTCCCCGATATAACGGAACTTTAAAAAAGCCTTCTGCCGAGGTTTAAAGCCAACGGCGTATTTCATAAGTTGTCTTCCACAAAACTTAGCATATTATTTACGAACTTTGTAAAAGTAACAGCTATTTTCGGGAAAGAATCCCAAACGAGTAGGAAAGGTAAGAAGTTTTCTTTTGTATGCGAGTGTTTTGGAAAAGTATTCGTGATATAATAAGGAGATGCCTTTGTGCCAAACTCTTGGATACACCTCGTATAATAAATAGGGATTGTAGTATGTACACACAAGTTACAATACTAACTATCTTAAACCAATGATAAATACTGTAAAAATGTAAATGATCTAGACAAAGAAAACGCAAAGTTAATTTGTACAGGAATTATTCAAAAATTAACCTCACTTTAAATTCAAGATTGACTCCCCAAGGTCAAAAAATCTATCAAAAAAATTTTATATTGTGTTTTGTGTTTGTAAAGCAAAGTACCTACAGACTGGATTATAAGGAACAATAACAAATATTTCTAGCAACCATTTTACTTATCGCTTATAACGTGCTTTATTATAATAGAAAAAAAATTACAGCTATAATCTATAGCTAATAGAATAAAATCGGATAAACCGTCAATAAGAAGATCCACTCAATGCTAAATAATCCTCGTTTATGGCCTCCTAAATATTACCATAAGTCATTGAAATAAATCTTTTTACGACCCCCATCCATGACCCATGAAAAGGGTGATAAAGTTTTAGGGAAGTAGTGTTTAGCAAAATAAAATTATACAGTGTGATAAAACGATAAATCCGTAATGTCATCATTCTATCGATAACAAAAGAGGATAAATTGGAAGTTAAATTCAAAAAGCAGTCTCAAAGCAAAACGGTTTAAACTTATTTCCGCTGAGCCAACTTTTTCGCGAAAAGGACGATTTCACAGGGATTTTGAAACTCAGAACTTTGTTATAGTTCAACCACACTTTAGCGCTTTTAATGGCGTCGCCGAATGTCACGGCATTCCCCGATTGTTGATATTTTTTATTACGTGTTTTTGAGCATTGTTTCTTATCTTAGGAGTATGCCTTATAAAACGAGTAAAATATAAATAGTGAATACAATTTGTCACTTAATAAACCCCACCCAATACTGAGTATAGGCCTCTTCCATTGCACTCCGTTCATTGTTAACGTAGGAATGTAGTTATGAATTAAAATAAAATGAACTTTATACCATTTCCCCTAAAAAAATCTTTTAATCACTATTTTGATGTTTGAATTTAGAACACCAATATATTTGACATCCATTCATCTCAATAAATAACTTGCGCAAAAAATACGTGATACAAACTTCTCCTGTGCAAAGAAAACTCGACATACAATATCCTTGTCCCGAGACTTTATTGGTCCACATTGTGGACTCCACAATAACAAGGAATTAAGCATTAAAAAAAAAAGTTTTTACCGTAAGTTGTAATTACTTTTAATTTTAGTCATTGTTCCAATTTTAATGTGCATTTTAATTAATTTTATCTAATCCATATCGTAAAGTTTGAATTATAAACTTCGAAACGAATTAATATTGCCATACTTTATAAACACAGTACCGAAAAAAAAACACTTTAACATTATTTCTCTAACAAATAGGTAAAGTAATTTTTTTACAATTACGATACAAGTTAATCCAAAAAGTTAGGTTGCGGCTCCACTGAGGCGGAGATGAGCGGAGCTGTGCCAATATTAACTAATAGAATCTAAACTAACGAGCTCAAGGCGCGCTCGACGTGACCGCATGCGCCTTCTATTGGTTAATATTGGCACAGCTCCGTTCCGCTCCGCTCATCTCCGCCTCAGTGGAGCCGCTCCCTAAGTACTGTAAATGAAACTACACATACAGATGTAGTGCAAAATGATTTTCCTTCGGGAAAACTCGGATCTCAATCGGAATACGATGGCACCCGAACTGTCAATCAATGATTGTATTAAATGAGTGACGTTTTCATGTCCATTAAAATGGAACTTTATTGTTTAGTGTCAAATGACAAAGTGACAAATGACAGCATATGGCACTGTATAATATAGAGATGTTACAACCACCTTCAATAACTTTGAAAATACTCAGTTTTATTGCCATTAGTAAACAAAACATTATCTTCACATTAAAACATAAAGTACAACAAAATAAAGCTTATTGGGAAATATTTACAAGAATAAAACTCAATACCTGCCTACTTAAAAACAGCATCCACTAACGGGGCTAGTATGAAAAAAAAAAGTCATTAGCGTCCCTCTCGCACCTAAGTAAATAACCCGCGTGTGAGAGGGATGCAAACGACATGAAGACTTTCATACTAGGCCCGCTATGATGCTTATAGGTACCTACAGTCACCGTCATAAATAAGTGATGATTTCTATACCTTGTCGCTTTTAATCGTTGGACAATTTCGTATTACATTTCAAACTGACGTTAAAGTGACTATGTTCATAAATGATAACTTATTTATGCCAGTGACTGTACTTAACATTAATATTTTACCTACTGCATATTTGGGTAGATATTTTCAACATTTTCTATTTCACAATCTGAGTAACCGTCATCGATCATATCATAGTCAGATTCGTCAGTGCTTTCATTTACGTTAATTACAATCCTATCGATGTGATCATCCATCGAGTGTTCCTGTGACCGATATTAATTTTCACATTTCATGGCATGATCACAAACTTTCTTCCATTCGTCCGGGCCAATCATATTTATTTTTTCTTCAATAAATTTTTTTACTGTACCCATATTCATGTCTATGTTCCTTTTTGATACGTAACCTTTTATCTGTGACCATATATTTTCTATAGGGTTGAAGTCGGGATGGAATTTCTTGCGTGGTCTTCCCAGCTTAATATTGTTTGTGATGGCATCTTTATTTTTTCTATATTCTTCTTCCTGGTTCAAAAATTTTCTTATTGTAGGTTTACATATGCCTGTTGCGTCCGAAATTCGCTGTTGAACTTTGCCAAAATACTCTGAGTTATTGCTATTTTTGAATTTGCTATTTTCTGATAAGAAATACAGGTATATATTAAATATAATTCCTTGGACTGGATTTTTTAACCGATTTCGAGGTTTCGGCATGGTAATACAACCAATATAACCTTTTTATAAGTAAACTGTAAATATAATCAAAACTATAGCGAATATTTGAATTGCGTGTTAGCCACTCTATATATATATTCGTCTGCTGATGCGACTTACCCCTATGGCTGTAAGATGGGTACTGAAGCTAATTGAGAGAGCACGATAAATACGAACTTTTCCGATAAAGGACGAAGGAAAATCATTTTGCACTACATCTGTAACTAGGTATTAAAACACTCGTGTGATACTATTAAAAACCTCGCCTAGCGGCTAGGTTCTTAAACACACAAGTGTTTTAATACCCCTCATTATGCAACAATTTTATAAACTACTATTACCTTCAATTTTACGGAATACGCATGGATTGTTTAAATCACATTTCTCAACAAAATATTAAAATACCGTCAAAGAAAAGTGAAATAAAAAAAAATTACGTTCAAGAAATACAGACGATACAGGCATTTTAAACCTGCTTATTAGATAGAGGTCCAATATGCACTATGACATTTAAATTTAAACTTTTTTTTTTGCTAAAATGTGATGGGGACTAATCATTGTCGGCTTATAAGTTTTATAGCTATTCAAAACATGATATTTCTCAACTGTACTTTACATGAATCGGCTTTTATTGAAGCTGTAAAAAAAGTCATGAATATTCCGTGCTGTGTTAAGCTCTTTTCAGCAAATTTTTTTCGGAACAACGACTTTTGTTGATTTGATTAAGTTATTATTTAATTCATGTCTCACTTTTGAATTCGTTTTGAAAATGTTTCCTTACGGGGCTCTACCTCCTCTATAACTGGGCATTTTTTTTGACAAAATACTATACTATATCTATAGTTACATTGTGCATTTCCAAACTCAGTAGCGAGGCTCTGAGGCCGAGTTGTCGCCGCGACTTTTTATCACGAATACAATTTCAAAGCGCTCCTCGGTTGACGGGCTCTCTGCGGACGCCATTGTCACTTTCGTTTCGTTGTGTCACCTTTATTATTACTTTACTAGCTTTTGAAATTCGTTCATCCTGTCTTTTACTTGCTTTTTCTCAGATAAAATTCATACAGACAAAAGATGAAAGACGTAATGCAAAACTCTATATACTGGAATATTCTTTTAATTTAATTTTGTTTCCTAGCTCACTTTAAAATGAGTATTACAGTTACAAACTAAATCGCAAACATTATAAATAAATAATTAAGTACTGACGTTATAAATACATTATTTTATTTTCTATTAGTACTTAATTGACAGCTAATTCGCCGATGAAATTTTAAAGAAATTCGATATTAAGATGGAAGGATAAAATTTAACGAACGACCTACTGCTAGAGAACCATGCAAACACTAATAAGGGAACCCTGCATTGACAGCAACACAGAAAAATGTGTCATGCAACATCTTGGGTATTAACAATCATGACTTGCCCCTCAACTTGTACGAGTTGCCTTAACAAGTAACACTCAAGTTGTCCGAGTTGGAAACTTGCAGGAATTGACGCGTACCGCCGGTAAGTTACTCGCCCGGCCACTAAACTTGTCAATTTGTCTTACATTATGAGGAGTGACGGTGAGATTGAGTAGGTTAGTGTAACTTACGTTGTTCTTAACTATTAGGAGACTTACTTTAACTGGTTTAAAAAGTAAATTAAGAGACGTTTAGTACCAATTTCACCAAGTGATGTTACATTTAATCGATGTCAATCGACTGTTAGTTCATACATTTTGACTGCTGTTAAGGTTCTAATTGACAGTTAAGAGGTTAACATCTTTGGTGAAATCGGTACTTATTCTGATAACTTCAAGTCAACTCTCCACAAACCCAATTTATTGACAAGGTCTTTAAAAAAAATTAACCCCCGACAAAAGCTAACTGAGAAAATAAGATAGAAATTTATTTGAGAAAACAAGAAAAATTAGAGCGTGTCTGACAAAATAACGATGTCGTTTGATTATTTACTAAGCACGACGGCAACTTAAATGCCAACATTTTTTTTTCATCTTTTAGTTAACTCCCTTTCCGTATCTCCCGTGATACAGAAACAATCGACTCTCCGGAGTCCGGCTAAGATTTATGCCGACGCCGGGCTCTAACTCAGCCGCTCGGAGCTCCATGCTCAAGTAAGGGTGCTTGTATGGTGATTTCCTTTTTTTACCGACTAACCAAGAAGGTGGATGTACTTTTACTAGAGTAAGTATAATATATACTCCATATAATATACCATAAATGATATAGTTCATAAATCTTGGATTACGATTATAGTGGTCAATTTTAACACAAAATGTACCTGTACTTAAAACTTGACACAGGCTAATAAGGAGAAAATCAGTTTACAGTGTATTTTATGTGTTATTGCGAAAACCAGAACCAAACCTATAAATCCTTAACAAAATTAGGATTAAGTAGCGATAAATGTAAAAAAAAAACAACCGCCTTTTTGTTTAAAGTCACTAGGATATTAATACGGCCTTTCTGCTCCGGCCTTTTAGCACTGGCTGGGGTAGTATCCGCGGGAGTCTAAATTCTAGATGGTAACAGGGGCATTGGTGTTTTTAGCCGGTGCGAGCCCGGCAGTACCTGAGCCCTAACTTCCCAGGTCTCCGAAAGGGATTTTCACCTCTGCTCATTTTCTTAAAGTATTTCAAGTTTATTCGACCCGTCAGGCGATTGCCAAAAAACAAAAAAAAGTCAACTAGCTTCTGCCGACTACTTCGTCCGCGCAGATTTCAATTATTGTTGTTATTCCCTCGGGAACTAAATTTTTTTTCGGGATGAAATGTAGCTTAATATGTGAATCCAGGGTATAAACCATCTCCGTTTCAAATTTCATCCAAATCAGTCCAGCCACTGCAGCGTGACGGAGAAACAAACTAATACACACACATACAAACTTTCACATTTATAATATTAGTAGGATATTTTCATTGACAATTAATATAACACGTATCGGTTTTTGAGCAGACTACCAAAAAAAGATTTTACTGTTTTTTTTTAATTATGCATCAGCACTTATTCTCCAAAAAATCTTAGCCTATGAATTTTTCGCTTCGCTTGTCACGCTGTCCTCGCTACCAGCCCGTGCATTATACGGATCCCTTTTGTCATGGACTTATATTCGCCGATCGGGCCAATCCGACCGTTAGCGCAAAGATTGTGCAGCGGGTCATCCGTTGCGGGAAAAAGCAGGGCTGAGATTTTATACGGTAAAAACCATATATCGTCGTTGACCCGTTATCGGTTATCGTATTGTCATCGTTTTGATAGCTCTTATTTACTTGACTGTAATGGCCGCTGAGTTAAAAACAATTCCACAACTGGGCCTCTGTTTTAGGCGGTAGAAACTATATTATATCATCCATCATTGACCTGTATATTGTCTAGGGGACACGGTTTCTGTAGGAGAATGTATCGAAACTTTTTAAGTAGTTGTATTACACCATCATAATTAAGTATCATTTTCATAATTATTTTCTATTACTTACTATTAATTCGTTCTGGAGAAAATTCAGAGTTTTGACTCATTTTCCTGCTCAACTACGAGTGAATACATTTATTTCTTATCGTATGTTAGATTCATTGTTTTATATAATGCTAGGTTAAGTTTAATAATTGTATATTTAAAAAACGACTAACTGTTGAGTTTCTTGCGGTGTTTCTTCTCAGCAGTGGTCTCTTGCGAAGCGCTGGTAGATTTTTGACGTGTAAAACTGCCCTTGCGGCCTACTTACTGAATAAACATCTTTTATCTTTTTTATCTTTTTATCTGTTATGGTATTCAGAAGGACCCCGACTTAAAACTAACCTAAATTAAACCAATAACGGATAACAGTAAACAGGTAAGATAAAAAACACTAGCGATAATATATATAGAAGATGAAATAAAAACAATGTGAATACAATACACATTTAAAAAGCGAACCGTTTAATCTTTACTCCGAACCCAGCGGACCACTTGAAGGAGGGAAGGAGGTGTCGTGGCTACTGGCACCAAGTGGGAAAGTGGAATCCTAAAATGCACTTTGCTGACCAACGGAGTAGGAGCCGCAAGAGCTCTGAAATACACGGCTGGCTGCCAACGGAACCCGTTTAAGACCCATTTTAAGAGCTCTTATGCTGTGGTCAGGATAAAAGGCTCAGACTTATTTTTAAGTGCCTTATACTGCCTTAAATTTTAGCCTGAGATACTTGAACGGGGGCCTATTAGAGCATAGGACTTATTTCCACTATTCCTACCATGAGTTCTGGGTTATACTGGGATTTTCTTCCAATTATTTGTACTTATTTTAACGGACCAACATCGTGTTTTTAAATGAGTACTTTTGAAACCGAGATTCTGCACAACTTGGGAATTTTTTTTTAAACGTTGAGTTGACTGATCAAAAAACAGGCCCTAAGCTAGTATTTTTTACTGGTTGTGTTATCACCACATCGGAACACATCAATGCAAACACTACTGCTTGGCGGTAGGTTAAAGGATAAAATTGTGGTAGCGATGGGAACGTCCCTGCACAAGATCTACACTAAAGTTATAATTTGGAATTCATTTTAATATGCTCTTGTTTTAACTATACATAAACAACACACAGATGATGGAGCAGTAGGCCAGACCAAGTCGTTAATAGTTAATCAGAGAGGCGGTACAATGGCGCACTTTTCCGCCAAAGCCGCGCTAACAAAGGCATGTCATAAGGTCGTTGCTCGCTAATCCGTTGAGAGTACCCACCATTTGGCGTAGTGCCTGGTTTATTGTACAAAGAAAAAACAGTAAGGCAATAGAAAAATATAACAGCTCATTGATGATATTCCACCAGAATTTAATTTTACTAGTGTCTCTAATATGGGTGCGTTTATAGTGTGACAAAGTTTGCATAAGGCCTCCGTCACCTTCTGACACGTAATATAAGTAAGAGAGTGACGGATGCTTTATCCATATTTGACGGACGATATAGATTTGATAGATTCGATGCAATTTCGAAAATTATTAGCTACGCCGTCTGCGCAGATGTCGTTTATCGCTGTTCCCTCTGCAATGTACTCGGTTCTTCTTGGGACTCCAGCTGTCTCAATACAACGTTTTATCGCAATCCGTTTCGCGAGAAAGCAGGACAAACAGGCAGAGATACATTCACATTTATATTAGTATTGATTAAAAACTGACTGACTGATGGCCGATGGGGTCAGAAGGTTCTTGAGTGGCGTCCGCGGACCGGGAGACGAGCTGTAGGTAGGCCTCCAACAAGATGGAGTGACGACCTTGTGAAGATCGCGGGAACGCAGTGGATGCGAAAAGCACAAGACCGGTCTGAGTGGAGAGCCTTGGGGGAGGCCTATGTCCAGCAGTGGACGTCTTTCGGCTGACATGATGATGATGATGATGATGAAAAACTTACATAATACCATTTTAGACTGATTCAATTCAGGCTAGTAAAGACTATTAAATTCAGGCTAGTAAATCTATTAAATTCTGGCTAATAAACACTATATTAAATTCAGGTGATAAAACACGCTTGACTTACGTTTTCAAAAACAACTCGTAGCAACGACTAAATTATGAATAAAGAATCCGTTGCTAATGCAGAATTTTTATTAAAAACAAATGCGCGAAGCCATGACTGACAGTCTAATTTAAAACTGAACGCCTATTATGTCTATTAATCGATTTATGAATGCACCTACTTGAAAGCGTATCTGGTAAAAAACAAGTCAAAGGCAGGCGTGAGGGATCGTAGGGATCGTAGGCAACTCGTTTGCTTAAAGTAATGTAATGCTTCAGACCCCCATTCTGATTTTAAAACCAAAAACTTACCTACACCAGAATACTTAAAAGCCAAATAAAAATAATTTACTTTCCGTTCCCAATTTGTATACCGCTGATTTACATTGAGGTAAAGACGTAAATTTTCCACAAAGAAAATGTATAAATTTTGATCTAACAGGTAACAAATTCTATTCACGTTTTAAAATTACTAATAACAGCAGCAATCGCTGATGCATTTGAATACTGTTTTCCTCTCATTTACTGTACAGGGAATGTAAGCTCGCAAGGAATTGCGAGGAAAAAATCCAATTTACACATGTAGCTTGTGTTTGTAAATTGTTTGTATTTTACTAGGACTGCTTGCAAATGCTTCGGAGGTTTCCTTAATGTCCCAGTCATTTGTCTGAATACATTTCCACCATTAACATCATGAGGTCTACGAGGTAGATTGATGTTTCACTATCAAATAGTAGATATAAAAGGTTACTAATAATTGTTTGAAAATTACTAAAATTTAATCGTTACTGTAGTTGGTTGTGTTGTATCTCGGTAACTATTATGAACTTTGAGTAAACCTTAAAAGTTACCAAGCAATGCAATGTTTTTCGAACTATCTTAATCAAGAAATAATCTTATTCCCAATTGAGGACTTCCCGTGGCCACCTGTGGTCTAAATCATCAGTTCCACTTCACCAAATGATACTTCCTGAATAGAATTGCTAAACTTGTTACTGAATATGAAAAAATGTGCATGCCTATATAATATTTGAGGAGTTCCCACAATTCAGATTTTGTCTTTGTGATAGTAGGACCACCTCATGAATATCAAACAAAACCAGAATTAAAAAAAATCGCTCCTTAGTAAAATTGACGGAGGTATATCGGTGAACATACTCATCCGATGATTGAAACTCCTCCTTTTCTGAAGCCGGTTAAAAGTAACGGGTACCCCCGACCTTTTGCAAGATAGGTACCGTTTATTCTTAGATTTATTAGATTATTATTAATATTATTTTATTAACTATATTACATTGTACTTTGAGAACGATTATGATAATCCATCAAGTGCTAGAATTAGAGCGTCAGGTGTGATCAGCGGGTCTTTGATAAGTTCCAAGTAAGGGAATAAGTAACAAGATTAAACTAAGGTGCGTATTTGCACGTAATTATTCATCGTATTAGGCTTAAGTTTGTTTCTGTAATTAAGAACACGTGTAGAGTTGAAGGGGGCCCTGTGTACGGTGCAATAGGGCAAAGGGTGGATAGGGCAAAGTAAATATTACAGATTCTAAAGTGGTAGTTTACTTATAATAATAATCAAACCTCGAAGTCGCGGTGGCACGAATAAAATTTTGCTAGGGACTTCCACGCGATATTATTTCATCGATAAATTGGACTTTCTTATGACAATAGTTATGTTATGACTATGAGATGACGTATGTTATTAATATGCAACTTGCAATACCTATTAAACTGTATCATTTATACAGTATGAAGATTGAAGTCCGTAAAGGTCGATTAAGGAAGATAACGGTTTTCATACTTTATGGATGTACTTCTAGGTTTTAGTTTACTTTGCATGGAAATTGATGAAATAAAAATTTAGTTGTAAAGGTTGTTTTTTTTTTGAATTTTAAAATTCCTAAAAATGTCCTAAAAACTCCTATATAGGTAACATTGACGGGTAGTAATCATCACATTTTAGTTAATTTTAAATTATTCTGTAGGTAAACCTTACAGCTAATATGAAGTGTCACTTCCAAATAAGCATTCAGTTGTCGATAAATTTTATATAGGAAGGAAGTCCCTAGTTAATCGACGTTATTGCCACAGCGACTTCGAGGTTTGATAATAATAAATACTTAACTTATTTAATTAAATTTTTAATATTATTAATTAATGAATGAAATTTAATATTTAGTTTAATTAATCAATTAATCAAACTAAAAAAAACAGTTTATTTGATAAATAATTCAATTTATTTTAACACCGCATTATTAATAAATAAGTAGTATATTCATTTTAGATTAAGCTATCATTGATAAAATATCTTAATGACTGTTGTTATTGCTTTGCAAATAATTACAAAAACAATTTCTACTGGTATTGTTGAAATTTCATAGTTGTCTTGTTACTTTCCAGTAAATAATGGCTACCACCTTAGTTAAAAAAAACTGGATATACAGTATGTAAACTTACTAAAACCATTTATTTGAACCCGAGCATGTCTAGGCGATAGATAAGGTTGGGGTATATAAATTATTGAAATATAACACTTTTTCAAATTTAAATAAAGAATGCACTGAACGCAAGTTCAATAATCTGTTACGATGAAAACATTACATACGGGTCTTATAATGGGCACTGAACAACGATGTAAACATTACACATGGGATGATACTTTTAGGGTTAACCGACTTTGAAAAAGGTGAGATGTTATTTATTTATTTATTTATTTATTTATTTATTTATTTATTTATTTATGGATCCATGGAAAACCAACAGCTATACAAAAATTTAGAAATAAGATTAACAACACATAGCCAATTACAGGTTCTCACATTTAGCAATTAAGTATATTGAAAAAGAATGAGCCTTACTTACAACTATTACTTAGGCCGGCTTTACACTTGGTAAGTTTACTTACGTAAGTAGGGACGCAGCTATTTGTTAGAATAAGATAGAAATATTTTTTTTCTCATTCCAACAGATAGCCGTGTCCCTACTTACGCAAGTAAAACTTACGAGTGTAAGGTCGGCCTTATACAGTGCAAATATGTTACAACTACTACAGATCACAAAATATTTCTGTAGACTATGACTAATGCTAACCAACACCTCAACTACTACAGGTCGCAAAATATTTCTGTAAACTAAGACAAAGCTAACCAACACCTCAACCCCGCACCCGAAAGATCTATCACGAATTAAGATTGATTACAAGATATTGAATTAATTTGTTTTTAATAGTATTAATATTGCTTGCAAATATATCAAAATCTAACACATTATTCATTAACACTTTATTCAAACTCCTACTAGCCCTACACAAAAAACTATTTTTCCTATAATTAGTTGAAGCTCGAGAAACAGAGTTATAATTTTTATGCAATGATAAAATTAAAAATATTCGACACACACTAGGAAAAAATGTGGTAAAACACTTAACTCAACTAGGCTAGCAACTGGTTGAAAGAGATGGTTTTAGTAAGTTTACATACTGTATGTTTATTTTAATTTTAAACATTTGTATCGTAATGTTTTTTTAACTAGGTAAGTGCTCTCAAAACGAATATTAATAGACGTTGATTAGGACTAATTAACAGATACACAGCTGATTCCGTAATTTATGGAAACGAAGTAAATTTTCATGTTCCAAATGTATATTCAGCGAAACGTTTAGGGGATTTGATTGTGCGTGTTAACGCGGTGGATATGACGATTTTAATTGTGACATAACAAATGATAATTTGTACGTGAGTTTCATACACGTCATCATTAGCTAATGTATAGGCGCACAAGCCATCTCATCCTCTTGTTGAGGACTCAAAAAAATAATTCTAACTTGCTGGTCTATTCGTAGTAAGTACAATAAATCAAGTCTAACAAAAAGCGAGCTGTTTGCTAACCAACTTCATATCGTTATAAATCTAAATGGTCATTTAAAATGAAAAATGATGAAAGAAACCTAAAGATAATTTGTATTTAAAAAAAACTTTAGGTTTCTTTCATCGCTTTTAATTTAAAAACAGAGATTTAAGTATTTCACAGTAAGGAAGCTATGTAAGGACAGCGTTAAGCGTGAGGTGATGAAGAATTCATTAGGGTCCTTTTAGTACCCAAGGTCCCAAACGACCAACATTGAGACATTATAATAGGTGACTGAGACTGACTGTTGAGAGTTTCTCGCAGCGCTTCTTTTCAGAAGTACCTAGGTAGTGTCCTCTGGGACGTGCTGGTAGATTTTCGATGTGTAAGACATTAGGAACCTAAAAACAACTCGGCGATTTTTGATTGTTCTAGCAAAACTGACGTAGCCCTTACGAGAATAAATAGGTCCGCGGTGTAAATTAGCAGAAACAAAGCCCACGAACGGTATCCCTATCATTAATCACAGAGACAGATCACTTAACAGAGTCTTGATTGATATCCACGGACAAACAAAACTCTCCCCAAATAAACTAAGTAATTAACTTGGATATCTCCTTTCTAAAGTCGTATAATCGTTTCCAAAAAACGATCCACAACTTAAAGAATGGAAGTAACTTGAGCTTGAGGTATAACTTTATGTGACAATATGGCAAGAAATATAGTTGTAATATATTTACCACGTTAAAAAGAGCCATCATTATTTAAAACAAATAAAGGTTAATTTTATTTAAAAGAAAAACGGATTTTATGCGTCAGAAATAATATACTTATTTACTCATAAAATCCGTTTTTCTTCCAGCTCCTAATTAATAAAATAATATTATGCCTTCAATCCTATACCGTAAATTAAAAATGCCTGATTCTTAATACACTAAAATCCTACAACTGACAATTTTAAATGAAGGTGTCGTTGATTAAATTTAATTTAAGGTGTCGTTGATATTTAATATTTCAAATCTGTTACTATACCCGAGGTCAATCTGTGTGAGATTGTAACACACAGACACTAATGTAAACGCAACATCGAAAAAATAATTTTACTTAATAAAAATTACTTATCAACTTACAGAAAAGGTAAAAAAAATATTGTGAAAGCCTTAATCTTTGTATCCCAGACTAACCCATGCATGAACTTCATTACATAATTAACTTTAATTTATGAAAATATACAAATCCCACTAAATGTTTAATTTAAATAGCAAAAATATTCATCTAAGTGTAGCTAATTAAAATATAATAAGGTCGTGCGTAAATTATAAGTCAAGAGCCCAAAACAAAGAATGGCAAGAAAGTAATAGCCACCAGTTCGGAGAAAACCTTTATTTAAAAACGGGAAAGTTCGTGTTACTCCCATTAAACGGTTCACAATCACAAAGACAACAAATAAAAACTAAAAAAATTGTTTAATTAATTAGATTAAATTAAAATTTGATTCCACTTTTTGGGCTCTACAGATTTACATTTATTAGAATACCTAGCACACGTTATTAACTGTAAAAACCCATAAAACAAGGAATAAAACTGAAATAGAAATAATTTTAGTACGGATCAAGTTTTTAATCCTATTACTCAGCAATTTTATTTGCTTAATCTATTTACAGCTCCTATCTATCCTAAATTACTTTGGTATTTATAAAAGCTTTATAAAGATTTTTTTGTTATTATTGATAACAAGGAAAGGAAACTAAGAAATATCTCAACTTTTCCAAATAATTACAGAGTGTTCTTTCAGATCACACTTTTCAAATTTAATACTTAAGTAAAATATAAAACGACACACAGCCGAGAGCGAAATGCTCATAAAATACCCTCATCAAAAACAAACGAATAATCAAAGTAAAATCCAACAAGCCCCAAATCTTTCTGACATAGCCAATTGCCACCGTTACGATCAGCAAAATCTTTCACAGCTCACGACGCAAACTAATGATTTCTCCATAATGAAAACTCATTCATTTTCAATCCTCGGAATCAGCAATCATTGCTCCACCAACCAATTTACGCTGTCATGTCAAACGTCACAAAAACCTGAAAATCAATCAATGGTTAACAAGGAGATTTAAACCCTGTTCAGTAGAGTTACGGTAGGGTGTTCTTCGTCGTTTTGCTAAAAGTGCGTATTCGAAAAACGTTGGCAGAATCCCTTATCCCGTAATCCGTTTTAATTGTCTTAATTAAAGACGTGTCGATGTCTTTCATTAAAGTATGCAGGTCTTCCTTAACCCTCGTTTTAATGGCAAGGCAGTTAAAAATTCAGTGTAATTAGCAGAAGCATTTGAAGAAAATAATTGCGTCGTCGAAAATGTTCTTTTAGTTTCTAGAAAGGTGTCCAATGAAAACGCTGTGTATATTTTGACTGATATAACATGATCGTTAAAAGCGTGAAAGAACAATTTATTAAAAGAAATCAGCGAAAGGAAGAAAAAGAAGATTAATCTATTTTTGATTCATCCATATTTTCAAACTGTGTATTTTTGGAAAATAAAATCTGTTTACTGTATACGAGTACATATAGATTTCGATTGAGTAGACAGAATTATTTTTTTGTGTTAAATACTAGCTCCTTTTATATGTGTCTGTTACTTTGTCAAAAATCCTCATCCTTAACCACCAGAATTTTCTACACATGGAAATACGAGTACCTATCAAACCTTTTTCTTAATCATTTTTTTTAAATCCTACTTCCTTCTAATATTATCAATGCGAAAGTTTGTGTGTGTGCATGTTTGTTACTCCTTTACTCTGCAATGGCTGGACGGATTTGGACTGGAAAATTGAAAAGTTCTGGAGGGACTAACGATAATCGAAATCTACGCGGACGAAGTCGCGGGTAGAAGGTAGTTACTTTATAACTGCAGTTACCACATACGAATATAATTTTAAATAGTATCGATAAAACAATTTTTTTTTTATTAATCATGAAAGAACCGTTTAAAAAAAACCTAATACTGTTTTGATTAAAATTTTAGGACAATGGTAAAAAAATAAGACATTTGAAAAAGGTATACCGCATTTCCAATGACTAAAAAGCTTTATTCTTCAAGTTCTTCTAAAGATGCACGTTCAATTTTACCATTGTATCTCTAGAAATTTTAATGACCTACAAATTGCCCGAGGAGATTAAAATCCCCTTGATACGAAATTAGGAAAAAAAAAGCTTGATAAAAATAATTATCGTTCAGCACAAAAAGGTATATTAACTCTTAAAAAAAACTAATAAAAATGTCTACTTACTTCGTCAATCCAATAGATCACACATCACACGCACTTCACAGACAGGCGGATCAGTCGCGCGACTGGTTAGCCGACTAGTCGGGACGCACACGTGCGTCCTAGACGCAGGCTCGCGCCAATCTGAGCTTCTGTAAGGCAGCCCGAGAGCTGCGTCAATGAGCACGCGGGGCGTGGGCGGGACATTACTACCTGCGGGAGATACGGCATTTTTTCTTTGTGCTATCCTGCGACGATTTTTATTTTAAGAACCTAACTTAAGCGTTTTTACGTATACAGAGTAATTTTGTCTGAAAATTTGTGTTTTATGGTGAATTAAATCTTTTTTCTGAAAATCTGTGTTTTGTGGCGAATTACAATTTTGTCTGCAAATCTGTGCTGCTTAACTGTAGTGAAACATGATTGTTCAATTAGTACGACGCAGAACATCACAAATTTTATTACAGATCTATGCCGATCCAATATAGATCGCAATATTTATATCTATCAAATAAGTTGCTTACTTGTTGGTTAATCTGTCATAGAGAAGCCTAAGAGTTTTTAAATATACACTGCAATACAAACAAATATAATTGTCAATACAATCAAAAACGTTGTGTTTTCAACGTTATTATAACATTTACTTCACAGGAATGGCGGCCTAGTTAAACTATACGATGAGATTATCAAAAGCAATATTTTTTACAGAGGTACCGAGTAGTACCAAATAGTAGAGCTCCAGTGTAAAGAGTCGAGCTTATATGAAATAATTCGCCTGATTCGCAATTTTTACCGGTTACTCGTTGCTATTAACATGACATTGACATTGTGTTAGGCGACAATTCAGGTTAAGAAACACCGAGTCTGGTCAAAACAACATTTTGCCAGTTAATTAGCGATCCGCTCCGTTTGCCCGTGACGCCAGCCTTATCCGTGTGATTGCCCTACACCCCTCATCGCTCCAGCCTGGCACACTTCGTCAGAACCGACCCTAAGTAAAATCAAACGTCAAACAATGACTAAAACATTCCGCATTTACATACAAAATACCACCCTTCGTGATTTTTTTGGATTTTCAGCAGTTTACGTTGCCCTGGACAAACGGTGCTTGAATTTCTAATATTGAGAACTAGAGAACGGTTGCGACTCGACGTCCACTGAGTAATTCACTCTTAAAACAAGCTTCGGGTTTAAAAGACCCCGGACCTAAAGTATGAAAAATGTGGTTTCAGTTAAACTTTCTGAGATTTTGATATGTTATTATATTTCATAGTCCTGAACAAGTTTCAAGGGGACCACCGTTTCCGAGTCGTTTTCAGAGTTTCGACTAATTTTGTACCAGATAACAAAGTATTAGTACTTTAATAAGATTCAATTCTCAACTATTTATTTAAATAATTGACATTAGATTAAGGGCCTGTTTCACAATCGACAAGTAAATTTATCTGTCACATAAAGTTGTCTCTCTCCTTGTCTATTTTCAAGTGTACGACAAAGAAAGGGCTAAACTTATCCGTCAAATATCCTTTACTTGTCGATTGTGAAACAGGCGGTTAACCTATATTGCGCTAAGCTGGCCATTTAAAGAAAGATAAAATGACTGCAATGTCAACTTCACGCATACCGGCATGTGCATTTCTAGATTATTAATAACATATTGATAATAATGTAAATATAATATTCAATGATGTAAGGTTTAGATGTAAGATTTACAAATACGAGTATAGTAGAATGGCATTTTTATTAGGAAGAGGACATAATGCTTCGTCTGCAATAATCCCTATGTTCCTCGTGCTCTGCGGCGGATACCGAAAGATAACGATGAAAACATTCAGATTGCGATTTCATACAGAGAAAATATGAACAACATCCCGGCTGAGTATACCAATGAGTCCCGTGTATGTATTAATTGTGACCGATTACTTAATACGGAGTTGGAGGAGTTGGGTCGCGAATCTGATTGTATTATCTTTAACGTTCTGAGGCAAAGGTCGAGAAATACTTGCATGATTTGCAACTCACCACAAAACCTTCCCCGATTAAACCTCAATGCAAGAACAAAACGTCTTCATTGAATTGAATACTTATGTCCCTGCATCATCTCGATGTTGTCGTGGACACTTGAACACTTCAGGACATCAACAAGACGTGAAATACCCGAGTACAGCATTATTAAACTACATACTGGATTGTGCGAATAGAAATGCGTACACTAAATGCCAAAGACAACCGGCCAAAATTCATATTTTCCTAAAAAAAACACCGATGAAAAAACTAAAACTATGAACGGTTTTTTTTAGAAAAATATGTTTGGGCCGTTATACAAAAATACGTGCTCATTATTTTTTCATGTCCTCAAACATATTATTATAATCAAACCAGTAATTAATAAGAATAAATAAAAAACCAACCTCTCCATAGACGTTCTGTTATTTTTTGTTGTTGTTATTTTTCTGTTGTTATTAAAAGGACTCAGAAACGGTGGTAGCACCCCTAGAGACTTGTTCAGGACTATGAAATCTATAACATATCAAAATCAAATTTTTTTTAACTGAAGCCACATATTTCATACTTTAGGTCCGGGGTCCTTTCTCTCTCACTTCCTCTTCTACGCTTTAATTGTCTTTAACTGGATGTTGGATGCTGGAAGTATGCTCAGTTACTTAGCAATAAAAAGTTATTGAACCTGTCTACGAAGCTAGCTAGCGGTTCGGTTCAAGAAAGGCAATTATTTGTGTTAAGTAAGTTAGGGATAAAAAAAGAAGAAGAGGTTCTCAATTCGTCGGGTTTTTTTTATTGAAACATAATTTTTTCGGTCAAACCGGTATACTTTCTCGTTGGTCACATTGTCAACACGTCAGGATCTCATGATGGGATGATGGGAGAACTTAAGAAAAAACCTTAAATTACACACCTACAGCGATTTTGGTTAGTGAAATGTCAGTCAAGACTGTATGAGAACCTTTTGTTAAATATACTGTCGGAACGATATTTTAATCTTGTAATCCAACTTCCAGTCATTTGATAAACGATCTTTTTGAAAGCAAATGCACGAGTTACTATGAAAAATATCCAAATCAAGTTAACCATTCCATATTTAAAGAGTTCCCTCGATTTCTTCCAGAACCCATCGTCAAAACCTGACCTTTTGACAATGGGACCAAGTAATAAATATACCCTTTCAAACAAAAAAAATATTCTCAAATCGGACTAGCGGTCTTGGGGAAATCATTCAAAAATATATCCCGACGAATTTTGAACCTCCTCCTTTTTTGAAGTCGGTTTAAAAATATAATAGTACAAGTTCTTATGCCTGTAACAAAAGAGACGTGTCAGGTAATCTAGTTCCATGTTAGATAATGTACGTTTGCTGGTAACAATTTTACGATAAAAAGTAAGTTTTTATGGAAGACCAGCCAAAAATGTTTACCATTTTCGCCCCCACTGGAAAAATGTGACAAAACCAAAACTCGTAATAACATGAACAAAACGTCAGTACCTCAGTTTTCTCTAAATAACATTCAAAGCGGATGAGCGCTGAAAACAGACACCTGGAAACGTTTTCCAAAAATAAAGCCAACCGAAACATGTCCGACGACGTGTTTTGAAATACATGTTACAGACGAATGCCTTGAACAGTTTTTGTAGATTTATTTACGTATATGTCAATTTGGGATCTTCGCATCAAACAACTTATTTTATTTTAAGATACAACATTACCAGAAATCAGAGCACTCATACTAATATAAGAACGGCACGTGCCTGATCCTGATACTTATCAAGGAATAATTTGGTTACCTACTTAGTTTTACGGAAATCTATATTATTATATAAAAAATGTGTACATAAAATCAAATCCATGTGGTAAAAAACATCAAAAAACTAAACATCACCAAATTTCTTGAAAGTTCCAGTGAAATGTGGGGTTATTCATTATTTACTTTTCATCTTAAAATAAGTTTTCACAACCACCACAATACCCGTGCAACCGGTCGCTAGTACTGTAGAATGACTACATCGGAAAATTACCGATTCGCAAAATGACCACATCGCTTGTAGCCTACATTTCTTTGCGTTGCTAGGTAAATTAGGTACGTTAGGTTACTTTAAATGCCTGGAGTTAAATTACCTAGAAATAGGAGCCCCGCCGTCGACTAGACAATGATAAAATGAAAAAAAACTTTTGTGGCCATTTTGCGCCTCGGTCATTTTGATATATAGGTAGGCTACAAGCGATAATGGTCACTTTGCGAGCCGGTCATTTAATAATTTTACGATCCCGTCATTCTACTAGTGCAACTCTATAGGTACCTAGGTGAAGAATCTTATTAAGTTACAGCAGCTCGTTAAAAAGATGTCTGAATAATTAAATTTGCCGTCATTCACATCAAGCAATTTATGATAGTTAGAAAAAAAAGTAATTCACTTTACTTATAGATTATAACGTAAAGTGCTCTCTAAAGGAAACTCTCTTCAATTCGTCGTTGTCTCGGCATTATTTAGAATTCTCTTAAGGCGTCCAGGCTGCATTCAGTCAGACACTTAAGAAAATGTAAAGTACTCTGACAAAGTATAACATAAAATACATATTCTTTGTGCACAAATAAAACGCAATACAGCATTAAAATAGATATGTCAAATATAATAATATGTAAAATTATGTTCGCCATTTTTTGTAAGCAAATTAGTAATCATTTAGCTGTGAAATGTATAGTTTAATTTTATTGGAAAATACTTAAAGTGTAAATTACAAAAACAGAAAAGATCTTGTTACTACTTTCCGACTAAAACATCAGAAAAATTCCATAATGATTTATACGTATTTTAATTGTCCGCCAATTCACATAAATAAAACTTTGAACTTATCAGTGATAAATAAACACGTGAAAAAAAATACTTACCCCAAACCGGCTTTAAAAATGCTCAACTCCGAAAAACTACGGAACTAAGTCTTAATTGAAAAGTACCAATCGTTTTTCTCGACTACAGCTTAAGCGTTCAAACTACCGACTTAACTGACAAACTAACACAGAATGTACACAACAACTGCGAGCGCCGGCGCAACTGTCTACGGTACAAAAGGAGCCAGTTTTAGATGCCGTAATGTTGCAGTATAAACTGAGTGAATTCTAAGAACACGTCATGAGTGCCAGCATCGCCACAGATAAACTTACCAAAAAAAGTTTTTGGGAAACAAAAACGCTATCATCCACTAAAAGTTATTTGTCTATTTAATACAATTCATTTTAATTTGCTATACTTAGGGCCTGTTTCACAATCGACAAGTAAATTTATCTGTCACATAAAGTTGTCTCTCTCCTTGTCTATTTTCAAGTGTACGACAAAGAAAGGGCTAAACTTATCCGTCAAATATCCTTTACTGGTCGATTGTGAAACAGGCGGTTAGTGTAAATAACAGTACTAAAATTATGACATTAACCCTTTATAGGGCAATTGTAAAACCTGGTACTAAAAACCGGGCAAGAGCATGTCGGACCATGCTCAGTATAGGGTTCCTCCGAAGCCGTAACGACAAACACAAAAAACTATCTCAAAAATCAACATGTATGAACCAATTTTCTATTTAGTTATTTGGCCTGGCGCTGTCTTAGATGATTTTTAGTAGGTATAAACCCGTTAGTCGCCTGTATCTCAGGAACTAATTAAGTCTACTTATTGTTAGTAATGATTATTTTTCTTATAAATTCGTATATGTATAATACATATCTCAAACAAGAGCCAAGCTTTTAAGTGTGAGATCAGTATACCTATGTAGGTAGTTAGGTATCTAAACTGCTTCAAACCGACTTTAAATTACAATAAAAGTTTAATCTTTTATAAAGTAATTGATAGAAATTGAAAAAAAAACAAGGTCCAGTAAATAGAATTTTAAGTTTTCCAAACGATAGGTACTCAGCTCAAATCAATAATCTAATCGAAAATTTGTAAACTTTCAGATCGCAAATCGCAAACTTGTAGGTAGCATTCCGGGGCACGTCCAAACAGCATCATCGCTCGATTTGTTGCTTGGACAGTTTGACTCCCCCCGCGCGTCCTGCACGCCCCGTTAACAAATGTTCTATCAAAGTTATCATAGGCGATTTTGATAGGTATAAACACTTTAGTCGCCTGTATCTCAGGAACTTATCATGTCTACATAGCCGTGATAGTTTTCCTTTAAAATTCGTTATATGCGCTTTCGTTAAAGATATTTTTCAGATTTTTAGTATTTGTAGTTTTGGCTGTAGGGGGGGGGGACACTTGACTCTAACAAAAAATAGCGCTTTAAAACTTAATATTTCATAAACGGATCCCTTAATCGAAAAATTGTTTCCATAAACCCGCAATATTTTTGAAAGACCTATCCAACGACACCCCACACTATGGGGTAGGCAAGAAAAAAAAAAAGGCATCCCCACTTTACGTGTAGGGGAGGTGCATTAAAAAAAAATATTTTTCAAAATTTTATTTTACCACTTTGTTGGCGTGACTAATTATGTATATTCATGCCAAATTACAGCTTTCTAGTACTATGAGTCTCTGAGCTAGACTGGGGACGGACGGACGGACGGACATGGCGAAACTATAAGGGTTCCTAGTTTGACTACGGAACCCTAAAAATGACCACTTACAACTGATATTTTTTGTATTTTTTATTGAAAGAATTTCTTCCGAATACGGGAAATCTAATGAGGCTCGAATTCAAGTATATTTTTAGTTTTGGCCTATAAAGGGTTAAATATGTTGCTATTTGCAATATGGTATCAAATTGTTTGTTAACAAATTGTTTGAGCACTAAATTGAATATAAAGTAGAAACCAACATCTAAATTGATTTGCAAATAATATGAAATATGAAATGAAAATGACCACAGAAAAGAATTTTACAAATCAGGGTTTCCCATCATTTTCTCTAGTTCTCGCCTAACTATGGTCCGCGGACTCTAAAGAAGAAAAAACTAAAATTAAATTGTTCCCTTACTCATATAATTGCCAAACTCACATTGATCTGAAGGCCCAGGACAAGATGCATTACGTTAGCAAGCATTTCTATTAGTTTTGTTTTTTAAACCAATCGCGTTACTGGCAGATCACGTGACTTTTCGTATCACGTCATCTACCAGTGACGCGATTGGTTTAAAAACTAAACGAATAGAAACTCCAGTTGCCGTAGTACATCTTGTCTGGGTCCTGGGACATACATGGGCTAATCTATGTTTATATTTAATGAGATGGTTGTTGTTGCCTTTTTGTTAGGTTGTGAAATTTTAGTCAAAATCCAGCGTTTTTAACTCTAACGTGAACTAGCTGTAAGACCGTCTGTGTCCCCAGCAGGTGTAAACTAGTTTAAACACATGAACCCGGCGATGGTCGCTATCCCTTTCATGTTCTGGTAACTACTTCAAGTGCCTTTGTGTTCCCATCGTCTTCCTGTTTAGCTTTATCTTTTATATTCCTTCATCTTAACAGTGTATTACAAACAGCTCATTATCTTTCTATACACTTTATATTATGAGTAAACCTAGATATTTTTCTAGCACGAACGATATGTTTGAAGTGCTTGACAAAATAAAAACATCGACAGTCCTGTTATCGATAAGTACCTAAATACTACTTTATCGACAAGACGTACATACAACCACAGACTTATATCGGCTTCCTACCTAGACGAAGCGTGCCACCGATCTTATAATAACGTAAACTTTTTATACTCATAGACGTTATTCATTAAAAAAGCAAATAATTATTGACATTGAATGTGACGTTTTATTGACATTGCAAGGCAAATATACTGTTAACACAACACTGAATACGAAAAAATGCCACCCAGAAAAACGTCCCGAGAAAAGAGAATCGCATCGCTTATTGTAAATTTACCAGAAATCGAATTTCGTGGTTCAACATTATTTTGCACCAAATGCGAAGTTAACATCGTCCCAAAGAAACATAACATCACATGTCACATTAACACAGCAAAGCATTCTTATATTCGGGAAGAGAAAAATCAATTTCATATGGACCTAACGAAATTTATGATCAACTGCAATGTGCCATGGTACCAACTAGACAACCCCAATTTTCGAACATTTATACAAAATTGTATCACAGGAAAATATTCAAATCGAACACTGCCCACTGTAAGTTACATACGGCAACAATTTCTTCCAGAAGTGTACAAGGAAGCGATGGAGAACATTCGCTCTGAAATTAAAGGTCAATATATATACGTAACAGTAGATGAGACTTCTGACGAGGATGGTAAGAAAATCGCTTAGGTTTCAATAAATCTAAATTGCATAATGCCTTATTCTCTAATTTGACGAAATTTTGAAATGCCATGGTCCCTGTAAAACCTTAATATCAAAATGGCTCACTCTTAAAATGATGGAAAGTCATAATGACTTTGACCTAAAAACTTTAATTCTTTAAATACCTAAATATTGAAATGTACATTTCTTTCGAATACCGAATCATAGATACGTCAAACTTTCAAAATAACTGAAGCCGAAAACACCGGAATGGCAAAATGTCATAGTTCCAAAATGCCTAAATTCGTTTTCAATTCTTTCAAGTGGCCAGTACTTAAGAAAGATAGTATATTATATGCATGAAGGTTAGGTAAAACTTTTTCAATTTTAGGTATTTTGGTATTTGGTTGTTTTGAAATTATGATGTTTTGAGATAAAGGTGTTGTGAAGTTTGGTCGTTATGAGCCTAAGACATTTTAAAATTCAGCCATATTGAGAATCCGGTGTTATGTGAAAAAAAATTAGGTATTCTGGGATTTAGGTATTTTGACACTTAGTCCTTTTGAGATCAAGGAGTAAAGATAAAAGGGTAAAACGAAATTAAGCCGTAATGAAACCAAAGCAGAAAATCCGATACGCACCCATAACGTCAGTCGAGTTTGAAAAGTCTTTTAGTCAACTGAAGTGGATTTTCTCCAAAAGGCGAAGAAGTTTGAGACCAGAAAATGTGGAAAAAAATTTAATCGTTTACTTCGAGAATCATGTAAGAAAACCTTTTTGATAACTTTCAAAAAGGGTTCCTTGATTCTCCAAGTACGAGTAAACTTATTACTGGCTGTAAAACTGCGTAGAAGAAAATTATTTATTTCTGTTACTACTTACCTGTCACTCATTAAAAATAAAAGCAGATTTGGTATATGTATAAAAACTTACATAGAATATAATTATTACAATAAAAAACGCGCAAAATTTGTAATAATTTGTGGACCTATTTAAGTAAAAGAGAAAGAGGGTCATTAGTACATCAGTGCAATACTGTAAATAATAAAAAACTTAGATATACCTACAGTGTAACCATATACAGAGACACAGACGCAGATTTGCTATGGGCCCAAAAATGGGTTTGGGACATACTACATGTTGTGCCATTCTGCGTCAATTTGAAAGACATTTTGGGTGATGGTGTATTTTGGATTGACTTATTATGGGAGGATTAATTCAGTGACACGAAGAAAAAAGCTACGAAAGTATTCCAATTTGTTTTCTGAAGTATGTAAAATATAAATAAATTGATAGTTTTGTTCTCTTTATTTCTTTCAAAGCTTAAGCTAGGTTTTTTTACAATATGACTATAAAAGTAAAATATTAAAACAAATTACAAAATACAAAAAACATTATAAAAAACCTAACCTAGGGTGCCGCCGCCAGCGAGGTGGGGCCTAAGATAGAGTTTTGTTATTATTATCCATTTTTTAACGCTCCCTATTACCCTATATATTTATCTTTGTATTATCTACTCGTATGACGTTGAAGTGTTACTTATCGATAACAGGACTGTCGATGTTTTTATTTTGTCAAGCACTTCAAACATATCGTTCGTGCTAGAAAAGTATCTAGGTTTAATTATACAGGGTGTTAACGGGGTCGTGATACAAGTGATCACCTCTGTGTTCTGCCAGCGAATATGAGCAACTTTCCCTATGGAACCAGCTTGGAAATCGGGAAAAAAAATCAGCTGTTTCATAGAACAAGAACAGGGGTAGGTACTCGACCAAAATGTATGAAGCAGCTGATTTTTTTTTCCTGATTTCCAAGCTGGTTCCATAGGGAAAGTTGCTCATATTCGCGGGCAGAACACAGAGGTGATCACTTGTATCACGACCCCGTTAACACCCTGTATATGAAGTGATACGTCAGGCAATCATCGTAGGTGTCAGGTTTGTAACTAAACTATGGATCTGGTTTATATAACAAATCAAAAGGGCGGCCGTGCAGTTTTGCACAATGGACACAAATACAATTACGGGTAAAAAAAACAAAAAAACGGGCTATACCATGTGGCGATGCGTTAATCGTTCCGATCAATGCAATGCATCTATCACAATAAATGTAATAGAAAACACCGTTGTAAGAGCAAGTGAGCATGTGTGTCTCTCCCATCACGAACAAAATGTACGCGATGTCGTAATGGACACCTGCAAGAAAGCAGTACCTATGCGAAACCATGACTTCCGCAAAGTATATGAAGAGGCGGTTGTTGAAATACATGAGGTCGACCCGGATTTCACCATGTATTCATACGAGGAGAAAAAAAGCACGTTATGTAGATACCTACAGGCTGAAATTTTTGGGTGCTCAAAAATCAGAGTTAAGAAGGTTAGAAGAGGTCAAAATTCCAAATTTAATATCGCATAATTTTTTAATAGTTGAAGAAGATGAGACAAATGATAAAATGTTGATTTTTTCAACCCCGATTAGCAGACAATTTATACAAAGCAATGCGGGAGGAGGTAAACAGTATTTTGGAGACGGTACGTTTAAAAGGACGCCAAAACCGTTCTACCAGGTATACACCATACACATAGATGCAGGTTTAGATACTAGATCGACTAACGTGATACCGGTGGTTTTTGCGTTGCTACCCAATAAAAGAGAGGAGACGTATCGCAAATTGTTCTCAATTTTGCGTCAGAGAATGAACATGAGAATTGATAAATTGAAATGTGACTTTGAAACGGCTGTGACAAACGCATGCAAAGATATTTTCCCTGGAGTTCAATTGACAGGGTGTCATTATCATTTCTCACATGCTGTACGTAAAAAAGCTCACGCGGTTAAGCTCGACGCCACACCAGAAGGTCGTGAAATTATAGAATTATGCCCGAATCTGCCTTTATAGACGGAGAAATTAATAACTGCTGGTTGTACATAGTCGACATTGCTCTAAATACCGAAAACATGGTGGCACTTTTTCACATATCAGGTTCAAATAAAAACCGGTCAAGAGCATGTCGGACCATGCTCAGTATAGGGTTCCGAAGCCGTAACGACAAACACAAAAAACTATCTCAAAAATCAACATGTATGAACCAATTTTCTATTTAAAGTTATTTGGCGCTGTCTTAGATGATTTTTAGTAGGTATAAACCCGTTAGTCGCCTGTATCTCAGGAACTAATTAAGTCTACTTAGTAATGATTCTTTTTCTTATAAATTCGTATACAAGGTGTTACAAAAATACCCGTAAAGCCGAAAGGGGGTTACATGGTACCTTATAATAAGTCCATTTACAATATTTGAGAACCGTACTATCACCGCATGACTTACCGGCAAAAAAAAGAAAACCATTATGGCTTTCATTGATGTGAAAACCCTATTTCAGTAAAATTAAAGAGTAAACTACGCAGATTGTTTATGTACATTTTTACCTAATTCGTGAAACGATTAAGAGACATACTAACAAAATGTACAGAATTCGGTTAGATAGATATTACAAGTCGAGTTTTGGAAGATTTTAAAAGACCTAAGCTACTTACGAAGAAACCTAAACTTTTATTATTTTTTAATTTTTTTTATTATGGCATCGAGTAGACAAACGAGCACACAGGCCACCTGATGGTAAGTGGAAACTGTGACCCATAGACATTCGCAATCACAAGACTGCAATGCAATCCTAAGACTGCAAATGCGTAAACTAGCACTTACTTTTTCGTAAAGAACGTCAAAATTACAGGAACGGCTCAAAGTGAGCTCTGCCTTGTTCAATGCACAACCTCGCTGGTCGGGATATGGTTTAAACCCATTTAAGTTGAAAAATTATTAAATTGGTAGGTAGGCCTCTCTGTTAAAATAATCTATGCTAACTCCGGTTCCCTGACATGACAGCTTACTAGGGTTGACAATATTTTAGGCTTTGATAATTTATTAGATTTTTTACGGGGTATTTTGTAACACGTTGTATAGTATCTCAAACAAGAGCCAAGCTTTTAAGTGTGAGATCAGTATACCTATGTAGGTAGTTAGGTATCTAAACTGCTTCAAACCGACTTTAAATTACAATAAAAGTTAAATCTTTTATATAGTAATTAATAGAAATTGAAAAAAAAAACAAGGTCCAGTAAATAGAATTTTAAGTTTTCCAAACGATAGGTGCTCAACTCAAATCAATAATCTAATCGAAAATTTGTAAACTTTCAGATCGCAAATCGCAAACTTGTAGGTAGCATTCCGGGGCACGTCCAAACAGCATCTATGAGCGCGGCTGTCGCTCGATTTGTTGCTTGGAAGGACAGTTTGACTCCCCCCGCGCGTCCTGCACGCCCCGTTAACAAATTTTTCTATCAAAGTTATCATAGGCGATTTTGATAGGTATAAACACTTTAGTCTCCTGTATCTCAGGAACTAATCATGTCTACATAGCCGTGATAGTTTTCCTTTAAAATTCGTTATATGCGCTTTCGTTGAAGATATTTTTTAGATTTTTAGTATTTGTAGTTTTGGCTGTAGGGGGGGGGGGACACTTGACTCTAACAAAAAATAGCGCTTTAAAGCTTAATATTTCATAAACGGATCCCTTAATCGAAAAATTGTTTTCATAAACCCGCAATATTTTTGAAATACCTATCCAACGACACCCCACACTATGGGGTAGGCAAGAAATAAAAAAGGCATCCCCACGTTACGTGTAGGGGAGGTGCATTAAAAAAAAATATTTTTCAAAATTTTATTTTACCACTTTGTTGGCGTGACTAATTATGTATATTCATGCCAAATTACAGCTTTCTAGTACTATGAGTCTCTGAGCTAGACTGGGGACGGACGGACGGACGGACATGGCGAAACTATAAGGGTTCCTAGTTTGACTACGGAACCCTAAAAAGAGCTCATAATTCTTGGTACAAAAAAATTAGGCATTTTGAACTTGTGACATTTTGAAATTCTGGAGATTTCAGTTTAAGTTATTTAGAAATTTTGTCGTAATAACTATGATTCGGTATTTTAAGCAAATAAAAATTTAGACATTTCGGACATGAGACGTTTTAGGTCGATGTCATTATGACATTTGTGCATCTTAGGAATGAGGCAGTTTAATTTTTAGGTATTATGAGCCCTTGGTAATTTGAAATTTAGCGAAATTAGTAAGGTATTATGAAAATTTGGTGCGATAAGCCCTACCCGATTATTTTCGGCTGTAAATGTACAATTTACTAATATAAATAACAAGGATAACAAGTTTAACAAGGAAAAGCGAATATAAGTATTCTGGAAGCTCGTTTGGTCGTAGTATTGGAAAATAGACCGAAATACGCATCCCCAAAGTCTGTCGATCCAGCTGTGACCGATGTAATAAGTAAATTAGTAACGTAAACATCTAACTACAAGAATACAAATAAACAAAATATGAACCGCGGCCGCAAGATATTCCGAAAAGCGCAATAAATTAACAATAATCGAGAGTAATGGGGCACGGAACCAGGAAATGAAGGTACGATATTTCAATGCCAATCTCAAATGTCGATAGAATTCACAAAAACTTTCCTGTACCTAACAAAATACGGGCTTTCTGGGGCTCATCGTGTACTGTTGGAAGGCACTTCATTCCGGCCAGAAAGGAAATCATCAATTATTGTTCAAAGCTCAGGGGGCCTGACTGCGTGGCTCTGCATGCTAAGTGATAGAAAATATCGCAAAAATACACTCTTTTTCTTCTACTACTTAGCGTGTCGACGGCATGTCGTATGTGCCAGCGCACATATGAAAAAAAAATACCAATAATCTGCCACACGAACGGCATAAAAATACGCAGCTGCAGTAAAGCGAACAATGTCACATATTAAATATACCTTGTATAGACGAAATAGTCTAGTAAATAATCTTGAAATGTTATCTCATTTAACTATACTATTACTGAGTAGGAGGCAACCACTTTGCGCGGCAACCGCCAAGAAACAAATGCATGATAGAGACATGAAACATGCTGAACCTGCGGCGTGAAGGAATTTTTTAAGCATTTAAGCTGAGTCAAAATTTAACCAGGACATTAGAATAAGCGTAAGCACCCCTTTGCTTCTGGCGCACTCATATGTTTTATATAGTTTCAATCAAACATTCCTAAAACATCACCATAAAACTCCTATTTCAGGAACCTATTGTTTGCCTTAACAATTCATTTTTTCCGAGCGAGCCCCATGCAAGTCCTGCATGATAATGCTTTAGATTTTCCGCTCGGCAAGTAAGTTATATCTATTTGCTAAAGTTAGAGAACGGTTTTCTCCGTGCTCGGAATAAGGTGAGTCGAGTTTAAACTTGTAGGGTATAACATAGAAATTGTAGCGCCATAGTTGGAAAAACAGCAGTATCAATAAAATTAAGATATTCGAAAATAGGCATCTGAGTGTTGAAAAAAATTAAGCTTGAGCCCTGCTACGCTGCCGGCGGCATCGGAAGGTTAAGTTTTTTAATATTTAGTTTTTGTATTAAGTATTTATATAATTAACTATTTTTTTGAGTGATGTTTTTTTTATTTCATTGCATAAGTATGTTTGAGAAAAGCACTATTACACACCTCGCCGTGAAAAGGGGTTGCCGGCCGATTGATATAGTTACGAGGCTGGCAACTACCCTACTTCCCGGCCTCTGTAATAATGTACTATTATGAAACATGTCTATAATGATACCTACCTTATATAATAATTTAAAAGGCCACACTTTTAACCTCTTTTAAATTTTAAACTAAATTACTTTCAAAAACTTGTGTGAATCCTCCTCCGTATGAAAATTTGCTGTAATATCCTGAACTAGCATTTATTTATTACCCTCTGTGGCCATTATATTGTATCCTTGTAGTAAGTACCATAATGATTTATCTTACTTACTAATTCAGTTTTAAGTTTATAAATCCACATAATCGCGGTACCTCATCTTAAAATTTATTAATTACCTCAGTTCGTTAATTTTATTCAGTAAGTTAAAAAGTATAAGAACGATACGAATCGCCACTAAGTCAGCAAATCGGCAGATACCTTTTCTGAACTTATATCATTAAAGAAGAAGTTAATTAAGAAAAAACTTCATCAGAACTTAAAGGGCCAGTGGACCACTAAGAGGGCTATTAAAATTCCCACAAAAGATTTATAAAACTCAAACTTCATAATAAGTTATTTATAAGGTGAAAAGTATTTTCTTTTGGCAGAACAATTTTCTTGTTTCATGACTGCGTTGAGCCTTAAGCCTTAACCTAACATAGGAAGGTGAAGCTTAATAAGAGAATAAAATACCGCTTTTATTCCCAGAGTTACCCACACAACGACAGAAATAACCCACAACTCAAAAAATGTGTAATTCTTTAACATTTTATAAATAACAAGTCTAAACACAAAGCAAGCTTTTAAAAAACCAACTGCTGTTTGGATAATGTCGTCAAAGTAATGTTACTTATCTGGGGACCGATTTTCGACTTTCGAGCGTTCGATTTCAAAAGCGAGCGGTAGAAAATATTCGTATGCAAAAATCTTTCACGCTTTATTATTAAATGGTCCGAAATTCCATATTATTGAGATTTTCACTCGAAACTGAGGGATTGACTAAATAGTATTGTTACATCGGAACGTGTCTCATTATAGGCAGAAAGTTGATGTTTTACCGGTTTTTGGTAATTCCTATTTAAAATGCGAACAAAATGTGTGAAACTAACAAAAGTGGAAATTATAACAAGTAATTTATAATTTTATTGCTAATGAGATTTTTTTACGTTTATTTTACAAATTCTTGACTTTTAAGTTTACCTGGTTACAAATTTGTGAAAAATGAAATGCCTTTATCTGTCAGTGTCTGTGGCGTTGTTAGGTTTGTTTTATGTTTTAGTTTTAACATGTTTGACAAATGTCAAATGTCAAATGATACTTTCTATTGATAGAATTCAAAACGAATGACAGGGACCACTCGTGTTCATATTTCTATCGCTCGCAAGGCAAAAATACCATTTCACTGTTTTTTGTCACTCGATAAACTTACGAGCGCTCGAAAGTCAAAAATCTGTCCTTATGTATCTTGTATCTTTTATTTTGCCAATTTCACATTTAAATAATTTTTATATAGCTTATGACACTAGTAGTTAAGGCGAATCTAACCACGTATAATTTGTTAAACTCGGTTTAACCGTTTAGTAGTCACGAGGGAACAGAGTCCGATATACATACAGGTCAAACACATAACTCTTCTTTTGGGCTTGGCCAGAGTCGAGTAAAAACACACCATATTTTATGAATAAAATAAAGGAAGAAAATTAACGATTATTATAATCAATTTTACTTTGAAAATTATAAATTTCACAGAGAAATTAAAAACATTCATCATGGTATAAAAAACTTGAAACCACCACTCCCAAATCTGCAGCTCCGTCTCAGGACATTACCATGAAGTAAGTAAAAAAGGTTTCACTTGTTCCAAATACAACGATACAAAGGGTTTTATAATATTCATTTAAAAATATTTCTAAGGCAGTGACTCTTCACCTCAAACCGCGTTTAACCGCGTTGAAATGAAAGCGGTTATATACTTTAATTCAAATTTCAACGTGGTGCTCTTGACACCTCCGCCATCCTTCAGGGCGGGAATAAATTAAATAAGAAATCCCGGGCGTGCCCTAATTTTGAGCTGGCAACACAAATATGTCCCGGCGTAATCCCAAGACTATAATGAAGCCCCCGGCTAGTGATGGGCGACCGGTCACTCGAATAACTTGACTCGGTCAAATATTATCCAATTATCATAATTATCATACAACATCATATATGCGCGTTAAAAATACCTTGTTTAACGGGAACACCGGATAAATAAAGTGAAAACATACAAAAACTAACAAATATTAAAAAAAGTAGTTACTGAAAATACCGTAGTATTAGTTTGTCATTTTACGCAACGAACGTTTTTGCCGTCTTTATACTGTTCTTTTTTTTATGGCATTGAGTAGACAAACGAGCACACAGGCCACCTGATGGTAAGTGGAAATTGTGACCCATAGACATTCGCAATCACAAGACTGTAATGCAATCCTAAGACTGCAAATGCGTTGCCAACCCTGAGGCTAAGATGGAATGCCTCTATGCTAGTCATTTCACGGGCTGTCTTATCCCCAAACCGGAACACAACAATGCGAACACTGCTGTTTGGCGGTAGGTTAATGGATAAGATGGTGGTAGCGATCCGGACGGACCCTGCACAAGGTCCTACCACCCTAAAACCTACCTACCTACCTTTTATCGTACATACAGTAAACTGAGTAAACATTTAGTTTTTTTTATTATTATTATCATCACTATTGGCGTCTGTGATTGTTTGATTTTATTTAAAGTAGCTGTTTTAGCCAAAAAGAGTTCAGTGGGAAAGTTGTTACTATATTAGACAAGTAAGGGTGGACACGGTAAAACATGCTCTGTCAAACTCATCTTCGCTTTCCGTTTACGGCTGACTGTGACGCACTTTTGATAGTACAGTCAGCTGCAGAGAAATCTAACCCCCTTTGCTAGGAAACTTGTATGCAGGGGGGGTTACTTTTCTCTGCAGCTGACCGTACTATAACACCTGTCACAGGATGCCGGATCAGGTAATGTCGCGGGATCCTGGATCAGGTACAGGAACGGGGATGGTAATAGGAAACACCAGGAGTCCAGGGCAGGGTATTTAGATGAAGGAACTTTTGACTTGATTTATAACATTTTAATTACGATTGGAACTTGTTCATAGCTTGGAAACTCGTGAGCGACTGATCAGTCGTTTTGTCCAGGCGAACGTAGATTTTGAATGAACTCAAATTTAGAATTTTGATTAAAAATAGCCATATAGGTGAATGCCAGAATCATTTTAACTGAACGAGGTGAAATATAAAAGAAAAGGTAGATACACCTCGTTACAATACCGGGGCTGCCCTGGAAGGGAAAATCCTGAGGGACTATTATTAGTCCGGATGGATTTTTCCTAAATATTAATGTAAGATGAGGAATGATCATTTTGAAATGGGATGAGTATTTACACGGGAAACGAAACTAGTTCACACATACATCTATCATTTATACATCCATCTTTCATTATTTTGGTTAACCATAATACGTAAGTATAACCAAAATATCTTTCATTAGAGTATTGACTTTGGTTATAAAGAAGATACTCGTAAAGTCGTTCCCAGTTGGTATTAAGGCTTGTTACAGTAACCACCCGCTGGTATATTAATTAAATTTAATGATGAATGCTTAACCTAAAACATATATACAATAAGTTGAAGAATTTGTAATGTAATGTGATTATTATGCAAAAAGTACTAATGAGGCGAGTTATGATCTTAATATTTTTAAATTAAATTTACGATATTATTATTAAGTATTTATATATATGTACAAAATTAATTAAGAAACGAGATAAGAAATAGGAGAAAAATAACGAGTATATTTCTACGTAAAATTGCTATTTTTGTTGTTTCTGATAATGGTTCATGTAATTTTGAAAAGAGTGCTTCCATGGAGGAGAAATACATTATGACTCTCTCTTTATTATTTTGTTTTCGAGAGTTTATTGTTTGCAAGAGATTATAGTCATGGTCATGGAGTTCAAAATCTTGAAGAAATTGTTTTTTAAAACTTTGCCAATCTGTCAGGTTTAATTTTTTGGCTCTATACCAATCTAAAGCAGTGCCCGATAATAAATCATATAAATAATTATGTAATCGTTTGTGGTCTATATTACGAGCGATTGCGAACTCTTCCACTCTCCGTATAAAATCGTGTGGACAGCCGTCTCCTTTGAAATTAAACCTTTTTAAATCGGTTGGTTTATTTTCGGCTAGGTTAGATAATTTATGCGCGAGTAGGTCGAAATCTGTAGGCGGAGTAAGTAAAGAGGTCGCAGATTCGTAAGTAGATGTGGTGGTTGACGTTTGTGAAAAATTTATTTTTCTTTGACATTCTATCAACTGCTCACAAATGTCTTTGTATGTCAATAAAATTTCGGAAGAATGTTCCGTATTTATTTGCAAACGATTAATTCGGGCTGTTAAATGTTTCAAATACGTTTGTATTTTATCGTTATGAGCTGTGCTAGTCGCGGATAGGAGAATGCGAGAAGTGACAAGAGTGAGGCATTTCTTGATGTCCTCGAAGTCTTGCTCAAGGGGATATGGACTCGCTTGATCTGAACAAGAATTACTCGTATTGATCAGAGGAGTGAGCAATTGTCGCAAGTCATCGGCTTGTGCTGTATTTGGATATTGGACTCCACGAAGCTTGAGCTCATAGATGAGTTCAGGCTTATTTAGAAGAATTGGATTCATTATAAAATCACTATTAAAAAGTTGGAAAATAGTAAAAGTGGTTAAATAGTAAAAGTGATAAAGTGGATTTAGTGGTATTAATGTTTAAATAAGTTATAATAGTGATATTATTGTTCTTATTAAATATGATATATAAATTTGCGTTTATTTTGGTTTTAAATATAATTTGGAAGGTAAGTTTTAAATGTCGGGTGAAAGAAATGGGATACACTGAGGGTATTCCCCAACAGCACTGCCCGTATTTATTTCCAGACTCTTCCGTCAGTGACTCCGAGGAGTTTTAAAAACACTTCAGGTTGAGATGAGGAAATGTTTAGATTTCCGAAGAAATCTTGTATGTGTTATTGTCTGTGATAAAGTGTGTTTAATATTTATTGTAAGTGTACTTATCAGTGTTGGCCCTATAACGCGATTACTAATAATGTAATACAACTTAATTTTCGGCGTCGCTGGTGGTGGATCTGGGTGGGGTTCGGGAACGTTGAGCGCCAATTTAACAATTTTAACCTCGCGCTCCACTGAGTGGCTCACTGTTATTAACAGAATTTGTGCATTATATGCACCACGTTTATTGACCGTTTGAGTCACCATTTCTTTGTCTAGTCACTGATTGAAAAATTATACTGACACACTACTGTCCATTCAGGGCATTACAGCGTTATCCGTATGGATAAACGTTGCGTAATTATTGACAGTGTACACTATAAAGTTGACACATTAAATTTACGTACGATCATTGATTTAGGGCCACTTGCACGCAGAATTTAACCCTGGGTTAAGGGACTAACTCGAGTTAGTAGACGTCAGATTCATACGAAAACTGTCATTTTAACTCGAGTTAGTGTCTTAACCCAGGGTTAAACTTTTCGTGCAAGTGGCCCTTAGAGATAAATACAAGATCCACATTAAGATCCGATCCGAATAGACCAGACGGCGAAGAAACCGTCTGAGTGAACATCCAATTTTGTGATGATCAAAAACCTCATCATCAAATTGAATTAAGACGCGAAGATGGACCCTCCACCCGCTCCCGCACAGCAACCAGAAAGCAGCTCACCAATGCCAAATCAAAACAAGGAGGCACAAGTGAATAGTCTTACAATTCTGAATCACCCGGAATTGAGGTTGCAATTCGGAAGAGCAAGGTCCGATCAACAAGTCACCAATGTCGTAATTGATGTTGGATTGTTGTCAAGAGTGTTCCGTTCAACACATACAATTATGGAACACACTTTAGATGGAATTCTCATCGCACCAATTAACCAGGTGAACTTTGTAAGAGTTTGTCAAACATTGGTACTTAAGAGAATACAAGATATTATGGAGGCAAGAACCTTAATAAGGTCTACGCATCCAATAAATCTCGGCAGAAATCTCGATGTCCCACAGCCTTTAGGAGAACTACTCCAATCGCTCGGTGACTATTATAGCCAAACACTTGGTAGACACTACCATATTAGCTTCGAGACACCACCAGCCGCAAACGCCCCACGTTGGGCGCCAATGTCACAGGATGCCGGATCAGGTAATGTCGCGGGATCCTGGATCAGGTACAGGAACGGGGATGGTAATAGGAAACACCAGGAGTCCAGGGCAGGGTATTTAGATGAAGGAACTTTTGACTTGATTTATAACATTTTAATTACGATTGGAACTTGTTCATAGCTTGGAAACTCGTGAACGACTGATCAGTCGTTTTGTCCAGGCGAACGTAGATTTTGAATGAACTCAAATTTAGAATTTTGATTAAAAATAGCCATATAGGTGAATGCCAGAATCATTTTAACTGAACGAGGTGAAATATAAAAGAAAAGGTAGATACACCTCGTTACACACCATACCACTGAAAGTACTCACATTCAAGCAATAATTGATTTAATTCATTTCACGTTGAGTCAAATATCTCACCACCGGTACATCCCTTAGCAGCCTGCTGTGTGTCCGGCATTTCAGCCTTTCAGCGCTTAATTGGGATATTCGTAATATAGCTAGGGCGCGGTTAACTCGAGGTAAATTATACCTAGCGTCATTTAAAAATTAATAACGGGTTGGGTGGGGCAAGAGTTCGGTGAGATAAGCCTAAGCTGCAGCTGTTTGGGTTGGATAATTTAAGGCATATTTTTCGCAAAGTATATAAAGCGCCTTTACTATCTACCCTCCTAAGGCCCAACGAAAAATTCAGCTTGTAGTCACTACGACCCGTAGTCCTACCAGTAGAACTATTATATTGGTACTCATTCAGGCCCACGTACTTCAGAGACTTCTTTGAGGACACGCCATAATTCGTTTAGCGCAAAAGTTCAAAACAAAATGGCAGTTTTTCTATTAAGTCCTACTGGTAGGACCGTGGTACGCTGTGACTACACAACTGTTGAAGGAGCTGGGTCTGAATGACAAAGTTAATAAGTACTACGGGTAGAACCTTGGGCCTTAGGAGGATATAGGACAGATGTTGAATTTTCATTATGTTGCCAGCCTTTCTTTTGTCTTTTTAGCAACGTTGTTTGTAAAGTACTAAACTTTAAAATCAGATAAAAAAAAATTGTTTTAAAGAAAATTTATTATGATACTCGTAAATCTGTTAACAGTAATATTTAATGTTTAATTAACGACTGATATAAAACATAAAACAAAAAACGAAAACTTAGCCCAGACATTAAAATAGTAGATAAAAAATACTGCTTCTATTTTGGTAAATTGTAAAGGTATTAAAAATCTATTTGTAAGATACTGTGGGGAGAGCTTTTTTCATCGTTAAAGGTTTTTTTTTTAATTATAGTTATTTTGGTACTGATCGTCTACTACCACATACTACGACGACAACACAACTAGGGCAACTAGGGCAGTAGAAAACTGTTAACATGCAAGCCTACGAGGGCATTAAGCCGGACGAAACGTCCGAAACATTATTTAAGGACACATTCAGGGCACCCCTGCCCATGTCAGGCTCAGCTAGTTGCCGACTGCAGTAGCTACCCACTTCACGCTAAGGGAAGCAAGAGGGAGGTCACTCTCACAATTTGGAACAGTCAATCACACCACATACTTACATATGGTCGAACATCGAACCGGATAGTAAAGTGAGTTACGACGCTTTAACATGAGAACTAAACAATAGAAGATTCGTCTGGATTGCAGCAAAAAAAATATAAGTGCGAGCCAGTGACGAGTTGTTTACAAGAATATTATGCACCTGGAATAATTACTTACGGAGCTATCGAATGAAAGTTGCTAATAAACCTCCACAAGATATCCACGTCTTTCTGTGACAAAATCCCTACAACCTAAAGTGAATCTTAATATAAAGAACATAATGCCCATATGGCATAGTGGGTAGTGACTGCCTACAAAGCTAGTGGTCCTGGGTTCGAATCCCGGTGTTTAAGAATTATCGTATTTGTGCTAGTAAATACCCTACAGTTCAATCCCATATCCTTTTGCGACTTCATTCGGTCAATCATGCCTATCATTCACTCAAACTCTTAGCCGATTAACATGCGCTCGAGCTAATAATTTCTAAAATTATGTAAAACCATCACGTACTGTCCCCGTCTGCCTTCTGCATATTTCGTGACTCCCCATAGTGTGACAACCATACGGACTAGGTGTTCAAATCAACAAGAAAAGGAAACACTGATAAAAGGATAGAGCGGCGCCGCACAACGTGGGATGCCCGGGCAAGTAATACCTACCAATACACCTAACTGACTAAAGGGTACTGTCTATTCTATTATTTTCTGTCTAGCAAATTTCTGTTCCTAACATAAAAATGGTTCTTCGACCGTATTAGTTACCAGAAAGTCAAGTTTAAAGTTTATAATTCGCGTATACATTGTCCGCCATGTTTTTTAGTTTTCGAATTAAATAGCGTCTACTGTCTGCAAGTTTGCATAATATCTTGTTTAAATCACTTTAATATAATGTACACGTCGTGCATTACTTAGTAAATTGTCTGCAAGATTGCATTTGTCTTATTTAATTCAAATTAAATATAAATGTGTGTGATTGGCCCTGTTAATGGCTGCCACTTCATATAAACTACAAAATACCACCATTCCATGAAGATATAAACCTATAGCCGTTTTTCAAAACTCCTTCATTCAAAGCAAATTCCGCATCTGGATTTTATTGCTCTTCAGCTAATTGTAAACCCTTCTCACAATAACCCTTTCTTTCAATTCAAATCCAGGGATTCTCGGGCACTATTGTTTTCAAATACCAAAAACAACGCCCAGATTAAGAAATTTTATCTCATGAAATATTCCCTTTTTTGTTTCGGCTGGAATTAGAAACGCTCATCTTTATCATGGTAAGAAAAGGTTATTAATGCTTGGATAATAAGTTAACTAGCGAATCATTCTGCGAATTTGTAAGAACAATTTCTTAAACCTTTAAGAGGCTTAAACCTATTATTTTAATGAAACATTATTCTTTTTGCTTCCCTTTCAAATTTCGAATCACCCCGTTAACGTTCAATATGCTTTATTTTAATTACAACAATGTTTTCGAGGTAGGAATTCTGGATAATCGATTTATTTTAAATACTCAAACCTTTTTTACAGCGCCAGGGATAATTTACACGTTTGATACAGAGATATGGCGCAAGTCGCTCGCCATCGCCCGACGTCGCTGCCGACACCTGAAGCGTGATGTCGCCAGATATGTCAAGTCACTGACACGTGTCGTAGGACGTTTATTTAGTGAATCCCTGGCTGAAGGCATATGGTTAGGTGGGTAATATTTTACATTTATTTTTAACAGAGTTCAAAATAACAAAGAGGATCTAAAAACTGTCGAAAAAAACCTGCTTGACTTAACCACACTGCAACCAAGTTTTAATTAACATGTGGATTGATGTCGTGCATTTTTGTCGCAAAACAACATACAATTTAATGTCCATTGAACACGCCGAGTAACAAGATCAAAGTTATAATAATCCATATGACTCGATAGATAAAAAGACGGACAAGTAGGTGGCTAGATCATATAAGCGAATGTTAATTAATAGCCTCCCCAATACCTCAATTAATAAGTAAATTTTATAAGGACCCAAGTAAGTTTATATAAGCATGAAATAGAGATAAAAAAAATATTTAGATATTAAATAATTATGACTTGACTCGCCTTAAAATCTTCCTAATTAAGATTTAGAGTTTAAGTATGTAAAAATTTGGACATTACTGAAATAAACAGTTTAATTTTTTTTTTTATAAAATAAATTATTATTTCGATACGTAACGTATACGTAACGTCTAATTGTGTAAATTATGGTAAGGTTAGGGTAGGCTACTTTTTTATAATAATAAAAAAATGATATTAGTACTTATAGTACTTATAAAAATGATATTGGGGAAAAATATATATAGCATAAGATCGTCTTTTAACCTGCCAGGATAGACTTTGATGAGCCATCAGAGGAGCCTCCTCCTTTACCCTCTCATTGCAACACTCCACTGACTTTAAACAATACTTAAAGAGCCTTGCTATCTCTGGCTCCTAGACATCACTCAAAACAACCCTTGTAGGAAGAAGTATTTTAATACAAAGAAACAACTACCATTAAGAAATCCTGAACTTTGAGTTACCAAAGTTTCAACAGTATCTATTAAATGAAATAACCACCAATATGAGACCAGACGTACCCCAAATAAAAATGATTTGAATGATGATTTCATTTGTGGAAGAAATTTATTCATAATTCAAACAGGAACTAGTTCAGGTCTATTGTCTGGAGATCACCTCACAATTCACTCAGACTTGGTAGCACAGAGATATAGTGTTATATTACAAGTTCTGTTGGCAAAACAGACCAAAAATAATGATAACCCGATACTACTCCGAACAAATGGAGACAAGTAAGACTAGTTGATTTCCACAAATATAGTAATGCCTAATTGTTCAACATTGTTTTGTTTAAGGTAATGTTATCATTCATAATAATTACTGTTTAAGATGCCAGCAAGGCCGGTAGTGTCAGAGAGACAGTGGAAGGTGCTCCTGCAATACCCCAATTTGGCTAGGGGTTCTGTTGTCAACGACGACGGACCCCTAGCGAAAATAAGGAACACCGACCTGTGGGAGGAGTTGGCGTCCCGGTTAAATTGCCTAGGCACCGGCGCCACTAAAACTCCGAACAAATGAGGAGACGTAAGTAAGACTAGAATTGTGCAAAATTGTTGTGTGTAAGGTTGATTGTGTAAATGGTGGATGTTTATATTCATAATAATTACTGTTTAAGATGCCAGCAAGGCCGGTAGGGTCAGAGAGACAGTGGGAGGTGCTCCTGCAATACCCCGATTTGGCTAGGGGTTCTGTTTTCAACGGCGGACCCTTAGCGAAAATAAGGAACAACGATCTGTCTCAGATAAGTCATAATTATGGCACAAGGTCGATACCTTTTAGCTATAAATAACCGTGATAGTCAAGAGCATAACCTATCTCAGATTAGTCATAAATATATATTACAAAGTCGGTATCTGCGGGTAAATTTAAGGTACTTAGAGTGAATAATTTTGTGATAGAACATTAAGGGAAGGTGTGCCATATGTGCTGAATATACCACCCGTGCCATATCGCCCAAGGATATCCGGCAGGAGCCAAATATTGGTAGATTTAAGAGGCTAGTATTTTTTTGTTTATCAGAGTCACTTCCATACTAGACATACTGTAAGACATACTGTAAGCCATATTTAAAGTTGATTTATTCACGGACACATTCCTGCAGTCAAACTGTTTTAACAGTTTTGCAGGGCCTTTAATATTATTTTACCATGTTGTTTGTTTTTTATAAATAAATAATAATAAATAAATAACTAATGGTTCACTAATTTCGTGCCGCCTGCGATGACTAGGACTGTAGAAATTACAAGCAGCTAAGAAGAAATTCGAAGAGATGGTGAGCTGAGGCGAGAAAAGGAAAGAATGGGTGGCATCGATGCGGGGACTACCGTCGCTTAAATGCTAGGACTGCCCCAGACCGCTACCCAGATAGCCATATAGGTGATTTTGCACATAATCCTTCGGCTCTACGGTCTTTAGTACAATCGACCTGGTTAAATTAAATTGCTTCGGCTATTGTATTTGAGATATCGCCTTTTCGCTTAATCCGGGAATATCTGAGGTTTTTATTGTTGTTGTAATGTTATTTGATTTGCAAATGTTTCTTTTATTCTTCCACTTTTTGTTCATACTCGTATATCACAAGATCATACGTAGTCTTGACAGAAAAATTAATTGCGGACCATATCTTCCCTTATTTCCCTGAAATAACAATGACAGATGATGAGCTGTCACTAGAAAGAAAACGAATTAATTTCACAAAGAGCACCTCCTCAGTGATCATGGTTAGTCTTGATTTCTCCAAATGGAACACCAATATATTATCGACGTAGACTATAACCTTCTTAAATGTTATCCATCACTCGCTGAAACATATCTTGGCTCGTTTGTAGACCAAATGGTATTACGTTGAATTCGTATAAGCCAGAATGCGCCACGATGGCCGGCTTATCTTTGCCTTCAACTAGCGCAAGTTGCCAGTAACCAGAATTCATGTCAAGGTCGGCGAAATATTATGCTCCTACTTTTGAATTTAACGGCAAAAGCTACATTAACTCCGTGAGCGATTGTTATCAGTGGTTACTTGCCTCTAAATTTGTTTGCTTTTAAGAAGGAGTTAAGAAAAACGCTGCTACAAGTGGAGGATGTATATAATTAGGAAAACACATACACAGAAAGTAGAATTGCCGATCTTCAATCCGGAGGTGAGCTTTGAAGATGTCGGAAGTCGAGGAGACCAACTGATGCACACACAACAGTCTGAATATGTGACACCATACAGAACACTGGGTACGGTTGCGACACCGCGCAGACTAAATTTTAAACCGCAATCGCCACCGTCACATAATTTGCGTCCACGTCCATGGATTCAGGAACAGAGTTCACGAAGGCAACAGGATGCAACACCTTCTTCGAGGCAAAACCCAAACTACAGTCCCCGTCGTCAGTAAACCGGGACGCGACGAGGTGGAGGCCATTAAATTCTGTTATACAGCTGCAAGATGATGGAGATAAGGCTAGGAATGTGTTTGTACCCATTATTCCTTTACATTTAAATGATGTTTTTTGCAAAGTCCTTATAGACTAGGAGCGTCTGTTTCATGTATATCGGTATCACGATGGGAAAGTTTGAAACTCCGAGCCTATGTTGATTCTCCTCAAATCCCATTACGAGCCATCGGTGGCAGCGCCGATATGGTAGTCATAATAGGCCAGGTATGTTTTCGCCTAAAAGTTATTAATTATATCTGATCCTGCAGACCTCTTCATGTTAGGCCAAGATTTTCTACGCGACAATAATGCCATTGTTGATTTTATAAATGGTGAATTGATATTGAAAGAAGGCATTACAATCATTGTCAAACCATAATGAGAAAGAAATAAATTTCTCAATATCTAAGGCGTTTGTGCACGACTCTTAATGAAAATAAAAATACTTAAACAGACTTTAGAAATGAGACTCATGCAAGTTGCACTTGAAAAGTCTGTCAGCTGTAACATCCTGCCATTCGTTATAGACCAGACCATGCCTAACTCTGAAATGGAAGTTACTAAACGAATGGATAAAGTTGAGTCATCCATACAAGACAGGCACCTAAAAACCTCGACCTATCTAAATGGAACCAACTGCAGCGGCACGAGCTCAATCACAATATTTTCAAAGATCTAGATAGGCTGCATGGGAGAAACAATCTCTATGAGGACTCACACTTGTGGTTTAAAAGGTGCATGATCCTCCTAAGCCCGCGTCTTACTCCACCAGAAATAGGACCGGATGGTGAGCCTTTAGAGGGTGACTTCTGCAATTATCGAGGTTTGGTGTTGACTGACGTGCAATACAACTCTTCTGGATTTCTACTTGAGAACAAGAACACTATATTCGTAAATACCGTCGACAAGGAAACTCTTGATCGATTATGGTTTAGGATGGGTGAAGGGGATTCATTTAATCTGGTTATAGACAATGGTAAGAGGAGAATTAGCAATGTCATAGAAGACCTAATTGAGGCAGGATTACTCTACGATTTAAGAGCCCGTAGTAGCGATATACAGGGACGGGATAGAAACGACCAGTTTGGAGGACTCGAAGGGATGAGACTAAAAACTTGGACGATCACTACTACCATGATAATTATGTTAGCATTAGAGGAAGTGAACGTACAAGGCAGAGTAATGGGTCAAGGAGACAACTAGATTATCTACATAAATCTCGATAAGGAGAAGAGTAATCCGAAGTACTATGTGACCCTGTTGTTAAATACTCTTGACAATCTCTTTACCCGTGCAGGGCTAAAGCTCAAGACACAAGAACCATGGTATTCAAAAAATCAGTTTGAATGCTCTAAAGTGAGATATTACAAATCTCAACGGATAGACGATTCGCTGAAAAGAATAAACAGACTAATACCAGACATCAATGGGGGTTCCCATCACGTCGGGGCCACTAATGTAGTAGGAGTAGTATCGACGGGTTTCAAATGATAAGTTTAATTATAAAATAGTCGAAGACGTCATTACTGCTCCAGCAGCAGCAGATAAGAACGTGCGACTAAAAACAGAGCTCAAGAAACGGCTATCCCCTCCGCGTGAACAACGGATAAACAAGCTTCTGACGGACGAGAAGTTAGGAGACAGTAAGCCGTCACAGTTCCTCCGACGACTGAAAAAAACGTTCTGACTGATACAACGTATCTCAACGCCTCACTCCGAACTCCTATTAGTCCGTTCAACCCCTATAATAAACCTGTTTATTTGGTCAGATTTCCATAAATTCTGTATAATAAATTACAGCCTTGCAATTAAAAACTTTATTGCTTAATAATTAAGGGTTAGGACGTTATTACGTTTCACCGGATAAATTTGCGAAATATACCTTTCGCCAGTTTATATCAAATAGTTTTTATCGCCACGATAATTATTTTTAATCACACTTGCACGTAAACAGTATCTAAACATACAAGTTAACTTGGCTGTAAAGCCCCATATAAAACCCTCGAGCTTTCTTTTTGTCATGAAACCCAAGTTCGGTAAGTAATTTTTATTAATTTATGGCATTTATGCAAGTTCAAGCAAGGAGTTTACACGCAATTGAAAAATTGTCTTAAAATTTTATCTAAACAGGAATTCCATTGCAATATGTTTCACGGGCGGTACGGGAATTTACGAACCTCGACTCAGAAAGCCCTCGGTCTTCGACTTCGGCCTTCTACTAGAGCCTCGATCGTAATTCCTTACTTACCGCCCTTAATACACAATGCACTAAAATTTGTAATCAAATACTAGTTTCGAATTAGAAACTAATTGTTTTGATCCCCAGAATTAAAATTACGAGTAATGTTAACAATTAAAATATAACATTAAAAAAAATAAGAGGTTTATCTTTTTGCAGCTTAAACTAGTCGTAAATACCCAATAGGGAAAAGAGTAGTGCCTTGAAAACGGCGAAGGCGACAGATTACATTAGAACATAGTTGAAATTAATGTACGCCTAAAGTGTACGTAAGCAGCAAATTTTATATATGTATAAGTTTGTATGTATTCTCGCCTCTTTCTCGGATCAGAATAAATTATAACATGAACACACCTAAAAGCTGACCTTTAGGTGTTTCTGTTCGAAAATTTGACCCTTAGGAATGACTAAATGATTCAGTACAGCCGTTAGTGCTTCATCAAAAAAAACTGGGACAAGAGCATGTCATAGTATGCTTTCGGTCATGCAAAAACGAAAGAAAACTTGCGGCGGGAGACGACGGACTCTTATAAATGCCGCGGATCGTAGCAAGAAGATGTGAAACTACGGTATTTGCGGTACTTAAGTGTCCTTTCTGTAGGGTGAACCGAAAAATCCGGTGGAGACGACAATTAATTAGTCAAAGGGATGCTGAACAACGCACGCAGCACCCAATGATAGGCCCCGAGACCAACGCAATGTATACATTTTTTGTATACACGCACGAGATGCGGAAATTGATTACATTTTAAGATCAATGGGCTTCGAGAATAAACCCAACGCCGTAAAAACAATCTTTTCAATTAATAAGCAGGCAAAATAATCTACCTATAAAAACCCAATGTAAAGGCCAAACCTGACAAAAACAAATGCAAAACTAAAATCAAATGTCCTAGTATCAATTTTTTTCATTCAGAATGGAGGCTGAAACCTGAATTATAAAAAGACAAAAGCAAACTTTATTTTGTAGCTATAATGCTGCAGTTATCCTCCAAAAATAACTATACTTTTATTTGTGCCCAAAATTTCAGTGTTATAACTATGATGCTTTTTGAGAAAAAAGTTTTACATACAGACAGAAAAGCGAAACTGTGGGTTTCTATTTTATTTTTACAGATGTTTTATATATAATTAATTAGTAAGCGTTAATGAGAGCACAAGCAGTAGCTGTCACAAAAACGTAATGTTCTTACCATTCCAAAAATACTATTGAACAAAGATTTAATTAGCAGAAAGTGCAGTAAACGCCAATAAACTGCTGTCTAAGTTGTCAGGAAATTGGCAAAAACTCAAAAATAAATCCAAACTTTTTATTTAACACCATTAACACAATAATAAAACTTAGGATATTGCCATAAAAAAACTAGAACGTATAGAAGTAAATAAAAAAAGGGCGCCAAGCGTTGACCACAACCTTATAAAAAACTGTGGAAACGAACAAAATTGTCTAATGCAAATCTGCATTAATCAATTTATTTCAAAAAACAGACGAAAAAAACAACACCAATACAAACTTTGTACTTTTTAACCGACTTCAAAAAAGGAGTTGGTGTTGTTTTAACTTAAAACTATATTTGACAAAAAATAGGTATAAAAACTTAGTTCATAAGGTTATTTGTACATATAAGTAATTGTTGAGTTAAAGTATTTACCTACCTAGCAATAGTTTTATTTTATTTTAGGTAGGTACGTGTAAGAATTCTGTAAATATTTAATGCTCCAACTTCAATCAAACAGATCAGTAGGTACACATTATAATAATATTGTATTTAAATTAATAGGTAATTAGGTTAAAACAATAAGCGTAACATTGTAATTTTGTAAATAAATCATTATAATTTGTAAATACATATAACTAGATTGGTAAGTAAAATAATGTTATATATAGGTTAATTTTGAATATTATTAAGAATAGGTAGGTAGGAAGTTTAATAAGTAAAGTGTTTGATGTAAATAATTAAAAAAAGTTGCGCCGTTTTGGCCTTTGAATTAAATAATTAGTTAATTCAGTTTATTTTTCGCTTTTTAGTGGTTTTAGTTAGGGAGTTTTAGTTTAATGTTTTTTTTGAAGTCGGTTTAATTTTTTTTTTTAAAGTTTGTAAATCTGTACGGATCCAGAGAGTTTCTTTCTTCGTACTAAATCTTCTTCATTTTAAGCGCCATCTATTAAAGCCGATTATGAAACTTAACCTCTTAAAATGTTTGACATTTTAAACTGGATACTTATGTCATGCTGCCAGAGAGCTCCTCCTATCTTTTTAAATGTTGTGTGTGAATTATTACGAGTATTAAAACTTGCTTTTATATTTAGCCACGCTTATAAAGCCTCATAGTTTCATTTACGATGCAAACCAAACTTCACAGTTCTATTACCAAACACGACACTAGTCCGCAAATTCGCGAGCGCTATACACGCTAATGGCCACCCTGAAAGTGAAACTTTGTCTTAATAAACGTTAAAAGCGGTACACCTGAGCGTTGGATGGTGCCCGTAGAGTTAGAAATGATATAGAGACTGGCTTTTTGCAGTAGACAAGCATTTCCCTGTAACTTCGTTTGCGTAGAGGTCATTTATCGCTATGTTCGCTGAATCTATGTAATTCTCGCTTTTTACTTGTTGAAATAATACCTATTCTTGGGAGATCCTAAAGGTTTGTGTTTCTGTTTCTTTGTTTGATTGGTATTTGTACAATAAAGGATTTACGCATACATACATACAAATAATGTAGTTGTACGATAGTTTAATTGTATTGTTCAAGTGTAAAGTTAATGTGACGGTTTGACTTTTTTCGCGTGTGAACTGTAGGCCTGGCCAAGATGCAAACGTCTGTCAGTACTTAGAAAATGCTACGGGCTTATACTTCTCTCACACTCGCTCTTCATAAGAGCGTATGGGAGCGAGTGAGAGACAAGTACAAACCTGAAGCCCCATCTAAGAGATATCGCACTGTACATTTCTGTTTTCTATCGACCGAAATGTTGGTATAGAATTGACATTAGTTTTCAACGCGATCTCAATCAGCTTACGTTAATCGTATACAATTTGCCAATTTTTGAATATCGCTAACTCAGCGTTATGGTATAGAGATAAAAAACAAAAAAAAACCATGTAGGCCGCATGGGCATTCTTACATATCAAAATCTACAAGTGCTTCTCATGCATCTTGGTTTAGATTTGAGTAATGATGTTTTCTGACCCGAGTGGGCTCCAAGTCTCGCATTTTCCCGCTTGCCACTCAGTTCGCCTCTACCGTTTAACTAAATTAGAATGAGACATCAAAGCGAGAAAAAAGTCACGGACAACTTGTGCTAGCCGTCTATAATTAATTACGTTACTCTGTTGCCATGAGAAAAGACAAACCTACTAACACACTATCGCATTTACAAAATTATTAGGAACTGCCACAACGTTATTCTAATGGGCTCTATCAAACCCAATGGAAGTGTGCTAATGTGGGTATTTCAGTAGCCAAGCGCGCTAGTGACCAGAGGATGACTACGACAACGGTCACTTTAGCTAGGCTGTCTCAGGCATTCCCAGAGGTCACCAGCAGCCATCATCATCGGGCAGAACATTGACGGCAAGCTGAAGCCCAAGTGGCTGCTAGAATCAACCCTGCCTAGGCTGATGCAGCATTAGATCTATGCTGCTATGATAAGCCCTGAACTGGACGTTTCGGCTGAGCTAATAAACATAGCTGTAGCTCTTAACCTGGAAATGACAATAATGTTGCAGAATCCGAAAGAGAAAAGAATGATGGAGTTGAAAGATGTTGGGGAGCTAGAGGAGGTGTCTCGGAAATTGGTTATGGCGGCAGTAAACGGTACGATATGCACGAAGGAAGAAAGCGGGGATCTTAGATTCCAGGCTGTGGCTGACTACAGCAGTGTCGGTGATTAGAGGCCGCATGTGTGAGGTTCCTCAACATGAAAGACAGGACATACAAAGAAGCAGTAACACTGCTCTGTAACGAGACTAAGGAAGTTGGTGATGAAGTAGAGGCACCAGCTCCTGTAAACTCTTACCCGTCCAGATGGAGGCGGGTCTGGCCGGATGGACACAGTTTGTAACAGTCCCTGACAAATACAAACTACACACCGTCTCGGGTATGCACTCTTGTCACCCAACATTCTTCTTTTCTTTCCAACCGTTATTTTTTTGCAGTTTTTAAAAATGACACAATCACAGCAGCAGGCAGTAGTTTTTAATAAAAAAATATTTCATCCTAACGGCTGGACCCCTACCTACGATCAAAAATAACATACAATAAGCAGATTCGTGTTTACACATTTTTAAAACTTTTACTGTGTCCATATTGGACGTGACTGTACATACCCACGTACATACAAACGTACAAACAAGCATACATACGTACTACCTGTTTGGGTAGTGTGGTACAAATAATCAAAGTCAAACTATTCCAATATTATTTCAAAGTATTTTCGCGATGTAAAAGTATTTTTATTGTACGACTAAATCAAGCCTTCTTAACTAATATCTCTTTACACATTAAATAACCTTAACTTTTAACTTTTACGTTACAAGTAGCTGCATACATTTGTTCTTTTTCCTTGCTTTAAATTCTCATGTATGCCATCTTTGGAATTTCCATAAATATTTCGTACTCTACGACGGCGACTAAATAATTTTATAATCCGGCTTCAATTTTCGGCGCCTTAACAACTTTAAGACGTGCGATGCTACCCTGGGTAAGCGGTAGGTACTTTTTGTACCTAGACATTTATCTGCAAATGTAAGAATTTTACATGGAGAAAAAGATTATACAAAGTACATAACATACATAATATAACTAGATAAATACATACATACCGTCACGTCTCGTAATGAAGTACGCAGAGACTACTATGGAACGCCAGGTGCATCGGTCTAAACTTACTTTACAACTTTCGCGTCTTCTAAATGAAAACACAAAACAGATATGGAAACGGAAGTGTCTAAATACTAATTTGATGTCCATTTTAACAGCAAACCAGACATCCTGCACTGTACAATGAACAAATATTAAATTGTCAGCAATAGTAAATTTATTGCAATATTCCCTAAATTTGAAATATCCTCTGCAATAGCAACTCTAGTCACAGAGTCACGTTGCCCACAAAAGTAAAAAACAACACAAAGTTAAATGAAGACCATATTCAATTTCATTTCGGGCGAAACACGCCGTTGTTGTTCAAGCTATCTGGCGGTTATGATTGAAAAAGTTTAATCGATTTCAGATATTCCCCGATCGGCACCTCGATGCCGTCAAAAAAGTAAATATTAATTACGAGAGTCTCTAAAGTAACTTCTACGGAGCAAGATTTATGCGGACCAAATGCCATTATTTTTGCAAAGAAAACTGGCACAATTGCTAAATCACGTTATTCCAGAAGGAAATTCAATAAAAATAATACAAATTTAATGTAGTTTACTACTTACCTTGCACTATAATTTAAACTCGTCAAAATAATCATAAGTAGGTACGTCCTACTTATTTAACAAACAACACTCATGACTGATGATATTCTATGGCTATCCAGAGACCTTAAAAATGAAATAAAAACAAATCACCTATATGCAAATAGACTTCATCGACACCAAAGTTCGCCCCTGGATATAACTAAAACTGAAGCTACTTAAACCAATAAAACGGTAGATAGTTTCGTGAAATGTTTTACCTTTGAAAGCATCGCCTGTATATCTAATAATGATAGCAAATAAGTATAATATCCCTTAAAGCGGGAATCATTTGTCGACGGATTCCTTTTTGACCATAAATTTGTAAACGAAATGGCAGCCATTTTAGAATGGGATGAATTTAATTGGTTTTAATTAAATTAGAAATCTGAAGTGCGGAGTAACATTTAAGACAAGTAAAGGACTCCGGTAATTTGTAAGTCTTCTTTAATCAATTTCTTCGAATTGTTTTATTTTATTTATAATTGGATATATTTTATTTTAGGTGAGCTTTAATTTTTAAACCAATTATGATATCGTCGGGTGACAAGCAAAAGTCACTAATGTACTTAGTGACTTTTGCTTGTCACCGGACGAATTTGAGACGAAACAATTTTTTGGGGGTACAACGTTATATTTTTACCTTTTTGCTAATGACAAAGTCATTAATTACAAAAAACAACAGAAAAAGGCAGATCTCTTCAAGTTAGTTAAAGCTAAGCAGGTACGTCTGAGGAATTCGCTCCGTGGTAAGAAAATATTAAAACATTGAAAGCGCGTAGAAATCGCTTGCTGGAGCCAAATTACGATGAGTCAGAAAGAAGTAACTGCGAAGCAGAGACTGATAATTAGTTTCAAATGTCAAGATGAATTATTTAGGTTTTATTCAAAGTTGGTTTAGTTTTTGTTAAAAATTAAATAAAGATGACCGTTGTTCAGATAAATACTTCACTATACATAATATACAATTAATTTTTTTATATGCGGCAGCTATAACTCATTAAGCTTAATAATTTGCGACAATTCTAAATACTGCAAAAAAATACGTTACACTTGATTTAAGTAAGATACGGATTTAATAATTCGAAATAATATCAAAACACGATCTCCGTTGTGTCAATTTGGTACTTAGTGACTTTCGCTTGTCACCCGACGATATTATCTTCTTCTGTACTTAATTGCTTTTGTTCTGGGTAATTTTTATTAGTAAATATCAATACATTTTTCTGTTGTTTTTTAAATACGCTCCTTAGTGACACTAAGATCTAAAGGTATTTTATTATTGATATTGCACGCATATTACATCTACTCTACTTGATTCTTTTGATACTTTCATCCGGTTCGATGGACCATAAATGAATTTCCAATTTGACAACAAACTACGTATAAAAATCATAGGGGAAATAGATCACATCGTAGGAAGATCTTCGCGATGGTGGATTAATCACAAAAAAAATGTGCTTTGATGCAAATAACAAAACACGTTTTATAACGGAAAGATAACACATGTTAAAGAAACCCTCTTCTGTAGGTTTATTGTTATGATAATTGGTTTAAATTTCAAGACCAGTTGTCTTTGTTCTGGTAAATATATTATTTTTGAGTGCTTTCTTATGAGCCTTTGTAATAAAAGGCAAGATTCAATATGATTGCAGTAACCAGAATGTTATGGATGGATAAGGACATTGTTTAATGTTTTATCTGCTTAATATTTTGTGTATAGCATACCCCCAACGGATGTATGTTTTCCAAAACATGCCGCTTTTTTTATTTGATGAGTCAGGGTGAAACATAATTACCTACAATCAATTAGGTGAAAAAAATTGATCTCTTTGTATGAATACTGTAGGTAAAATTTGAATGCGAAGGAATGATTTTTTAACCTTCTCGCGTATTTTTCAAGGTCTTTGGATAGGCGTAGAATGTCATCAGTAGGTAGTTATTTCTCAATTTACCTACAGAATCAATAATTTTTCCGATTATTGGTTAATAAATAACGTGTACGTGGGTTCTGACTAGTATGTATGTGTATATTATGTATTATGTAGTATACTTAAAAAATAATACTTTTATTTTAATTGTGCCCGTTTTTCGCATTTTAGGACAGATGACAAAGTATGGTAGCAACAAAGTTTACCAGCTTGATATACGTGGCCACATTACATGGGCCATATAACCAAATAAAATCATGGTTGGTTTGGGCATTGACTTTTAAAAATGCCCATTGGCTTTAAAAACCTTACTTCAATTTTGGATTATAGGGAGTCAAAAACAATACGATAATGTTAGCAGTGTTTCTGATTCTCATATTTATATATAAATCATTTCATATTTATTTAATAAGGTAAACCAACAAAAAACATTTTAACAATGTCATATCCATTTTACCGCAATCCCTTTGTATATATTTTTACAAAAGTAACTTTGTCTTGTGTAATTTAATATATTGTTTGTTGGGTTTCAAGCTGTATGGTTCTACCGAGTAGAAAAGAGCCATAGCTAGTGAATGCTGATATTTATAATCGTACTACATACCGTATAAAGATAAAATTTTGTCTTACGTCGTAATTAATATGTTATAAATAAACTTGTGTACAAATCCTTTTCCATCCGACTTTAAAAAAAAAGAAGGGGGTCCTCAATTCGTCGGGGTATTTTTAAACAGCTATTTTAATTAAAAAACCAATAGAATCAAATATAAAAAGCGCTTTGTTTCAAAGGTGCCGAGGCGAAAATTAATGCAACTCATTTTAAAGCATTATAAAACATTGCAAAGAACATTGCAGGTCGCTGCAGTGTTGTAAATAACTTTTTACGTTGTCACGAACTTAGCGAAGAGACGCAGTACACATTTTTATTGATTAAACAAAAAGGTTTTGTTGACAAAGAGGTAATCTTACTTTAAATGTAGTCATTACGTAGTGATGTTTTTATAAGCCAGTCCTTTTAAACCTTCTTTAATGCTAAAGATCTTTTCGAGGAATAGGTATGGTTTTTTTTTTCGGCAAATTCTGGTATATAACTCTTTTATTTGCTTATATCAAACAAGTTTTAACTTGAAATTTTTTTACATCGTAGGAATACGTTACGAAAAATATTACATAGTATATAACAAAGTCACTACCCACCGTCTATTTGTTTGTACGTACGCAACGAATTTTATGCGGTTTTTATCAATATAGATGAGTGATTCAAGAAGAAGGTTTTTATGTATTCTAGATTCCAACCATGTTAACGCTATAAGAAAAACTGTGTGATAGGCGTAAGTATCTATTTTCATGTTTTTGAATTTCTTACTACTTAGATCCTTTTGAACCTTGCGTTGAACACAAAACACAGGCGTAGCTGAGTTCGTCAATCTGATTCCAAATTATGTACCTATGTGTACATTAGTGAAAACTTTGTTGGCTTGTGGGCTACCCATTTTTGTCATAATACTTTATGTAATGTGCTCTTTTACCAATTAAAAAAATGTTAGCTCTGGAACTCATCAGATGGCTGTGAAAATTTACAATAAAATACCTCTTACAATCAAAAACATAACAAAAGTTTTTGATTTCAAAATGTTTTTATAATTTAGAAGAGTTTTTTGCGTTACAAGAGTGAATAAAATCTGTTAGCCTTATATTATTAAATTTCATCTGTTATATTATATTATAATATAAATGTGATTTAGTAAATAGACATGTAAGTATATTATTGTGTCGTGTTGCAGTGCCCTTGCAGGGTTTATGTTGAAGCTACCTACTGTTTTTTAATATCTCATTGTACAACATAAAGCAATAAATGAATATGACTATGACTATGACTGCTATGGTATGCTGTTTGTTTTCCATAAGAAAAAAAAAAAATGGGTGTTACAGATAAGTGTAAGGTGTAAGTGTCAACAGATTTCCAAATTTTGAATTGGTAAGACAATCGAATGGTGTAAAATAAAAATTAGCTATTCATTTAGGGCCTGTTGTTTGATCAGTAGTTAAACTAACTAATTGTTAAATTTTGAAAAAGGAATTGAAAATTTGACACATTTCCTTGAGATTACTTCAAATTTTCGATTTATTTTTCAAATTTTAACAATTAGTTAGTTTAACTACTGATCAAACAACAGGGTTTAAGTTTTGTGAGTACAACTGCAAAAACCTGACTTTTATTCAATAAATTTATTTACGGAGTATTATTTAGAGAATTTAGGTTTTTCGAAACAAAAACAAAATGTTATCATACTGCGATCACTTCGTCTACTGTTAGAAACGGGTGGGTAAATAATTGTCGGGCAACAGAAAAAGTGCACACTTTTTGGGAGCGTAATTGCATTCATCTGACAGTGTGCATGTGCATCCAGATTTGTCGTCGGACGCTCTTTGCCCTGAATCTTCCATAATATTAAAAAAGGGTGCTTTTTCCCTTTTTTGATACTTATCTTGTAAGCCAAACGCTTTTAGTACAGGTTCGGGCAGATTGTTGGTACAACAAAGAGGATTTTACTCTGCAGTGGTTAGTGTTATTTATTATATTTAATATGTTTTACTGTAAAAATCCCTACAAAGGAAGAACAAGAATTAACGGCAACGTTTCAATAATAGTCTGTAAAATAATGGTTAAAATATGAGCCAAATTATTGCAAGTAAGCACATCGAACCAAGAACGGATAAGAATGGAACCACGATTTAACCGCTCGAGTACCACCTAATTCAACATTATAATAATTATGTAGATTTTTTAGTATGCCTACATGATTTCAAACATTAAATGATATGATTAAATTCTATTTATAACTCATTTGTAAACCTTTTTAATTGTATTGACTCCGGAAAAACTATTTTGTACAGTCACCAGCAATAATATTTATTATTCAAAATTGCGGTCAAAAATATAATGTCACGCTTATGCCTCTAAAGGCGAGTTAGATAATTTTGAGCCCAATGTTGGATAATATGATTGCTGGTGACGGTACAAGATCATACACTTAACAGCAAAACTGAAGCGACCTACCCCTTACTCCTCAAGAAACAATAATAACATTTGTAAACGACATTAGAGATAGTTCTGGTATGATATTACGCAGCTGTAAAAGCACTTCCCGCGTTTCTCGTTCCATTATTAACGATAAAATGCCGTCCAAGCGCAAAAGTAAGCAGGAAACGAGGTTCTTTCCGTTTGAATCCAATACCAACATTTAAAAATATGAAAAGAAAAAAATTAATAGCAAAAAAAACAAGTGAAAAAATATATATTAAAGAAGGGTTGCTAAAGACGACGACGACATAATAAAGCAAAATTATGTACTGTCATTTATTTTTACAAAATTAAAAATAAATTAAGTGGCACGCCGATCATAGGGCTGCATCCTTTATCGGTTTACTTACCGTTTTTTTTTGTTAAGTATTTTATGTGCATCTCTTAAAATAAGTGTGGAAATTTATATCATGTTGTTGTAGCTGTCGGTACGACTAAAGGCGGATTCGACAAAACGAGCAGGTCTCATACCTAGATTAAACGCCGAATTTTATAAGTAGACCAATCTCGGAGTAATCTTATTCCAGTTTGGTGTAATGCGGCGTTATACGAGGGCTGCCTTTTAAGTTCTGTCGTTTGCAAGCCTTCCGTGATTGCATAAAAAAGAACTAGTGTCATCTTAAAATATTTGAAATTAGAATTCGAAAACAAAAGAATGACTCGAAATCGGCCCAACCGTTTTAGTACAGCGCTCGTTCAAAGTTGACAAGTCAGTTGTGAAAATGGAAATTTCGAAGGAAAATTTACGTGCGATATTTTTTTACAACTTCAAAAGGGGCTTAACGCGACTTCAGTGCTTCGAAGAGTTGACTACGGTTTTCAATGATAAAGCACCATGCCTCCGGACTGTGGAACGCTGGTATTTAGAATTTCAACGTTGTTGCTCTAGTCTTGGTGATAGACATCGTGAAGGTCGACCAAAAACAGCCGTAACCCAGGAGAACATTGATGCTGTACGGCAACTGATCGTCGAAGATCGCCATGCGACATACCGTGAGATAGAAGCTTCCTTAAGTATTTCAGGGACCAGTGTTCACAGTATTTTGCATGATCACTTAGGCGTAAAAAAGTTGATCTCTCGCTGGATACCACATTTACTCAGTGAAGACCAAAAAACGGCTCGCGTTCGATGGTGTCGCAAAACTCTGCGGCAATTCAACCGAGGAAACTCGAAACATGTTTACGACATTATCAGTGGTGACGAATCTTGGATATATGCCTACGAACCCGATTCTAAACAGCAGTCGACTGTTTGGGTGTTCCAAGATGAGCCAAAACCGACCAAAGTAATACGCTCACGGAGCATTTCGAAAAAAATAGTCGCCACGTTTGTGGCGAAAAGTGGCCACGTGGCCAACATCGTGCTCGAGGATCGTAAAACGGTTAATGCTGACTGGTATACCACTGTCTGTTTACCAGAAGTCATCGGCGAGTTTCGAAAAAATAACCCAAGACGTCGTATAAGACTGCATCACGATAATGCGAGCTCGCACACCGCCCGGCAAACAATTGCGTTTTTAAAAGAGCAAAACGTCGAAATTCTGGAACACCCGCCGCACAGTCCAGACTTAAGCCCTAACGATTTTTTTACTTTTCCAAAAATCAAGCAACGACTTCGTGGTCAACGGTACCAGACGCCTGAAGAAGCCGTTGAGGCATACAAAACGGCCATTTTGGAGACCCCGACTTCGGACTGGAATAAGTGTTTCGAAAACTGGTTCGATCGAATGAAAAAGTGTATTACATATCACGGTGATTACTTTGAAAAACAATAAATACCATTTAACACTTAAATTGTCTTTAGTTTTTCCAAACGACACAACTTAAAAGGCAGCCCTCGTATAATTGAAGATAGTACTTGTTATGTGGACAAGCGAACCTAACAAGACGTTAGGTACATCAACTAGATGTAAGTTAAACTAAGTTTTAAAGACTGTACACGATAAAATCTGGCCATGCATGATCTGGTGTATCTTTGCGATGAATGCATATTTTCAAGCAGTTTTTTTTTTTATATGTTGTATAATTATAATACTATATAATTAAATAAAATCGTATCATAATGTATGGGTATGTGTTAGTTTTCGCCAAATATATTCTATCATACCTTTCATCTCTTGTACAGCGTTTTTTGACAATATTCACTCACTTCCTGCTTCTACGCCACAACTGTATTTATATTGTTACAAGCAGTTTTACCCACAATAGAATGTCGTCTTACGAAAAAAATACTTTTTGAAACTCATTTCTATTTGTAGTAGTCAGGAAGACTTTTTACTCCAAGCACTGAAAGTTGTTTTTGTATGGGAGGCATTTATTTGTCAAAAAGTCAAATTCGCCAAAGTTAAAAAACCTCAGAACTATCTAAATCTGAATATAATCAGGAAAGTTTTAACTATTGTGGTAAGATAATTTAATAAGGTATAATTTGGCTTGTATAATTAATAATAATAAAATGTTTTAAAACGGAGAATTTGGTAAGACTGTCAGAAGATCGTGTACAAAAAAATAAAGGTACTGTGGATTATATAAGGGTCTAAGATACAGACGCTCTTACATTTTATTATGATTGTATTTTTATTATGTAGTTTCATAACCACTGACTATTACAAAAAAGTGCTGCTTGAAAATTAGCATTCATTAAAAAAATACACCAGATCATGCATGGCCAGATTTTATCGTGTACAGTCTTTAATTGGTATAACAAAAGTTATAGCAATTTTATTTATTTCAACCCGAGCCTAGAACTATTTATAATACAAAACTTTACCTGTATTATAAAGAACTCGAACTTACACAACATTTCAAGCGGTACCCTAAAACCAGGTATTGTACAATTACTAAAGCAATATACTTAATACGAGTTTACTCGTTTTGTGCAGGATAACTTAAATGCAGCTTGCAATATCGTTGCTCATCACACACAGTTTAGTACAATAGTTTTGTTTTTTCGTGCTATCATAGTAGCATGCATACACTAGAAAGAAAGAAAAAGTGTCTGTCCGACCAAGTCAAAGGAAATTCGAACTGCATATCTGTTTTTAGGTGATGCAAGATCTCTGGGTTCAGTAGCGGAATTATAAAAATAATTCGATGACATACTCCTTATGACTACAGCTATAGCCACTCAAAAGATTTATATGCCCCTATTAGCGTTAGGAGTGATGTGGGAGACCAAGTGTTCTGTGTATAAGTGGAGATTTACACTGTGGCCACACCCATAGTTGAAGTAATGTCTCTCTAAATCCTCATTTGATGAAGTACGTACGGGTCTAACACGCTTCAAAGTAAAAAGGGAGTAAACAAGTGTAAAGAGGACAGCTGCGGGAACTGCAAAGGAATATGGTTCTCAAAACATAACACAATACGGACTAGTAAACCATCACATAACCCTCTTTCAAGGAATCAAATACATTTGCTCATGAAAAAGAAACAAGTCTGTTGAAGAGTTTGGGTCCATTAACACAGGCCATTCTGCTAGTGATAGAAGACAAATATGGTTACGTATCAAAACGCCTAAAATTAATAAGCCTAATGTATCATAATACCTAAAAGTTCATAATACCTAATAGTCTTTTTTACAGAAACCGAAAACTTTTCAGGATTTTTTAAAATGCCATTTTATAGAACTCATTAGGTTAGGTTAGGTTAGATTTATAACAATCCTGAAAAATGTACGGTTTCAATAAAAAAGACCATTAGGTATTATGAACTTTTAGGGATTATGATACATTAGGCTTATTAATTTTAGGCGTTCTGATACGTAACCGACAAATATACAGTAAAACTGAAAAATGCTTCGAAAAATAGCATACAAATGTTGCCCATGGCGTCCAAAATTGCACTGTGTTTAGGTGACGCCAGATCTCTGGGTTCAATAACGGGATCATTAAAAGAATAAGGGGATATAATTCTAATCTAGCTAGAGCTAGAGCTACTCAAAAGTTTTATCGGTATGCCGCATTAGCGTTAGGAGAGATGAGGGGGAGACAGGTTTTGTGTACAAGTGGAGCTTTTCTGGAATGCCTGTAATGGCTTCAACTCAAAGATACAGAATTCGAGAGAAATACAATCCCAAAAACCAATCAATATAACACACCTATTTGGGAAAGTTTTTCGTCAATGATATAATTACAAAGAGTATAATGGCACGGTGTAAAAGATTATTCCATTGCAAAAAGGGAAATAGCTCAAAGGAAGTACTTTTGGTTACAGAAATGAATAACGTAGAGAAAAAGCGTGCGTAAAATATAAATCATCGTACGAAAAATGGAAAGAAAAGGAATAAAAATTCATTGACAAATCTTACACCCTATTTAGATAGCACAATTTGTTGAGGGTTGCAGGCCGTTTGAGCAAAGCAGATCTGTCAGAAGAGTTTAAGCATCCCAATATTATCACAGGCAAGCAGCATATTTCTTAACTGATAATAACCGAAGCGCACACAAACTTTACACGGAACTTTTACTCGGACCACATTCGTCCGAAGCAAGTACTGGTTTTAGGTCAGCCGTTCGAGAGTTTATTCGAAATTGCACAGTGTGTATAAAGGATAAAGCCAACCAGCCCCGTTTTTGTCTGCATGTGCACGCGAGCGATTCACCTAGAAGCAGTGACTGATCTCACCCAGAACATTTGTTGCACGACGAGGCCGTTGTGGGCATTTATGGAGCGACAATGGAAGCAATTTATTTTGTGCTGACTAGGGGACCTGAAGAATATGTTTACAAAAGGCTTGAATGTCGTTACTAAAGAAATTACAAACCTCTTAGCAAATGATGGTACGACTTGACATTGTATCCCACCAAGAGCTCCAAACTTTGGTGGAATTTGAGAAGCTGGCGTTCGCTCAGCCAAATGACATCTATTAGAGTTAATGCCACTAAAGTTGACATATGAAAAGATGGCGACGGAGTTAACACAGGTCGAAGCCCTCGGCCTGTGTCAGAAGATTTTTTAAACCAGCTTACCTCGGATCATTTTCTTATTGGTATTCCAGATGAAACATCTCAGAAATACACCCGATTGCAGGATATCTGGCAAGATGGAAATCTGAATATATCCACACCCTTCAACAAAAGCAGAAGTGGCAAGAAATCCGTGGGAGATTGTGATCATAAAGGAAGATGCTTTGCCACCTGCAAAATAGATGCTAGGAAAAATAGTAGCCTTACAGCCAGGTACAGATAAGTCAGCACGTGTTGTATCTGTGCATTGCAAGGGTAATAATATTATAAAACGAACGGTTTCTTAACTAATATTATAATGTAATACCCTTGCATCGCATGGCACAGATACAATACGTACCAACTTCGAATTCATGTACCTACTTATTTGTTGTTATGTTGTTTTTAATTTAAGTCCATTCAAAATATAAAATAATCAAAATATTGTAGGTAAACAGTTGACAAGAAAAAGCGGGTTCGGTCCCGTTGGCCTTACTTGCATTTAGCCTTGGTGAGCAAATCGGCTTAGTAGTACACTGACCAAGTATGCAAAATGACTTGGTTATATAATGCCATGGTTACAAAATTGTCTTAGTTTCAGGAAGACTTACTTTGCAAAACGTCTAGGTCGCAAAATGCACAAGTAGGGAGAATGACTCAATATTGTATAAGGTCTTGATTGTATTAAGGACTATGCAATCAAAATATCTTGTTTGTTTTAATGTCTTAGTTAGAAAATGAGCAAGTGGATGAAACGTCTTAATTGCTTAACGACTACGTTGTATGAAAAATAAAGTATAAGGTGCTGTGGGGTAAATTCGAACAAGGGGTAAAGTCGAAAATCATAAATAGGTATATACTAAACTGGGAACAATTTCTACGCTGGCGAAACATTTCAAGACGCCATTTTCCGCTTCGGTTGACTTCGCGTCGCTAGGCGATATTCAACCTAACCAAAAGTGGTAGATTCAAAGAAGAAAACAAAACAAAAAAATAGCACTTTAAAGCTTAATATTTCGCAAACGGATCTCTTAATCGAAAAATGGTTTTTGCAAACCCGCAATGATTTTGTAAGACTTATCCAAAGACACCCCACACTATGGGGTAGACGAGAATAAAAAAAATCATCCCCACTTGACTTGTAGGGAAGGACCCTAAAAAAATTTTTTTTTCATGATTTTATTGTACCACTTTGTCGGCTTAACTAATATGTATACCCATGCCAAATTACAGCTTTGTAATCGAATTTGAAGTACTATGGAGGTGATAATAAAATAATGTATTGTCATTATAAAACCTGGGCAAAATTGCTACTTAGACCTTTTTTATACTTTACGATTTAACTACATAGTCTTTATACTTTAAAGACATTCTACTATATTGGCCAAAAAGATTATCCAGACCATTTACCTATTAAAACATTATGATTTTAAGTCGTTTTACAGCCAAGTCATTCCGTCTATGCTATGCCTTATAGCAATGAGGGCGTTTTACAGACCAAGCCATTTTGCTACCCGGACAAAATACAACTAAGGAGCTCTGCTCGCCAAGGCTAAATGCAAGTAAGGCCAACGGGACCGAACCCGAAAAAGCGCCCAGAGTAAATACGCCTCTACTTGACAATGCACGTTTTGTTTAGAACTTAGTTTCTATAATTATTATTTTTACGTACTTCAAAAATAGTTATTATATCCTTATATCCAGAATGCAAAACGAAGCAAGATAATTTAAGGCACTGAAGCTATTTCATATCAGAAAAATTGTATAGAACTGACTACGTCATTCCCCATCTTTGACAAACAAGTATGATGTAAAGATAAAAGTCCTAAGCCTCAAAGGTGATGATGGAGCGGGCTAAAGTTCCACTACAGCGACAAAGGCGCTCGCGGCACGTACGCGAGCCACCACACGTTCTGCGGAACAAGCAATTTTACAGCCTCTCGGATAGAGCCTCTCCTTTGGTCTATCGATAACTTTCTTTATTTTATACTTCACCTTATTATATATTTTGACGTACTTGTATTGAGTTACAAATAGATGTTAATTTCTAAGTATTTTTTTAAATCAGACTAAAAAGTGTTGTTTCTCCGCATTGTGTCCAGTAATCCCAGGTATTTTTTAAATAGGTACTCCAAGAAAGTGAAACAAGCAATGCAGGACCGGTTCTTGTGTTAAAGCTTAGGAAGTATTTAGGCTGAAATGATGACTCAATACTCCTACCAGGGTGTCCGATTAAATATGTTCACTGTCAAAAGTAAAATCATTGAAATTTAATTGAGAACAATGTAAATATACTAAGGAATATTCCTCAACCCATTTCAAAAATGATATACCAAGAAATCGTATTTTTTTATATCGATTTTAAAATTTATCGACTTAGCCTGTCGATAGTTTCGCTATAATTTTTTGGTCCCTTCAGTATTACACAGGCTACGTTTTAGTATTCTGTAGTGCGAGGACAACACTTAACACCAAATTTACTAGACATTGGTTATACCGAACACAGTGGAACATGTAGCTTTAGTTTCAGGTTTCCTAAATCTGAGATTTTGATTTAAATTTGGAAGAACATTTTTGCAAAGTGATTAATTATGATTGATTTCCTAACTACGTGAAGTGATCCATAAAAGTGTATAAAATGGTCTAAATTATGACTCCATCGTTTTGACTTATTTATATTTATAAATTTCAAGCAAACGACCTTAACTTATTTTGTTCCATGCTATATTTATTGCTCTGAGGTGAAGTCATTTGACATTGACATCCAAAACGGCTATTTAAATTCAAAATAGTGTCTCATAGCAAAGACAGCTGAGGGCCCAGACAAGATGCACTACGCTAGCTTGCGTTTCTTTTCTTTAGTTTTTAAACCAATCGCGTCACTGGCACATCACGTGACTTTTCGTATCACGTCATCTACCAGTGACGGGATTGGTTTAAAAACAAAACGAAGAGAAACGTTAGCCAGCGTAGTGCATCTTGTCTGGGCCCTCTGTTGTGTAGTGTGTGAGTGTGACGTCGTGCGGTGTCAGTATATTTGGTTTAGTTAATTGGTTAAGTTATAAGACAGTTAAGTAATTTTTAGAAGCAGGTTGCGTCCCAATGTCGTTTGACCACGTGAACCAATACTCATCCACGTGTACAAAATCATGTAAATCAATTCGAGGCTTCAATATTCATAAAGGTAAAACACATCGTAGCTGCCTAATCCACACGCTACTCTATAATTGAAAACGAAAACTAATCTTTATTTTATTCATGAAAAAGCGTACTCACTGTCAAAACGTGTCATTTTTTAAAGTAAGCTCATTTCTTAACTGTTTATTTTCGCCAGATTAGGCTAGTTGTCACTACGATAAACCAGTTATGGAATGGTGCGAATCAAACCGGATCGTGATGGTGCCTAAAGATAGCAATCTGCCAAACTCTTTCCCTGAACTCCGTACGTACGTATTATAAAAGGAAAAAGAAAGGTGGGAATGTAAAATCGGTGGCTGAACAGCAAAAAATATGGACTTAGGCTGTGAAACGCTTTTCTGCTGTGAAAGTGCAAAGCCTCATGAGTTGTATTAAACGCAAAGTGCGGCTTTCAAATGAATGACTGATCTGTTGGATGGATTTGACGTCTCGGTTGGAAGATTTGACGTCTAGGTGTGTAAGTCAGTTGCATTACTAACTTAATTAATATGATGTACTCGGACCAAATTTATTCAGATATTGTACCTACTATAAACGGTGTGAACCTCATTGCCCTCACTAAAAAACATGGAGTGATGATACCTATTGCTGTAAGAGTAACATTTCGTCGCCTTGCTTCTAAAATCGCAGTTCGTCATACTTGTACAAGGTGGCGCAAAAGTAATCACCCTATCGGAAGATGCTATAATTTAAAAAAATGGCGGCAAATGTCAGTTTTGCTTTGACATTTGTAAAGTAAATAGTTACAAAATACACGTCAACAAAACATGAATCGCTTTACTCTTCAAGAACGCGGAATAATTACTTCGTTTTTTTTGCGGAATAATTCGTCGGTGGTGTTGGCGCAGCGTGAATTTAGGCGCAGATTTCCCGGTCGTCCGACGCCAACTGGGCAAACACTACGGCGTTTAGCCACTCGCCTAGAAGAGTATGGGACATCACAAGATGCTGCCAGGTCTGGCCGTCCCCGAAGCAGTCGTTCTGCTGAGAATATTGCGGCTGTTGCTGAAGATGTCGCAGAGGACCCCGGAGTATCGACCAGACGACGTGCCACGCAATTGGGCATCAATCGGCGATCTTTACAGAGAATTTTGGTAAAAGACTTGAAGATGTTCCCTTACAAAGTGCAGACAGTTCATCAGTTGTTAGCAGTTGACCGCCAAACGCGAGTAACCTACGCTCACGCCATCCTGAATCTCGACCACGAGGAAGATAACTTTTCATCGAAAATTATCATGAGTGACGAGGCCCATTTCCATCTCTGTGGATACGTGAACAAGCAGAATTATCGCTTCTGGGGCACCGAAAATCCGCGTCTAACCCACGAAAAGCCATTGCACCCGCTAAAAGTTACTGCATGGTGTGCTGTTTACGCTGAAGGCGTTATCGGGCCTTATTTTTTCGAAAACGCCGCGGGCCAAACAACTACTGTGAACGGCGAGCGTTACAGAGCCATGCTCAACGACTTTTTTCTTCCTCAAATGGATGAATTGGGACTGGAGAACATGTGGTTCCAACAGGATGGAGCAACGGCGCATACTGCACGAGCCACAACCGAAATTCTGAGGACTGCATTTCCAGGTCGCCTAATCTCTCGTTTTGGTGATTTGCACTGGGCGGCAAGGTCGCCCGATTTATCCGTTCTAGACTTCTTTCTGTGGGGTTTCTTGAAGTCACGGGTTTATGTCAACAAACCTCAGACTCTTGAAGCCCTCAAAGAGAATATCCGACAAGAATGCGAGAACCTATCGCCGGATGTTCTGGCAAGAGTGATGAAAAATGCCATAAATCGGGCCCGCATGGTCATCAATTCTGGCGGCGGCCACTTGGCCGAAATCATTTTCGCGCCTTAATGGGAAAAAAAATAAGACATCAAATAAACACAATCCAAAAGCAAAACCCAAGTTCTTGATTTCAAAAAAAAAATACAGCCAAAGAACATCGGGTGATTACTTTTGCGCCACCTTGTATTTAATCAAAATTACAATCTTGTTTTGAACCTGTTCAGTAAAACATTTTGCCCATTAATAAATTAACCAAACCGATAAGTTTCATCTGTTGCTAAATTGCAATCAACGCAAAACCACGACAAGTAAATTCATTTAACCTATACTGGGTTCAAATTCATGGCACAGCGCACTTGACACCAGCCCGAACACTCGTGCAAACTACCGTAACTCAGCGACACATGCCTCTGATTGGCGACACATAAATCGTTCAACAGCCGGCGCCACGTCGACTCGTTGACGACTGACGCGAACAAACAGAGGGTTTACTTGATAGGACTAAGCGTTAACAATAACTTTTTACTCAAAAACCGATGCGGACACAGTGAAATTCATCTTCATGACACATGCAGAAAAAGAGAACTGAATTTACTACTATTCAATAAACAAAGTTTTTAGGATTAAAGGAACGGAGATTTAAATATTGTAGCAGCGGTGCTTGCTTTTGATCTACTTAAATGCAGACTACAGTAAATTAAAAGCCACAAAGATAAGGGAAGTGGAAATCTTAGATTATAAGGCAAATATTTTTTCAATAATAAATGATGGGTTTGATCACAAATGATCATATTCATGAAGACAAGCAATAAAAAACTACCATAAATGATAGAACAACTACATTCACAAATATGGCGAACAAATATAATAATTTAGTCGCCCAGCGGAATTAAGCTATAGCAATTCATCCTCATTCGATCTAATAATTACACAGGCACTGGTATCGCAAACAAATAAAGGACTAATCACAAGACAAAACACTCAAGTCGAGATAGAGTTATCAGCTTTACACAGCACGAATCGATTCGAATCGATTGAAACTGGCTAACCTGAAACCCCAAATAGGCAGACGCGCTGTGTGCTATGCAAAGGCTTGTGGTTTTTATTATAATAAATATACAAATAACGATCTTAATTAATGATCTGTAGTTGAATCATTAGATTGTTTTGTTTCTTTCTGGAATATAATTAATAATAAAACAGCAATTCTTTTAAGGGAAATTCAAAACGAATTACCAAAGATTTTTGGTTACCTTTGGCAATGTTATGGGACTCCTTCTAAATTGATGTTTGGTAATAACGAAATTCGGGCTCTTAGTATAATTTCATTTCCAGCTTCGCTTGAGCCCACTGGCCTGTCTGCCTCAGATGGAAAGAGACCCGACGGATGCACTTTAATACCGTGGCATCTTGGTCGTCCCTTGGCGTGGGACGTCACTTGTGTTGATACGCTAGCACCGTCTCACGTCCAAGGTTCTTCTCGCAAGCCAGGGACCGCCGCAGACCTCGCCCAAACCATCAAGTGCCGCAAATATGCTTTTTTAAAGCCAAATTACGAATTTGCTGCACTTACTATGGAAACGTTTGATCCGTGGTCATCTGACACAAAAAAATTGGTTAAAGAAGTGTCAGACAAATTAATAGGTGTCTCTGGCGACCACAGGCAAGGCTCCTTTTTTGGCCAAAGACTGAGCATCGCAGTGCAACGGGGTAACGCTGCGAGTGTCCTCGGCACGATGCCGCAAGTGGGGGTAATGAAGGGATTTATATTGTAGGTTAGTTGTGTTATATTTTATTATTATTCAACTTGTTTTTGTACTTAAATGTATTAAAAGTTGTCACTGGTAAAAAAAAAAAAAAAATTGTCATCTGAAAATATCTCAAAGGATGATATCCCTTTTTAAATTAAATATCTTGCGATGTGCTAGTATTTCAGAAAAACCTGCTGGAATTTTGGACCTCCCTAGGCTAGCTTGCGGGGGCGGCCTGACATCGTTTTAAACACTATTTTTACGTAACAAACTTTAATAACAATTACCCTTTGAGTAGTCAGCTTAACTGGAAAAGGTAGACACTTTTTTCCGTTAAGTTGATAACTCGAAAGTGAATAGTTATTAAACATATGATATACCCTATAAGTTATGTTTTCATTTGTAGTACCAAAACACATCGTCCAATTTCAAGAAAATACTTTAGTTTATTAGAAAACACGATAATATGTAGTAATGAGGGTGCCACTGTACATCAGGGGTACGCTCCGCGCAGTCTTAAGAAATTTTCTGTCCAAGATCAATTTAGGGGCTATTGATGAAAGAAAATAATGACATATCAGTGGATATGAAACAACAAATGCGTCTATTTGTAGTTTCCGGTGAAGAATTGCGTTTCCATACTAAGGAGTTCAAAACGACTGCGCCATAATTAATAACAATAGGAACATTCTACCCAAAAAGAACAACCGGAATTGGTGTCAAACAATAAACAGAAGCTGGTGTTCCAATTTCGAAAAGAAAAGTCGAATAGACTCGGACTAAAATTCTTTACAACAACGCGGCAAGACATTTTGGACCTACTGGACCTACATCATCAAAATGTCGACGAGAATTTTGTCCGACGTACTATCTATATCAAGGAAAAAGTGAAACTCGACGGAGTCAAAACCTCTCTCACCTTTTTTTATGTATAAATATTTTTCTTCTTCAGTGTCCCATAAAATTTTAATACTAGGCGTTATCTAGTTGCATTCTCTCCGCCCCTTTTGACATTATTTTTGGCACCTTAAATTAAATTGACTTAGAACTACTAAGCAACTAGAACTACTGAATTTGAGTAAAAAGAAATCTGGATCAGGTTAGAGAAATTAGCACATACCCTCTTTAAAAAATCGACGACTTGCTGCTATTTTTCTTTTGTAACATGTTTAAGCGTCTTATCTATAACAATCAATGAGGAATAAAGCCTAATCAATGACAAATAAATGAACCTTTTATTTACCTTTTTTTCTTTGAATTATCGCTATACGACATAAAGGGAATACGAAAACAAGAACAGTGGGACAAAAAATCGAAAAGTCCTGGGAAAAATGTGTTTTTTTTTAAGTTACAATACATAAGATAAAAACGAGAAACGAATTGTACGCAGACAAAGTTGGCCAAAATATAATTATGAATGGAAAAAGTATTTGACAGTAACGGCATAGAGTTTAAAACAATCATAAGAGATCTGTACTTCTATGTATCTCGCATACACATTTACTGCTGAAATTTAATCTCCGTTAGATACTTGCAGAATCAACGGTGTCAAACTCAAGTTCATAATCCGAATGGTGTCACTCAATTTATTTCGAACTGTATCCGAATTCCGGAGCGATCTTCGAACCGCTTTATAATAATTTCCCGGCCGGGAGGCCCGTTAAGTAATATAACTTTTGGCCAAAGACAAATTCGCTCATCCAAGTTGTAAAACTCAATTAGGCCTGACGCTTAGTGCTGTAATCATATTAGTGAGCACACCGTTTCAATTATGCGTGTAATCGAATTTTAAATCGTTACGAATCGTTTTTATGTTGCAATCATCCAAGGAATTTAGATAACACACTTATATTTCCATGATATAGTAGGTTAAATGCTATCCATATATTTTTTACAATTCGGCATTAATAGTACATTGTTGTAGAGGTTAGAAAGTACGAGTTCATCAGATCTATTGCACTTTCGGCCGAGGCTTAACACAGTGCTTTTCACGACTACTGCAAGGAAATAAAAATAAATTCTTAAAATAAACTAACAACACACTAAAAAATATTTTTTTAGCGATACCGTTTTTAGTGGCCAGTCATTCAAAGGCGTTTTTTAAACTGACGACTCTGACCGTGACAGAACTATATTTCAGATAATTAAAAACATACATATATGGCTGTATGGAATCTGATTCCTTTGCCTATCCGTGAAGGGATGAATATTTTTTTAAAATAGAACGACATTTAATTTCATATGCAGCGCAAGTCGTGTTCTGATTGGTGGAACCAGTGATCAGCGGACCGATGTGATTGGTCGACGTGCTTAATGGAACAGACCAACAATTATAACATTGTTGGTCTGTTTAAGTTCATAGAAGGCCTGCTCATTCAATGTACAGCTATTGATTGTTGAGAACAGGCAATGTTTCGCCACATTTTCGAGCAGTGGCGTGAAAACTATATTTCTAGTACCACATATTTTTAAAGATTTAAATGATTGTAAGTATCAATGCGCCATTGCATTATTAAAGGAGTGAGAAAACCACCAACAAACTACTCAAAAACAACAGACAACTGACCAGCAATAGTTGACAATAATTTTCATTTACCCGCTCAGGCGACGGAACAAGTAATGAATGAAACTACGAGTAGTATGCAAAGTGGACACATGTGACCAGTCGAGATCGAGCGACTGTCGCATCGGCAGTAATCGGGCACAGAGAGAATAATTACAGATGTTCGTTTTATTTTAATTTTATATGAATAGCATTTTAATTAGGTAAATGGGTAAGGACCAAAAAGTTGTCCACCCTAACTCAATCAATTAAATTTTCTTTGAAACTTTTCCGTTGTGACACTAAAATTTGCCATACGTTTCGTCGCACAACGGAACTAATTAGTTTCGTAAGGTTTCAATAAATTAATATAAGTCCATAAAAAACTAATCCCATAATGCATTAGATCTCAACAATGGCTTTAAAAAACCAAGCGGGAAACCAACAGTTCTTATTGCTTGCTTTTGTAATAAAACCCGACTGAAATTAAAACTTTGACCGCAAGGCGCTCTTATATTCCTCGCAGGAAAGATATTGCAAATTACTTACAATTGGATACTTTGCAAGTATCTTAAAAGAGCTACGAACAATGTATGTTTTTGTAGCAAAATTGTTGGTGATGCTACTTTTTATTAGGGCTCCGTAGCAAAAATGGCAAAAACGTAACCCTCACACTTTCTTCATGTACTTCCAGCCGTCCGTATGTCACTTTCATGAAAAAATATTATCAACATGACCTGATATAATATAATTACAGTTTCGAGTTACTTAATGCCGAAAAACTGCGCTTTTTGACAAAAGGACGTAAGTGCCATGAAGATAATTAAACAATAAGATAAATTTAATCATTTCTTTACATTTTGAGACTGTAGTGTGTTATAGTTATTTGAGATAGTTTGTGTAGCCTTCGGAAGCCTACACTGAGCATGGTCAGACATGCTCTTGTTGCCCAGTTTTTATAATAATTAGTTGTCTACTTATGTGTCTTTGTAGCAAAATTTGTAAGTGATGCTAGGTACTTTTTACGCGTGTTTGACAGGTCGTCCAGTTCCCAAATCGACCAATTCTTACATTGTCCAATTCCCACATTGTCCAATCCCTCTATGACAAATTCCCAAATTGACCAATTTCTTATATGACCAAATCCCACATCGTCCAATTCCCACATTGTCCGATTCCCAAATTGACCAATTTCTTATATGACCAATTCCCACATCGTCCAATTCCTATATATGACCAATTCCCACATTGTCCGATTCCCAAATTGTCCAATGCCGACATTGTCCAATTCCTATATTATGACAAATTCTCACTTCATCCAATTCCCAAATTGACTAATTCCGTAAGCACACGCTAACGCTAACGGGTTGGTCTCACTTCGTCTAAAAAGTAACTGCTCTATGCAGTAACTCCTCTAATAAGCATTTCGTATATACATGTAATTCTCATGTCGTCTAAATTGCGAATGGTCTTATGTAGCAAGAGATCTAAATAAATAAATAAATCACTCATAATGTCAACATGACACTAACATGTACTCAAGATTATAAGAGGCCAGTAATCTATAATATTAAAGAAGGCGTCCTTATACAAGTAATTGATATCCCATCAAAAACATTTAATGTAAGAATTAGGCCAAGTCGACACTACCATAAAAAAAAATGAATTCTAATACAGAACTAAGTAGGCAAGTCTGGCTCTCGTGAGTCTCTCCATTTAAAAAAAATTAGGTTTGTTTCTAGTAAACAGACGTTGCAAAGCTTATTCATTCATGAATATTTTGTATTAAGGTTTCATACATCTTGAAAATACTATTTTGGACTCAGGGATCAATCACCTATACGATGGGATGTGAAAGCAAGATTAAAAAATAATCGATGAAGCGATTAAGGGCATTTTACTGACCACTTCGGTTGTTACTTTTATTTTGAAAACCATCCAAAATAGACACGCTATTTGGTTAGATTTATCAAATGGGGACTTAAATATAATGTCTGAGAATTTTGGGTTTTGGGAAATTTACTTGCTGGGATATTGACATTCTGATAATTTGACGTTTTGGGAATTGTACTTGCTGGGAAATTGACATTCTGAGAACTTGACATATTGGGACCTTGACATCCTGAGAATTTGACGTTTTGGGAATTGTACTTGCTGGGAAATTGACATTCTGAGAACTTGACATATTGGGACCTTGACATCCTGAGAATTTTACGTTTTGGGAATTGTACTAGCTGGGAAATTGACATTCTGAGAACTTGACATATTGGGAGTCTGACATTCAAAGAATTTGACGTTTTGGGAATTGTACTTGCTGGGAATTTGACATTCTGAAAACTTGACATTTTGGGAGAGAGAATTGGACATTATGGGAGTAATGCCTTTTTACACGACTGCCCAAAAAAAGGTGTGTAATGTTTTCAGGGTTCATGTATGTATGTATTTACGATTCTTTATTCCACTATAACTTCTAAACGCCTTAGTCGATTTAAATGTATGTATCATTAGAATCCTTTCACCATCCCGGTTGACATATGATACCTAATCTATAAAAGATAAAATAACAAGAATGACAAAATGTCAATTATTAACATTACTTAGTTACATCGAGAACAACATAAAAAATGCAGTCAGGTTTTTAAAACTTGCTTTTCATTTAGTTATTTCATTTCATTATAATTACTTGAACAAATTGTATTTTAGGTGTTTATTGTGGCTAGTTCAATATATTAATTGAGATAAATAAAGTAAATGAATCAAATAACTATCGTGCAATTCGCAACACAGCAAGTGAAAATCAAATTTCCTGGAACCGTCCAATAAGGTATTAAAATCACTGTCAATGCATAAGGCTATGAATTCGAAAGCTGAATACAATTTACGCAAACATTTACTGAATACTGCGAGCCGTTGGTTTAATTTTCATTTTTCCACTCGATTGGATCAATCATATCGGTATATGAGACGAATAAATCAAAGCAGCTTTATTTTTTACGAATAAAATTTGCTCTTTTGCTCATTTTCAGGTCGATGCGCTTCATTCACCATCTGCCAAATATAATTCATCATTTGATTCTTGGTTTATAAAAGTAAGACTAAATGACTCTAAGTGTCTTATTATTACAAAGTATCTTATACTTATTCATGTCTCCGTCAAAATTATGCGGAATAGTTAAACTAAATTGAAAACAAAACACTGCAGTAAAGACCAGATTTAATAATAACCACGTCACTAGGATATTTTAAATGAAAACCGTAGTCTAAACACTCACTGCAAACAGCCCGTGAATAAGTAAGAGAACGGAATTTATGGTGCACTCGCCCCGCCCGAGGGACCAACATGCTGCAAAATACACCCCATTTTGTTAAAACAGGCAATGTCGTGCAAGCTTGAGCAAGCACCTTTTGTTTCTAGGGTATTATGTGTGGGGATCTACTTCAAAGTGTGAAGAGCGACAAGACGCGCAATTAACAGCGCTTTCTTAAATCACATTACTCATAACCATCAAAGTCGACAATTTATTAAAATTATGACAACGGAATAACGATAAATGGACGGAAATCGCTATTAAGCGGTGGTAAGATAAAATAAGATAAGCGAAGATATTAAATTTACAGTCGTAAACAATGGAACGCTTCAAGTGTTCTGGTCTCTATACGGAGGAACTATTTCCGGCTTTACCACCCAAAGTTTAAATGTATCCCTGGTGATATTAGGGACTTGTTTTTTAACAAAAAAATGAATAATAAAATAAAGTGTTAAATAAATACCCTGACCCTGATGTACTATTTCTGTCCTTTTCTTTTAATTTCACCTCTCATTCTTTGACTCAAAATTTCTTAAAGTCTGTTACGTAGTCTTTCAAGTGATCGGAAGACCACGTAACACGACAACCTAAGGAGCAGGGGACACAAATATAACTCAATCCGGGACTTATCAATCATCACATACCCTTGTTACAAGGAATAACGTTTGCACCCGAAAGACGACAAGAAATTTTATGAAGCTTAGGGCCGATGACACAGGCTATATTATTAGTTATGGAAGATAGTAAGTAGAACTACAGTACTTCTGAAATTCGGTTTTTTTTTTAAATTTTAGAATGGCCGCTAGGACGAAGACGACGCGCATCAAGAGATTGCAGTTCAATTCGATTATCAAAATCCAGATCTTGAATTTCAATTTCCGAAGCAATGGTTCGACGCTCGTGCCGCCGGACGGTCTACTGCCTCTGTAAAAAAATGGACTAAAAATGAAACTGATCTGCTCAAAGTAGTGAGGAGAGGTGCTGCAAGTCTGACTCTTACACTCGACACGGCAAAAGTCTTTCTCTACAAAATGGGAATCAAGATGACTGCAGTCTGTCCAGATACGTGGATTTCTTTTGGTGTGAATATATCCAGGGCCGGTCAAACGATGACTCCCTGGTCCATCGTCAAGGTAGAAGAAGGCGTCAATCATGAGGCCCCCGAAAACGAAGCATCAATCAAAAACGCCACAAGTGAAACAGCACTCCTCCTTTTTATCATTGCTGTATACCGTTTGGGTCGTGTCTCTATACCAGAATATAAAGAATTTTTGACCCAAAAAATAGAAGCCATAGCAAAGGTAAATGGAGGTGAGAAGCTTTCATTTTCAGGCGTCACAGAGTCTCACTCTTTGTGGTTAAAGGACCCCGATTTTCTGAAGATGCCATTGATATGTTCTTTTACAGATTCAAAACCCATCCTTTTGCAATCCTAAAGATGGCAACCGACTCACAACTCTAGGTACAAAGATTGTGCAGCGCTCACTACTTTTGGGTTTGGAATGAAGATTCTGAATCTGGATCCTTACAGCCTGATGGCTGTATCCATGAAGATGTGATAGGAGATGAATTGATGCGTCTGACAACAGTGGATCAGGAATCTACTAATCGAAATTTCTATTTCCCTTATCAATCTGATTTAGGATTATTTAGTTGAAAAGACGGGATACTCCACAGTTGTAAATTTAAACTTCTTCCATTTAATTCATTTTGCTGGAGCTTTACTAGGGCATAAGAGATCCATGAATGCGAAGTTTTCCTTAGAAAGTTGTTTGAGTGATATAGCGTTGAATGCTGCTCTGATTACCTGGGTCTTTGGGCAAGGAAGCGAGTTAAAACCGCAACTTTTCGCTCGCTGGGAAAGATTACTCGGAGGACATAGAAACTGTTCCACTGGGGGATGATGGGGAGGAAGAAACCTCAGAGGGTCAAGATCTTGAAGAAGAAGACCGTGCTAGATGTTCCATATGGCGAGAGACGACCGGTCGCACTGCAGAAACTTGGTTCGTGATCCTCAAAACTGATGGATTCAAGCTGCCTTCTATAGTCAAAGCACATTATACGTGAACAAAGAAGGAAGATAACCGAAGTCAGACAAGGGTCAAAGGTCAACACAAACACCCAACTTGAAACTTTAACATCGGCTGCGTAACAATTTGCTAAAATTGTGTTTAATTGATTATAATGCACCTTCGGTAGGACAAGGGCACAATTGCCTTTGTTGTCATATAGTACATTGTGCCCTTCTTCTACCGAAGGTGCGATATACTATACTATAACATTGCTTATAAGTGAATTCTTGGGCTTATAAGGGGTAGGCAGAGAACACTTCATTTCATTTGTTTCCAAAAAACAAAAATATAAAATCACCATGAGGCGTTGCATAAGTTGGGAGAAAACAATATCGTCTTTGATCTATGTATTATTGTTTTGTCAACGTTTGATAGCTCTTATTTCCTTGACAGTAATGGCAGCTGACGGCAAAACAATACCGTAACAGGTCAAATACGATATGGTTTTTACCGCCTGGAATAGAGGCTCATTATTACATCTTGAAAAAGAACTGATAGTTAATTATGCGCTACAAATCCTACAATTTAATCCCAACAACTCTATTTGCTCTATTTCATGGATAATATTCAATCCAAATTCAACTTTTTCTTAATATTCGCATGAAAGAAGTGATAACCCCCGAATTAACCGATCATTACTTGACTATGCAGTCTTTCTCGCTAAATCTCCGAGTGAAACTATTTTTTTCAGGATTCAGAAGGGGATTTGGGATTTAATACCCTTCTTTTTTTATTAATTCTGGTCCTTCGCGGTATTCCGCAGTGATTTTGCCAATGTCAAGTGAGTAGAGTAAATCAGTAAACGGAATAAATCAAAAGTAAAAGTTAGACATCTTTAATCTGCTATGTTGTACGTATGTAAGGTTACCGGAAGACCTTTCGAGAAGTAATCAAACAAGATTTTTTGAGACAACAAGATTTTTTGAGAAAACAAGATTAGACCTCCACTAAATAGATCATTACTTACAGGTCCACTTGGCTTTTTATTTTTTAAACCCGAGTAAAAATTATTATATTGGGACCGACAGAAGGTATTAAATAAATAATACGGAAGAATTCAAAGGGAAACATTGAGGTCGATGAACTTTTTTCTTGGAAGGTATCGCGGAAATACAGAGAAACATTCCTTTATAGCTTTAATCAAAAGAGAGGAACATATCTGACACTTTATCTTCTTAATCTGGGAACTGATGAAACACTAGTAAGGTGTCGCATAGAGGATAGAATACCCGAAACGGGATAAAGATATTGGTCCATTAAGGGCCTGGGAAGGCAAAATTCCATGTAGAACTTTGAATTGGACCTTGGGATAGATGAGAAGAACCTACTGAAGGATACAGCATGTTCACCGCCCAGTCAATGGTGTACGTATTTCCTACGATCAATGTGCATTCAAATATCTATACAACCAAAAAAAAACAAGAAAATATAGAAACTAGTATCAATACTATACTTGAAAGTTTTCGAGAAAATCGGTGAAAATGTATGAACAGGAAGCTGGGCACTACAATAACCAAAGAGACGAGATCTCCCAACTATGCAATAAGGAAAGAGAACTAAATGAAAAGGGTTTTAGATAAGTGTTCTGTAAAGAAACATATGAGATAAGATTAATGCGATTAACTAAGGAAAAATGTATTAGCAAACAATGTCCTCCTCCCCTTTATCAAGGAACAAACGATGACGAATTCTGAACTGGAAGTAATAAAAGAATGGGCAGAGTTACAGCTTTTGTTCAAAACGATTGTAGTTTTAACATCAATTTAAAACCTATGAGATGGAACTAATAACAAAAAAAAAACTTAACAGGCATCTTTTTAAAGACTTAGAACGGTCTATCTTTACGAATACACACTTGTGGTTTAATAGTAGTATAACTCGATTAGGGGTCACGATTAACTTCTCCTGAGATTAGCCCTGACGGGATGCCTTTATCTGGAGACTTGCTATATCGATCAATTTGGATCGAGGAATAAGACCAAAAGCTTGGATGTTGACCACATTCACGTTTATAAAGATTGCCTTAGATGAAACTAATGTTATTTTCAGGAAGATGGGTGAAGATGATAATCAAGTCATACACATTGAATTTTACTTAATAGACTATTTGTTTCACAGAGCAGGCTTAAAACTCAAGACACAAGAAACATGATACACAAGAAACTTATTTGAATCCTTCAAGATAAGATACTATAAATTGAACCGTTTAATACCTATCATTAACGAAGGATTTCCTTCTATTGGAGCATCATCTCGCCAGCAATTCCTGGTATACCGAAATCCTTGCGAGAAATTACCAATGTCTAATGATTCCCTTCTGGACATACGCATTGGAAGTGGTAACTTCTTTCAACGAAAGAACGTAATAGACGTTAAACAAGTAAAAATGAGGCTTCCGTCATTATTTATAACTTACCCTCTATTCTAGGAGGATTACCTCTCTTAAAGGTTTTTTAACATAGTCAGCAAGGGCGTCCTAACCCGGTCACGATAGAATTAGATTATTGAAAGTGTTTCGTCCAAGGGATCCAAATGTCTACCAGATAATTTTACATCGTTCCATGCCATATCAAATTAAACGTTAAGGAAAAAGTACTGCACTTCCAATTATACTCGTTAAGTGCTTAGCAATCCCTGGTAAACAGTTCCTCTAGCCAGCCAGCTCTAGCCAATTGAGATATTAATTTAATTATGTTAAAATGCATAAGGGGATGAAGATGAAAATCAGAGGTATTTCAGGAGTGTAATTACTGCTATATAAGTAAGGAATGACACCAAAGGTCTATACTTCCACCACAATGATAGGAATTGATCAGATTGTCAAGAGTGACCCAATGGGTTACAGATAAATCAGATAGAAGCATTTAAAAAATTACAATTCTTACGACTGTTTAAAACTTTTTTTAATAGTTTTGTTCAACGAAAACTTGAAATGCCCCAAAACAAACCATATCTAATAATAATCAAGTAAGCGCTTTCTCTGATGAGTTTGCCGACTAACCACTGATCAAACTAGCAATGAATATTCTTATCAGAAACTATTGCTTAATAATCTGGCCTATTTTTATATGTTACGCTTGTAACGACGTTGTTACACTTTTTTTTTGCTTTTTCCTGGCCACTTACATTTCGATCTAAATCTTTCAAAATTCAAAATTTATTACGTTCTACTCGGATATCGATCCTTGGGCTCATTCTCTAGAAAATTTCAAAAAGAACCAGACACGGATCTCGTGTCTTGGAACTTAAATAAATTTAATATTTTATTCTATGTTCAGTTATCTTCCTGTAAGCTTATTATTAGAAAAACGTATTTAAATTCATAATGTTTTAAAGTGATTAATTGAATAGATTTAAAAACTTCAATACTACTTCTGCGTGTGGGTCTCAGCGATACTATCCTATACCGTCAGACTTTGATACCTAAAACGCAGCAGCATTTTATCTTGGACTTTGTCTGGGAAAAGTCCTAATTCCAGGTAAACATTGACAAAGAAAATTTTCATGATCATTGAATCATCGCATCTTTCATTGCCACAGTTGAAATTTTCACTCATTCATTAGAACTTACCAACCATAAGAAAGAAATGAAAAGTAAGGCCCTGTTGTTTGATCAGTAGTTATTAACTAATTGTTAAAATTTGAAAAAGGAATCGAAAATTTGAAGTAATCTCAAGGAAATGTGTCAAATTTTCAATTCCTTTTTCGAATTTTAACAATTAGTTTAACTACTGATCAAACAACAAGCCCTAAGAAAATGGTGAACATAAGATTAAAATTACTGCACGAACTAAACTTCTTTTACTTCATGGAGTCATAGCGTAAGGGCCTGTTGTTTGATCAGTAGTGAAACTAACTAATTGTAAGAAACCGTAACTAATGGTTAAATCTTAAGGAAATGTCAAATTTTCGATCCCTTTTTCGAATTTTAACAATTAGTTGCGTTAACTACTCATCAAAAAACAGTCCCTTAAGAATTAGAAAACTAAAATTATTTTGTCCAATTTATAATTAATAAAAAGATATCAGCTCGTTAAACCTCCTGTACAAGTTTTTAAATATGTACAGTTTACTAACATAGAGACAAAAATCAATTAGTGACTAAAAAGGCGCCTAGATTCTTGTCAAGTTTATATTTCAAGCTTTTTTCTATACTCCGTTAAACATTTCAATTCAATCATTATTAGGTATATACTATACTCATTCTCGACGGGATACGAACGTTGGAAGGAAGCTTAACATTATTTTCGAGTAATTAATCGTATTATTTTAAAACACAATCAGCTTAACCCTGCATATGTTTACATGTTTTATTTCACTAGATCCAAAGTCCGCCAAAAGTAATTTACTACTTACTTGGTTTAAAAAGCATCAATCAGACAAAACAACCACAAAAAATACCCAAAACTCGTGACCACCGACCCTGGCCGTCACCAATCCACTAAAAGAAACAACCAATAATTGTCACCGGCCTGTTCGATCAATTTGGCAAGTAAATATTTGCGGTAGCACATTTTCTGCTTTTCAATCTCTGGCGTGTCAAGTCGAGGCGACCTCTGTTTCTCGCTGCCAAACAGGGCTCACGCCCTGCGAGTCTAGTTCCAGGAGCGTTTGAACAACTTGAAAACGATTTTTGATTTAGTTTGCTTTAACCCAATGGAAGTAACCCTAAGACGCTTGTGTTCATCAACTCCTGAAGCAGAAACAACGCAGTTTATTTGTAAAAAAAAATACTTTATTTTTAAAAATATGTGTTTTTAGCATGAGGTTACCTCACCTTCTTGAAAATAAAGGATAACTGTCACCCTAAAATTCCAGGAGAGGAATGTTTAAGGACACAATTTTTGACTAGATATTACTAGTGCGAGGGAAAATAAATATACAGACCAGGGGGCCTAATATGGCTGCGTTTATGGCGTGACAAATTTTGGATAAGGTATCCGTCACTTTCTGAGACGTAAAAGTACACGTGTCCAAAAGTGACGGATGCTTTTTTCACATTTGACACGCGATATAGACGCAGCTATAGTAGGCCCGCAGATTTATATTTATATTCTAACTGCCTGTTTCACAATCGACAAGTAATGCATATTTGACAGACTAATGAAGCCAACTTTAAACGACTGATAAGGTTAATTGTCGATTGTGAAACGGGCCCTAAAAGAAGCAAATTACGAACAACCAGCTGCCAGGAAGAACTTCGACGAGGCTTTTCAAATCCCAAATCCATAAACAAACTAATCTTCTTAGTTAGTGATCATCTTGTCCAGATGCACAAAGCTTAATTTTTAAACCATGGAAAACCATTTTTTTCTTAAATCAATTTTTGGAACCGGACCAAAAAATACATTAGCCTTTATGCCGTATAAATCCGTAAAAATAAATTGGCTAATAGGTAAAATAAATTATTATTTTTTACTGGCGCGTCGTCTCCTACGGGAGGTTATCAAATGGATATTTCCTCAATTCCACTCTCTTAAGTTTTCCATCATAGTTAGGTTTCAAGCAACTTTCTCACTCCAAAGTCCAAACGGACCACCACGATTCCCTACGAAGCGTAAAAAACTCATTCAGTGGGCCCATAACATCATCCCTTACTTTAATGGCAGTATTAATTCTTTCCCGCGCTGTTCTACGCGTTTTTATTGAAGACAACAATGGTTTTATGGTATTTTCTTACCGTTTACTCGTGTATTTTCTCCGCTAGTGATAGAGGATTGTGTTTAAAGAAGCGAATGACCATTGTGAAACAGATTTACAAGGGGAAATAAAAATGTTTCCTTAGGAGATCCGACGCTGAGTGGTTTTAAAATTTTATGACGATTGGCGTCTGCTTTAATGGCCTTAGGCTTTTAATGCCTAATTCAAGCAGACAGTTTCATAGTTCAACCAAAACACAAAAAGTCTCCTTAATTGATAAATAACAAAGTAACAGTAATACCCAAATTGTTAAAGCTGCAAGAACTAGTTGCATAAATGCGTTCCGGGCCTGTATTGTGCTGGGTAAATCATTATTGCTTTTGACATGAAATCGTATCATCAACGTTACGATAGCTTTTATTTACTTGACAGTAATGGCTGCCAAGTTTAAAAAAAATACCATAATAAATCAAAGCAATATGGTTTTAACCAGTAGAATAGAGGCAAGAAAACAAATTAGTTAGTTACGTAAATGGCAACGCTCGTCAACCGTTTTCTGCTTAAGACTTGATTCATTATAACTAAACGCAGTGAGGTTCTTAACAACATTGCTTTTAAATTTTCCCTTTAATTATTTTGAAAAGAAATTAGCGTTTCTTTATGTCTATTGCATTTTATCAGAATAATCTAAATGCATTTCTAGTGATTCATATTTATTAACGTTAATTACCATCAAAAAATTCAAGTAAGTGCCATTTGAAGGACACCCACCACAGCATCGTGGACTTCTAAGTCTGTTAACAACTTTATTTATTTACTTATTTATTTATTCATTGCATTTTGCACAAAATAAACTTACTTCTAAGTACAACTCTGTTAGGCTATTGCAACGCGTAATTTAGACAACATAAATTTCTGTGTTATAGAATAAAATATATAAATTATTAATTTATCTTGTAGTAATTATAATTTTATCCATTAAATATAATATTTTATTTAATGGACTGCCAGTATTTTATTAATTACTTAAATCTATTGGGCTGATTTAGCTTATAAATTGATCTTGTATAGCGTTAATTAAGAAGGCGTCACAAATAATATATCATTTAAGTCCTATGTTAACCACAACCTCGAGTCCCGTAAAAAGGTAAAAAAAGATAAAATACATTTATTCAATAAGTAGCCGTACGGGCACTTTTACACGTCAAGAATCTACCAGCACACGCAGCGTACGCAAAAAGAGCCTATGGATATGCCTACGTTGAACTGAATCATTTTAACTGTAATAGATATCGTTTTTTTAGATTATGTGTTATCATGGCGAATTTACTAACAAACAAAAAAAATTAAATTTAAAGAAAGTCGAAGAATAAACGGTAAAACATAAAACATAGAAGCGTTATATTCGCACAAAAAAGCTCGCACTGATTCGATACAAAATCAAATTGAAATCTGAATCTATACCTACTCAGCGGCGGTACGGAACCCTCGTTGCGCGAGTCGACTCGCAATTGAGCGGGTTTTTTTGTTTTTTATTAACATTCCAAAACAACCAACAAGCTTTAACCCTTTCAACACGCCTTTAATCCACAAGCTCATCTAAGAAAACATCCACTAAATTGTTAACCGTCCCAGTCAATCCCGTAAAGGGTGTAAAAAATAAATGACCACCGTTCCCAAACGACGCCGCTCATGCATACCCGAGCAGACTACGGGGTCGATTTGTAACAGACCTGAATTTGTAATCTTTACGTTAATACAAAAGGTAAATGGGCCATCGCTGTTTTCAACCGCTGTAATGACGTCATCACTGTGTCCCCTGTAATCGAGGGGTGTGGGCACTTTTATAGTATCCAAGCTATAAGGTGGCCACTCTGCACACCGAACTGTTTTCGCGGATAGTTTATTTACTACTTCATAGATTGGTATGCAAGAGTCAAAACGAAGTAGGCGCTACTGCACTTCTGGACGACGCAGTTTTCACATTTGCATGAGAAACATATTACAGGAAAGTTTTTTCTTAATTTTTATTCTCATGAGCCGTGGCATAGATGGCCATGTTCAGGCTGCAGCTCCACTGAGGTGGAGATGAGCAGAGCTGTGCCAATATTAACTAATAGAATCTAAGCTAACGTGCGCAAGGCGCACTCAACGGTAACGAGGTTGTTACAACCTCCTATGTTTACGTTCCTGGAAACTTACATTTCGATCTAAATCTTTAAAAAATCAAAATTTCCTACGTTCTATTCGGATATCGATCTTTGGGCTCATTCTCCAGAAAAAATCTAGGATCTCATGTTTTGGAACTTCATTATTTTTTATATTTAGTTTTATCTTCCTGTAAGCTTTCTATTAGAAAAAAATATAAATTGTACATATTTTATTAAAAAGTGATTCGTTTACTATCAATTTTAATAGGTACTATTTCTCAGATTCTACCCTATACCGTCAGAAACGTGACCGCATGCTCCTTTTATTGGTTAATATTAGGCACAGACCCGTTCGATCGTGTCCGCCTCAGTGGAGCCGCCGCCTATTTGGCTCTTTAGGGAAAATATTTTATTGATAATCTTTGATGTTAAAATTACCTACAGCGGCGACAGCAAATATATCCTAATTAAAGTTATCCGATCAAAAACAAACTAAAACACGAGACAAGAAAATCCCTTTTCAAAAGCAAATTCCTGGTAAAACGAAACAACTAATTCTGGGAAAGGAGCGAGTTTAATCCAGGGCTTTGCTTTGACACGCACTTGATGTAGGGCACTGCCAACTGATATTTCAATGACGTCTGGTTTCAATTTGTACGATTACGTAACAAATTCACACAACAGCACAGAGTAATTAATTAACTTTTCTATACTAAAGAGGTAAAGTTTGTGACTTTGTAAGGGGTGTGTGGGGGGGGGTGTTGTGTCCACCGAGCTGATTTAAAAAAAATATTTTACCAATAGTAAGCCAGTTTATTGTTAATAGTGTCCATCTGCAGGACTCTTTATAACTCTCTCTCTCTCTACTGATGGACCCGTTGGGCGAGATTTTGCTGTAGTTGCCGCTGCAAAAGTTGAGTATTTACGGATGATAAAATTGAAGATTTGGATGTAGTCATAATCAACCGGGCTGATATCATAGGTGAGCTTGATCAGTAACCTCATACGCTGACTGTCGGGTTTTCTGCCGGAGTAAAGCTCCTAGAGCTTTTTGATGGTGTACGTAACCGCCGAGGATGTTGCTGTGTCTGCGTCTTGCGCACGACGTTGCTGACCTCTTCGGGGTCCAGGTCCACGTGGAACAGATGCACCGTCGTTTTTAAAAATAATTAATTATTGCTTCTCATTATGAGTCCCAGTGGAAAACAAACTAATAAGGACACCCGTGCAATTCAGGATGGAAAGCCTCCTAGTGCATCTGGTAATTCCCGCCAACGCCGAAGAGGTCCTGGAGCATCCCAGCCAAAAAGTGGCTAACTAGGGATGATACTCCCAAATAGACTAATGTCGGGTTCCTATATTGGTTCCTATATTCAAACCGCGGATAGATAAGGCCCATACAAAATCGTGTCAAATTTTAATCCGAAGTAAGCCTATCTGTCCGCGGTTTGAATCTGGGGAACTATAATTAAACGGGAACTTATTTAACTTGGTATTTATTTTTATCAAATTGAGTTACTTGAAAACATATTTGACGAATAACTAAAAAACTATGTACAGTCACCACCCGCGAATGTTACGCCACTTGCCACTCTTCTTAATTTAACCGTGTAATGCATTTTGGGTTGACAGCCGACTTGACATATTACCCGAGTGTAGTACACGGCTAAATTAAGAAGAGTGGCAAGTGGCGTAACATTCGCGGGTGGTGACTGTACAATTAAATTTATCCAATTTATTCTACGCCGAAAGCTAAAGAGAATGTCTTGAAAATGAACACCAACGACAACAACATGAACTCAAACACAACACCAACGAACGTAGGTCCTTAAGACTTACTACACTCTAACATGAGTGGACAAGAGCAAAGTTTCTGTGCTTTTCACGACATTGTCATTTCTGCAACTGCCGACGAAGGAACGGAAACCAGGGATATCGAACCGCAAGTTTATCTAGGAAGCTTATCTTCCAGGGTGACCAAAGCGTTAGACTCATCCAATGGTTTTACGGATCTCGTTAAAATGGCTGAAGCATATGATGGCGATAACAAAGTAAACATCCGACTAAACACCACCCCGGTGCAGTCGTTTGACTTTGAAGCCATGATCACCGGAATGGAGACTAAAGAGGTTATAAACGTGGAAACTCCCTTAGAGGATTTTCAGGTTCCTATACCAACGACAGTCGCCATCCCAAAGTATCAAAAGGCTCTAAAACAAATCGCAGCGGCGAGTATGAAGACGCTTGTGGATACATCACTCCTGATGTCCTCAACAGCGACTAGTGCTAGTCAAACTGCATTAAAAATTCAACAAATCAGTGAAGAAGCTGTCAAAACCATGTCAAAACCATCTCAAAGAAGGTGGAGCGGAGGGACATACTACAAAGTATACTCTCAGGTTATCATCGAGAGGGTGCAATTCGCAAAGATTTGTGACGAGTATATAGCAAACCAGATGTGGGTTGACCCCTTCACTGAAGGGCTATGGATCATCGATCCTTCTGACGCTCACCTATCCATAGGAGCAGCGAGAAACAGAAGAGTAACGGCTACGTATGAACTGGATGATAACCAGACACAGAGCTTAATCGCTCTGGCATTCTCAACGAAGCCACGAGAAACAGCAGCTGCAAAGCTAAACTTGTTCTCAAAAATTCGCGACTCACGTCGTGATGACATTAAAGGCGACCCAAAGAAAGTACTAGCGATAGTATTCTCCGAGTCTAGTCTAACACAATCAGAGATTAAAGTAATTCTATTCCAGAAGCCAAAAGATAACCAGTCTGTGTGTCCAGCATGCAGTACACATATTCAGATGGAAGGTATCACCTACCACAAGGAATGTAAGGTAATCCAAATGGATGGTCCAGAATTTATTTTTCAAATATGATTGTGATCTAGGTGTACTCTCGAATCAGCGAGTAGTATTTTGAGACCATAACCAACGCGCATTACTGGAGTCCATCCAGAAGCATCACAAAACGCTGAACACACCATTTAAGATAAAAAAAAAAAGATAAAAGGTGGAGCGAAATATGTGACAATGCAGCGCGAAGGCAAAGGTTTTAAAACCTTGTCGCAATTCTCAACAAATCCATCGATGCAACCAGGCACCGATGAGTGGTTCGAGAAGAAACGCAGAGAAGAAGAGAACCGTAAACGCACAAACGCATTTAGGTATTAGTCCAAGTGACACTCTCATATAAAACCATTATTAAGTCTAAAAGTAACAAAAGTAGTAATAGAGCTTAACTCTAGCCTTAAATCTCAAACATAAAATCAATTAACATAACATAACATAAAACATTAAATGAGAAATTATTTTGTCGTAACTTTCAAATATTTTAGCATAGGGAATACGAAAACTATCTTCTGTATGACTTCTGTCAAGAAACATCAATGGTATGAATTAATTTAAATTAACCATTTTCAACCAAACAATACATTAGCAAAAACAGTAATTTAAAACCCAATTCTCCATCAACACCTAAACCTGCGTCAGCTAATTTAGCTGAATTCGTAATTGCACTCATTATGCCTTAGATATAATCTATGGGGTAATTATAATTCCTGCTAAAGCTTACTACACATTTTAGACGGTTTAATCAAGCTTTTGCCATTCACGATCACTATTTATATCAACCGCTATATTTGATTGACTAGTAGAATGCAGAACGAAAATACAAGCATTTCCATTAACTGAGTAGATTTGTCAAAACACCTCCATATTTCCTCTGTTATTGTAAATCCGGTAACGCCCTGTTCAATCGTTTGCCAACTATGCATTGAAATAAATTTAGAAAGATAATGGCGACCCCTACTTTTAGACCTACCTAAGCCCTACACCTAATAACAAGATCAATAAAACTAGCTTTTCTTTAAAAAATGAGTCCGAAACGTTCCTGGTATTTAATCTTAGAAGCTACGGTGCCACGGACAGACATAAATACACAGAAACACAAATAGACACACAGATACACAAATACATAGATACATGATGATGATGATGCTCATGGTAAGCATAAAGTAGTATTCGGTGTAACAGGGAGCCAACGGGAGCATAATGCGAGCACAGCCCCAAACGACGTCGTAAGAACGGTCCGAACCTTTTGTATGAATCTTATCTGCATTTTGTTGTGTCCGAAATTGTTGGTGGACGCTCCAGGTAATTGTGAATTCACACTGATTCTCTTGGGCGAATTATTCTGAACGTTATTAATCGTTTTGGGTTGTTATTGTTTTCAATTATGAATATAATTCATAACGAATCCCGTGATGTAACAGTTCTAAACTAGAATTGGTGTGAAGAAGGGTTTTATGAGAGTGTTTTTATTTAGTTGTGGCAACTTTATTTGTTAAAATCATACACACACATCACGCCTTCATTCCCAGACTGGGGTAGGCAGAGCTACTTTACACAGGATTACCAACATTTCTTAAAAACGTGTTGTTAATTATGTAACCCCATTTTGCACACACAGGCTAAGATGTTTCCCAGTGTACGTTAACGACAGGTTGTAAGCCCATCGCCTAAAATTATAAATTACTATACGTGCCCGTTTACCAGACCCACGCAAAGTCCATACTCATTTTTTAACCGACGTAATATATAAAAAGTAGGTACTTTACCTTATGCAGGAAAATGATATTTGTAAATGCATGATTTTTACGATTATATAATATGATCTTAGTAATGAAACGAAGGAAGAAACGTAGACCACCTCGGCCAACATGGGTTATCTTGCCGTAGAAGCTCGGGCCGCTTCTCAAGACACGCCAACTAAAACGACATGATCCATCGGTCTCGATTAACGTGCTAGGCCTATTAGAATAAAGGCCTCGGTCTGGAAAATCTTGCTCTAAGTGGTAAAAACCATATCGCTTTTGACCTGTTGAACCTTGGAAATGGTATAAAATACTACAACAGGTCATGGACTAAATATGGTTTTACCCGCGTAGAATCATGGCCCTAACGGGATGTCTTTGGTTCCGTGGAACCTATAGGATGCTATAGTACGATGCATCCTGTCACATCTCTAACGAACCTCGAATAGGGCTGGCACGGCGGCACAGGGCTGTCGCGGCGGCATAGGGCTCAGAACATAATTTTGTTCCTTTCGGGGTTCAAGTCCTAATAATAATAAAGTAGTAAGGTTCCTCTTTGCCACCCTAACCACCGACAGCCTGAGCACTGCCCCAATGCCGGCTGCACCTATAGGTTAGGTTTCTTATGTTTATTTTTGAATTAGCAACCCGTCCTCGCTTTGCTACGGTCTAAGCGAGTTTTCTGTAACACCCGTACTTATGTACCAGTACCAGAATCTTTTAAACATATAAACCTTCCTCTTGAATCACTTTCTAATTGCTGAGAACTGCATTAAAATCCATTGTGTAGTTAAAAAGATGTAAGCGAACAGACACCGGAAGCGACTTAAAGTTTTGTTTTTTCACTCATATATTGAAATATTTATTGTAAAAATTCGAATCTACACAAAATTTAATAATATCAAAATTTGTTTTTAAACAGTCGTATATCATAGATTTTTGTGTCAATTAATGAATTAATAGATCTTAATAATGATAAATCACCATTTCAGTATGGAGCTGTTCGCTCCCGGGACAAAATCAATACGTCTTGGCGACCGGCCAGTGGAGGCTGGAAGGGAAATATGTTTACGCTCTCAAACGCATGTCCGGACCATTGTTTTTGTGCTAAATTAGATGCACGCAGATGTTTTTTGCACGAGCAGCGCTTTAGTGAACAGAATTGTAAATAAGAAAATAGAAACAACAGGAAATTACAAAAAAGACGGATAAGTAGGTATAGCACGTAAATGCCTAACCCCCTTACTTATAAACGTGGAATAGGCTTGGAATAGTTTATACCATGCTTTGTCATTTTCTGTCAGATGCAAATGTCACAATTACAGATAAGGCCAAAGCATGGTATAAACTATTCCAAGCCTATTCCACGTTTTTAAGTAAGGGGGTTAGTAAGTAAAGTAGACGTAGGTATACATGTTCAGTTCTAGTGTCGATTTTACCAAACTGGAAAGACTTACTCCGAGATTAGTCTGTACAAATTCGGCGTTTAATCTAGGTATAAGACCTTATTCTCGTTTGGTCGAGCCCACCTTAACATAGAAAACAACTGTATAACCTCGATTTTTTTTTTTTGGGCTAAAATAGGTACCGCTTAAAATTATTATTAAACATAGTCGCAATAATAGCTAATATAACTACTTTTATTTAAATTCCTTGTTTTGACATTTCTTAATATTATTGTATTATTTTTATTATTATTTTCATTTTTATTTATTTATTATAACATTAACAAGCTTAGTTTAACTACAACGTCTCGCAAAACTGTTTTCACAGTTGTCTGTGGGGTCCGCGAGTCTGAGTCTTAGTAGGTATACAAGTTACAGTTGTTAAACTTTACATAATTTAAATTTAAATAATATTAAGGTAATGCTTAAATAAAGCTCTCTTAAATATATCTTCTTTCTTTGAGCTTTATTTATTTAGTCATCATTACTTCACCATTTTTTACACTGACGATCTTATTGTGAATTATAACAATGCGACATTATAATAATGTAAATTCCAATACAAAAAATATAATTAATGAGAACTTTTGGATATTTGACAAAAAAGTGTTGGAAATTGTATTTGTATCGGAAAAGTCAAGTTTCCGAGAGAATGACGATAAACGACTCCTATACTACTACTTCTACTACTTCTATTATAAGCGAAAGTCTTCTGATGTTTAAAAAAAAGATAACAAGTTTTTAAGAAACTGGCCCCCGCAGCTAGCTAAGAAACCCTCTTTATACCTTGCAAAAACCTATTTCTCAAGGCAATATGACGCACCCTTGCCCTATATCTACGCAAGGGACTTCCTCCTTTAGACCCGTATCTCATGGGCCCTCATCTCCAATTCAAAGTAGCCATCATTCCCACATACAACTCCAAGGTAATGACACCACGTTTTAAGTTTCCGTCAAGGGAAATTGAAGTTGATTTTAAGTGTGTGTTTATAGCGAGGCCTTCTGGGTATTTCCATTGACATACTTTCGTATTGTCAACTTCGATAGCACGTATTTACTTGACAGTAGGTGATGTATTGGCGGCCGAGTTACAGTATATTACTGCAAAGACCAGTAAGTGAGGCTTTCTGGGCGAGTATGAGGTAATACGGGTCCAGAGGGGCTATTGCTTAACGCACTCGCAATCGCAATTGTTTTCATTTTGAAAATCGAAGGTTTGTCTGCATACAAAATGAAAACAATTGTTCCGCTTTGAAGCCAATTGAGATTGCGACTGCGTTAGGCAATAGCGACGCAGGATGGCTCATAATAAAACACCAAACGGAGATTTTTTCCGCCGCTTTTTTATAGCATATATCCCGTTAACACTGACCTGGTTCATGATAAAAAAAAATAACAGGTCTGCTAAAAATAATAGAAGGGTTATTATTAAAAAGACGACGTTGTAGTCTCAAACTGCAACACTAAAAAAAGATAAAAATAATGATAAACCTTAGAAACTCTGTACAAGCTAAGCTGCAGACAGACCAATAGACCGAGACGGAAGGACATAGCGAAACTATCAGGGTTCCTACTTAGTTCAGAAGTTCAGACAAACTTCAAAACCCTCAAAAGAGTCCGGAACAAGAAGTAATGAACTTACGCATCGTACCTACACGCTTTTGACAAAATTAAGAGGCGCGTTAACTCAAAAACGGTTGACGCATGAAAAATATCTAAAAGATAAAGTTGTCGCAAATTTAATTTTCTACAACTTCATATAGATAATCAATCAATCCTAGATAATCGTGAAAAACCGATTATTGAGACATTTGACCTTGAATAACTTACACTTACGACGTAGATGTTATGTGACTATTGAGATAACTTTTAGAACTGAAATCAAGGTGCATTTGAGTTTCCAGCTTATTATCTTTCATATACTAGTTTAAGTACGTGTGAAAATATAACACCCGCAAATACAGGCAACAACCTATTACCTTTGATGAGGCATCGCAGTAGCCTACTAGTTCTGCTGACTTTACATCTCCTCTGAGGATACCTTTCGGGGTGGAAATAGTATCCATTTCCCGCAAATCCTTTAAAAATATTTCCCAGTCTCCAAGCTGCTCTGGAGGCAATGTAGAGTCCCAGTTAACTTTTTCGGTCCAAAAATGTTGCATAAAAAGCTTAGCTCCTACTATAATGGGACCAATTAATCCTAAAGGATCAATTTTTTTCTATAAAGCTCAGGGTTTGACGCTTTGTATGCTGCTTTTCTTAGTCTACCTGAGGAGCTGTAAAGGTAAATGAATCATCAAGTACATTTTACTTTATTCCTAAGTTTTCAATAATGTTATCTTTATTTATGTCAATTTGATCAAAGTATTTTTAATTTTTAGGTATTTTAGAGGACCTCATCGACATTGGAGCACCATTTGGAGGAAAAAAGATTAATGTTGACACATCAGACGAAATGGCAGGAGTCTTGACTGTATTTACTTGCTTAAGAAAAGAGATAAAAGATCCAGCAGGACTTACTAGATGTAAGGCCTACACAGCTAACGTAGCAGGAGGTGATCTAACTGTATCTGCTTTCGTGAGGAAATAAAGAAACAAAGGATTCAACTCAATATTCTTGTCCTCTACACCCATAGTAGAACTTTTGACACTGTTTAAATCCAGCTTTGATGAAGTTAGAACTGGGGTAACCAGATTCAAGGTGCGAGAAAATGTCGAAAAAAAGAGCATAAAACGTGATGCCAAAGGGAAAGTTATTGGCCGACAAGACAAAGGACAAAAGATGACTCAAAATATAACACAATATGGCCTAAACAACCATCATGTTCCTTTTCTACAGGGCATAACGTTTGCTCCAGGAAGGAAAACAGGAGTTGTCAGAAGTTTAGGGCCAATGGCACAGGCCATAATAATAGTAATGGAGGAAAAATATTACAATAAACTTCAATCAACTTAAATGAACAGTCTGCAAATGCTACTCATGGCGTGTAAACATAAAACTGCCTTAAAGAGGCCCGAAATCCAGAAAATGTTGCGGGGATACTAAAATAACTTGGTGATCTTCTAATAATGTCTACAGCCCGCTCTACACAAAAGTTCTTATACTATTTCCTGTGGATCAACAAACCGACAGATTTGTCCTGGAGCTTTTTAGGGATGTTTTCAGGAAGCTATGTTAAAATATTTAACAGATATTACTACAAAGTAAAACGGATGTTAGTAATCAGAAGTAATATGCTGATAAGGTCAAAACAGCTCAGGTGGTTTTCCATGCCATGTTTGGTACGTATTTAGATGATCTTGATATTTGTGAGCAGATAACCAGCTACTCTGGAAAATGATTCCAATGGAAAGACACGAACAACGTCTTTATATAGAGAGGAGAGGCTCTAAAGAGTTCCACCCAATAACATTGAAACACGTTTTTAAGGTGGAAATGGCTCTCTTGACGCAAAAGTCTAGGAAACGTAGACCCAGTAGGCACTAGCAGGCCTTCATTCTCTGGCGTTAGGCGTAGGGGATTTACTGCAGAACTTCTAGCTACTTAAGAACAGGCAAATCCTCGCACAACCTTTTTAAGTGATCCTATTCAACTACAGTATGCATTGAAGAAAACCAAAGACCAAGTAATGGAAGATATTGATAATGTAAAGCTGGAAGCCGAGCTGACTCCAGGTCCTGGTACCTCCGGCCCTCCTGGTACAACAATATTACTTTCATATTGAGCCCCCCATTCTATATACCCCTATGCAAATATTTAGAAAAATAATTTGATATTTATTTACTAAAAACAGATGCGACACCAATTTAGTTGATAGTTTCTTCTAGACAAAAAATGCTGTGACAGAGACAGACAAACACCAAAGTCTCACCATAAGGGTTCCCCTAAAAGCAAGGAAGCGACAGCTTTCCAATTATTTAACCTTTTCAGCGGCACCAAAGTAATTCATATTAAACTGGATACACTTTATTTTTCTTTAACAGAGAAATTGAACTGTTCTCTAATTAATACCTGACGCGAGCAGATGTCCCGCCATACCGGAGCAATACTAATCTGCATAGGCTCGGCTCACATTAGTTTAACTTTGAAAGTGGAATATTAATGTACGTCGAGGAACGTTATGCCTTTTGAATAATTTCTTGCACTAGTTTTTAGGGTTCCGTGCCAGAAGGAGAAGCGAGATCCTCAGAGGCTCAGACTTAAGATGCAGTTTTTTGAGGAAACTTTGAAACATTCTTCGTCAATTTATGTTTTACCTTCAGAAAAAACCACTGTCATTATGATCTCTCGTATATATGTATAAATATTTTTGTTTAATTAGTTTAACTATTACTATAACTACTTGTATTATTGGGCCTAGCATTTCAGACTCAGTTGCAACCTTGCAATTAAAAGCCATTCTTAAATTAGAGGAAAAAATAGTTTCCAATGTAGACGTTCCTTAAAAGGCAAGAGGCGAGCGGGTAATTTGTCTCAATAAGCACCGGGTTCCCGTACTCTCATTAATCAGCCAACATGCACTAATTGTTTCTTTTAATTTGCCATTTAGATTAAATTGCGATACATTAGGGAATGAAACAAAGTTTGGAAAACGTGCGCTTGTGTTCTAAAAGGGTTTTATTGTTTTTTGAGTAAACAGTAGGGACTTGTCACTCTTGCGATATTAGAATAAGATATCTACTGTTCCAAGATATAAATTAACGTTCAAAGTTAGCCGAGTAATTGAACCTTTAGAAAAGTGTGCTTGAAGATTTTCTCACCAATGTGGGACGTGGGAAACGTTGATATTAACAGCAAATCTAGGTATCAAAAATAATACGTATCAATCAAGAATTATTTTTTGTAAGGCGTGTTAGCGATCATTCTAATATATTATGCCTCATGTTTCGGTATGTCGTTATAATATTATCCATACAAAAGCACGTTACTTTTTCATTAAGGTTGTAATAAATATGTGAATGTAACTTTAAATTGATTACATATTAAAAACCTGTATTTGTTAATGATAAATTAATGATGATATGAAATCTTTGTATTAACCATTAATTGATTTGAATTTTATATAGTTTTGTTCATTTGATTGATCTGATAACATTATCTTTTTAAAATCTTACTTATCGAACGCAACCGTACGACATGGATACGAAGGGTGGTATTCTGTGGCGATCGCAAAGGTCGTATAAAATAAACGCCGGATAATGTGATAATCATAATTGTTAAAATGTAAAGGATTGTAGTATTTTGAATATAAATCTGGCCATCCACGTTACGTTATCAGGGTTTTGTACCGTTAACAAAATGGAACCCTTACGAGACCAGTTTTGTGTCCGTTGGTCAGTCTTATTTTATTCTACTTCAATTTAGGTGTTACAGGCTAAATCCGCATGTCATGCACAGGGAATGTAATTTAAACGGGTAATAAAAGTATTTGTATGACAATAAAACCGGTTAAAACCGGTTATTTGCATTCCCTAGTCATGCAGTGCGTGCATGGAGGCAAAACGAACCGCTACCCGCATCATGTTTCACTGCACCAAGGTAGCATAATACATGGTAAAACACCTCGGTCCGCTAGGATATCTCCATGGTCACCCAAAGGTTTGGTGGGCTCCCTCGAACTGCAATGACTAGACTAATATATGATTATCTTACCCACAAGCATTATAGACGTAAGAAGTCCAAGAAGGTCAAGGTGCGGACACCAATCCAACTATGAAATACAAATACAATACTTTCCCGAATACGAACTACCCATACACATCCAATATTTCAACATTAATCGCTTTTACGACAACACCTATTCAATAACGCGACCATCAAGTCGAAATCGAAAACACTTTGCATTTACGATCGCTCAAGTTTTTTTTGTTGGAGGTCCGTAAAACCCAAGTTTAGTGTGAGCCCAACAAATTTTATATGCCCTATTACGAGTAAAAGCATACTGTTATATTTTTTTACGGTTTATTGTGGGTATTACGCGCGATAGGGCAACGTGACCCTACGAGACAATACATGAAGGCTGTTGCATAATTTACGCGGAGGATGTGGAAAAGTTACAAAGAGTTCTGGGAGTAAGTTTAAGATGGTGAAGCTACTGAAGTGTCTTTTGTGCGACTTTTAAGGTAATTTGAAATGAAAGAAAATAAAGAGGGTTTTTTTTCTAATACGAGTAGGAGCTCCTAGTGATTCGATCCCAATGGAATTTGGTCTCCCAATCAAAGGTGGGTGTGAAGCGGCGAACAGGGATGCCATTTGAAGCGCCATTACCTTAAAATAAAATAAAACCGGTCAAGTGCGCCAGTCCCGTATCACCCTCACCAAAGTCTGTCGATCCAGCTACACCGGTGTCCACGGCAACCTGGTTAACATACGGTTAACCCGCATTGTTTTCTTTAGTAAACTATTTTGAAATAAAATGATTACTGTATTTAGTATTTTGTAGTATGTTTCAGCATATTGGCATAAATAGAGCACAACAAAAAATTAATAAAAATTTACTCAATACGTATGTCCATTTATGTAAACATTTCATGCCATTGCCATTGTAAGTAGACCGTTTTGTATTTTGTTAATTTTATTGGTGTTGCGGATATGAGGAGCAGACTCAAAACTTATACCTAAAATGGTAACGCATCACATTTTGAGAAGACCTAAGCGAGATAGTTCAGTGATTGAAAAAGAATAAGAAGTTGGAAGGATAATCTGACACAGCAATTGAACTTTTCGTAAGCCGAAACATGGATCCGTAGCGTAGAGTTTTCAGTAGATTTTGCTTCTCAAATCGTTTTCTTATGAAAATCTAGCAAGGTCACTCCTAGATTTTTAAGAAAAACCCGAATTAAAAAACATTAAAAACCAACGTAAAATGTTAATAGTTAAACATCAGACATTCAAAAGAATGCGAGAACTAAATCATGTTTTACTGGTGCCAGTTTTGCAACTGAGCAGGAAATTGGTTTTCTCGCCACGATTCGACATTAAATATGATGTCAAATGGTGTGTTATTAAAATGAAAATTTTCATTTTGATTATCACCGTGACACCGATCGACGGACACGCCGGATTAACTTTTAAACTATTTAATAAAATACATATGAACTGGTGTACGATTTCCATTTTGTTTTACATTTTTATTGACTTTTCAGCCAATGATTTATCAGTTTCGATATGGAGCATAATTATTCAATAATAAATACTATTTTTGGCAGCGGCTAATAATATAGTCCTTGTCTGTCAGCTTTTATTAATATAACATTTTGATTTCATTCATTAAAATTATATAATTTTCTAATCAAATTAAGTATTATCAAACCGCGATTAGAATACGATTTAAAAGTACCGTTAGCACAACAGTAATTAAAATTAATAAACATAATCATAAGTCAATCAATGAATATCTTCACACTAAGTGTAGACTCTTCGCTTGCCCAATATTACAGGGTTCTATGTTACATTTTTCTATAATATGAGTTATAATTAATATCAACAATCAATCTCTAGAAGGTGGATACGTTAGTCTCCTTTGGTGTATAAAAGGTGCTGTTATAGCATATCTGCTCGCTCTGATCAACAATGCTAAGATATCTATAACTGATATTGCCAGCGCCGCTGCAGATATGTCTCGAATCGCCGACCAATACTCCGGGTCAGCAGAAGAAATACCAGGACTCTTGGATTATATAACAGTAACATGCAACACAGCCTTTGCAAGTCGATCAAAGAAGATAGATTCTTTTGTCCTGAACTCCACTATGCCTAAAACACAGAGAGCAACTCCATCTGTCGATTCTCTGTTAAATGCAGAAGGGTAATCCCACACTGGTGACCCCGATAGAGCACGTACTTAAAATGCACACATAAATACGTTTACGAACATTATTAAGAAATAAGAAAGAATGCAAAGGTATGATATCTATAACTGACATTGCCAGCGTAGCTGCAGATTTGGCTCGAATCGCCGATCAACATTCAGGTCAGGTGAAGAAGTACCAGGACTCATTGGACCACATTACCGTCACATACAATACAGCGTTCGCAAGTCTGGCAGGAATAGTTACATTGCATACTTAAAACTGTAAAGACGATGGCATCCGGCGGAGACAAAAAACCTCCAAAAGCAAACCTAAACGAGTTAGCCGACGAAGAGCAAACCAGTGAGCGTTTCCACTAACTATTCCGAGATATTTTCTGCCGTCGTTTTTTAAAAGGCAGTCTTCTGACAGCACTTACTTTTGAGAAAAACGCAAAAGCAGCCTTTATTTTGACTTTTTCTCTTTAATCAGGTTCTGTAAACGGGTATCGTGTAACGGGTTCCTTATATTTTCATATTTTTTTTTTTTTTATTATTTATTTCTAAAATATTTATTATTAATTGTGAAATGAATTAAGTATTTATTTTTACTATTTATAATAATCCACTTAAAGGCAGCCAAAGTCCCCAGGCTGCCTTTTAGTGAATTATTAATAACAATCTATTTTTGAAAATCATCCGGCCTCTCAATTACTTGCTCATAATCTATTATGAAGCAGCTTTTTACTAAGGCTGTCTTTTTAAAAATTTTCGAAACCAAAAATCCTTTTACAGTCATTATTAACAAAGATGTGAAAGTCCAGTAACTGCCTTTAAGTACATTATTACACCAAACTACTTTTTTTAAGCGAACATTGGCTAAATTATATCTACTTATTGAGTAATTCATTAAAAGGCAGCCTAAAATGCTCAAATGCAATTCACTGCTTTTTAAGTATTTTCTTTTAAGTGTTATTTTTTCTAAAACTTGGATAACAACAGTAAAGTGAATTCAAATGAAATAAAAACGAATAGGTACAATACGAGTAGAATTGTGTTGGTGCTGGCGAGTTGGTGGTACATGTTTGCCGTTAGATGTCGCTATGTCGCCACACCAGCCCCCCTTTGAGACCGGAGGTTGATGGTGATTCTGATGACGTGCAGTCTGTGCGTTGAATTGTCGCTTGCAAGTGCCAGTAGTAGATGTCTGCAGTAGTGCTCAGAGCCGCGTTGGCGAGCGTAGCAGGAGAGGAGTCAGTGGAGTACACAGTGAGTCGTGTACACCTCTGCTCGTGAAGTACTCGTAGTTGGACGCAGTGAGTCGCATTGTTGAGTGAGAGTAGTGTGCACACTGTAGACACCAGGCATAGAGATATCACAGAATGCTAGTGGTGCACAGTGCGGGTAAAGTCTAGTTTGCTGTGAGACTGTGTCATAGTTGCTTGAGGTCATCAGGTTGCGTAATTGTCCATTGTCGCGGGTCACCAAGGAGGTCCGTAGCTACTCGGTAGGCCGGTACTGGCATGGAGCCGGTGTAATTCCAAGTCATCAAATATGTTGAAGCTGATGCAAGCAATAAAATTCATATATGGAAATCACTAGAAGACCCTGCCGATGAGAAGATTATCGGTGTCCTTGAGGAGATTGCAGAGTCCATACAAGATGCAAGAAAAGATATGATAAACAAATACAAAACCCTTATCATCGTAAGCGGAGACGATACGAGTATGAGCATCATCATTGACGACCTCATCGATGCAACAAAGCAGGGTCCTCATGTTCTCAGGCATATGATAAAAATTGCCTTAACAGCCTATTCTGCTGCCAAAGCAAGGAACTCCAACAATGCATTGATGGAGATAGTTGGAGCAGCCTCAGATCTCACAGCAGTGGCAAAAGAGACCATGAAACAGCAGGAATACTACAAGGAGTCTCTCCAACACATAACACTGGCGTGGAACTCAGTATCAAATAGTATGACCAACTATATGGCGACCTTAGATCAAATAAATTTTCAGGTTACTGCCCCTGCCCGTTCTGTGAGGTTCCCAGCTCCTTCACCGTCCATTGATTCAAGGGGGTCCCCCGTTCCATTGGTAGGCTCATATCTGGCCTTACATGCTGGATACAGTTACAGCTGCTCTTACGGCTGCTTATCATATCCCACAGAGAACAATATAGTATTCACGGCAGACTCACCTGATGGGATCTACATATATAGCCAGATTGATCAATTTGGTGAAATCTTCTAAAGCTCTTCAGAGACTTCTCAATAAAGATCTACCCACCTTGATAGCATTCATAAAAACAGAGATGGTGATACTGGATCAATACGACAGTCTCTCAAACGAGAATAAGTTTGCCTTTCTAAAGAAAGTGGCTCGAAGCAATCCTGATCTAATGGGTCATTGGACCTCCAAAGTTCTTTGATTTGTAATTTTCTACATTATAATTTTAATCTTTGCTACTCACTATAACCTCTTACATCTTACATATATTAAAAAAAAAAATGCAACAAAATCAAAAAATGATGTTTTCGTAGTATTTTTATAATGTATCATTCAAATAAAAAAAAAATGCCGCTTGGTTTCCGGTTTAGAATAGTGCCACTCCGTGTCTTCACAATTGAATGAGGGAATGAAGGCTTGTCGCATTGTTAGGCGTTGGGCTTGCAACCTGTTACTAATACATATACACTGGTAAACCATCTTAACCTGATTGTGCGAAATGTGGTTATAGAACTAACAGCATGCAGAAAAATCTACCACACCAAGTAGACCATAACAACATGAAAAACCCTTGTGTTTTTTACCCGGCCGCCCTTATTGTCAAGTAAATAGCTATAGTAGCTATAGTTCAATGTTGACAATTTAAACGTTAACAGGTCAAAGACTATATGGTTTTTACCGTCTAGAATCTAGGCCCTGTTTGATATTTATTCAAAGCTTCCTACTCGTTATCGTTAGGTATCAATTTTCCCGGCGCTATAACAAAACGCCGCGGCTTCGCCACACGTGACTAATGGCCCAGCCGGCAGTCTTCGGTCGCACAGGTGATACAAAATTGATGTAGAGTAACGTTACACATTGGTAATGCTGAAAAATTAAAGTCTTCAATCACTTGTCACTGGTTTCTTATGTTAGCTGGCCTGATTTTGTGCATCGTTAGCTTTTGATGTTTAAGATGGGTGGGACATTACAATGATAATATAAAGCAAAGTAGCAAAAAACGTAACGTTATAGGTACTAATCATGCAAAGTCCTAACTGTCCGGCAACTTTTCATCTTGTCACTAACTCTAAAACAACATACAGCTGCACCGTACAATCCTGAAATTAATAACAAAAGACGCAAAGACATAGTTTTTGTCCCAAACAGCACCTCCCACGCCCTTTGCACACAAATTCTTCCCGTTTCTTGGCCCTTATTTATATAACAAAATTAATAGAATTCTAAACATCTATAACCTAAATTTAAAAATGTGCAAAGCCAAAGTACTGACATGGCTTCTAGGTCTATCGTATGTTGACACGGAAAATCTGCTGACGATTGCAAGGTGACAAGTGATTGTATTATAATGTTTTGTAGATTAATTGTTTATTTAATTTTCTGCTAATTGTTAATGTTTTGATGTAATTAATTAGTTACTAATATAGGTAAGCGTTTATAAGCATTTATAAGCGTTTATTACTGTTTAAAGGTATATTGTAATTAGATTTAGATTTTAGGCTTAATTAATGTCTAAAACACAGGTTGCAATTTTTTTTTTGTCACCTAGCTTAGACATCATGTAATTTTTATTTCCTAGACCTAAGATCTTTGACTGTTTTGCTTTTTATACTATATATTGTTGTTCATTTAATTTGAAATTAATAATAAATATTTATTATTATACTCGTACAAGCCTAATTTTAAACGAGACGACGAATTAAAAATACGTAATACATTGGCCTATTTGGAGACTGGGTTACTCAGCAGCAGTGGTAGGGGAGGCCTACCACTCGGCAGTGGATGAACATAGGCTAAAAGAAAGAGTTGCATATGAAAGTTTAATGATTTGAAACGTAATTTCTAGTAAATCCGTTCATATTGTCGAATGAGATGTTCAAAAAAAAAACAGACTGTCTTCTTATCGAGAGTCTTTCTACGGGATTTGGGTGAAGGTGTCACACACACCTCTCTTTGCGGTGGTTTTCGAATGATTTTATTTGCTCGGACACTACAGTACTTTTTATAGTATTCGAAATATTTTTTTAAGTTCAAAAAGATTGTCGTTTTAATTTAGGCTATCTTCTAGTGTCAGTCGTTAAAAAGTATTGTAATAAAATCGGATACTATCTCAGTATTAATTAGGTGCGTTAAAATCTTGAACCACTTTGATACTAATATTACCATAATTACCTGTTTTTAGGCAAGGGATGTTTCTAATACGTCGGTTGTTGTCTTGTGGGACCTGTTTGGACCTTTAATAGTTTTTTTTAAACTGAGAATATAAATTCAACTATTCAGTTAGCATTTAAATAATATGTACATACGTACATTAAATTGTTTGTTTTTAATTATTTTTTACTCGAGCCTCTAAAGTTACAGTGGTGTAGATGATAACTTTATAAGAACAAAAGTGCATCTATGTCCGTATTCATCAACGGACGCAAATTGGATTATGATAACGGAACAAATAAACCTTCGCAACTGGACACCACTCGAAAACATGCATGATAAATAATAACTGCTTAGTATTTCTTTGGCAACTAGCCGGAAGACGCACAAATGGCAAATTCATATAAACTTGTAAAAAAAACACGATTTTAAACTATTTTTGTAATTCTCATAGGTAATTCGTGAACGTTTGTTATCATAGTAATTAGAACAAAGTTTTTTTGAAGTGATTTTTTTCAGTAGGCATGGGAATAAATTGGTTTGGAAAAGTTAATCGATAAAATTTTGGAAATAAAATATTTCTCCTATTGAAGGCGCCTCTTCAAAAGAGACACATTTAGAGATAAAACTAAAGGGTAGTGCATACTTTTTAATTTAGGGAGTGTTTTTGCCACATTTTGAATTTAAAATACATCGTGTTACCGGCATGCGGGAAACATATTGCTTTAGTAATTATTTGTAAATATTATGAAAAAAAACTTGTATGAGTAGTTTACAGTGGGACATATTTATATGATGTATTAACTTTTCTTTATGTTACCTATAAATACGAATAAAGTGATTTAATTTGATTTGTGTATGCCAGAAACACACATGCACTTAGCAAAGGGCAGTATTTAAAAGTTTCGTTAAACAAATGATAGCTATAAAAATCTTTTGGAGGTCATCCCACATGTTTTGCAATAAAATAATATAGATATTTCAGAGAAAATAAACGTTAAAATGAGGTGTATGCTATTTATTAAATGGTTACATTTTACCAAAACCTAAAAAAAAGTTCACAGAATCTGTGTCCGCAGTTATATAACCTGGGACGAAGAAAAATTCATTTTCTTTTACGTCACGTGGCAAAAGATAGACGTCTGGAACCAGGAAATTGTAGTACGTGATCGGTTACGTTTAATAGACTTCGGGACTGCGTTCTAGGGAAAACAGAGAACAAGTTCAAGTTTGGGTGAACTATCTGTTAGACGCTTTGACATCTTTGACGGGCAATTCGTTTGTTAGTGGAAAGTAACGGGAAATAACTTCCAATCGAATCAAAAGAGGGGAGAAAGTATGCAATTTTAAAGAACTTTCTTGCGCAGTCTTATTATAGTCGTATAAATAAATGGTTTTGATTTGTTTTATGTATGTTTTTTGTAAGTTATGAATAATTTGTGTTTTATGATAATTATGATAGACAGATCGACAGCCAGAGTGACAACAAACAATAGAGTTCCGTTTTGCCCTTTGAAAACCTTCGACAAAAATAACTGTTGCCTAGTGCGACACGATCTTTCAAGCAGATCTGCTACGAAATAAGTTATTATGCTGAGTATTGAAACAGAAACAAATACTGATCTGTTATAATACTGAGCGTTCACGCTTGCAAGGACCTGTAATGATTTTATTTGTGTTAGGTTTAAAATGATTATTTGTTACTTTATTACCTTGTAATGTTACTTTAAGTATTATTGTATTTTATAATTTGAAAAAATGACCTTATGTTGGAGTTTCTTGCGGCGGCGCTTCTTCTCCGCAATGATGGTCTTGTCCGAAGCGCTAGTAGATTCACTCATTACCGACGTGTAAAAGAGCCCTCATGTGGCCAATTTACGGATCAAATATTTTGATTATTTTTTTTTGCAATTTGATACATTATTGCGCTAACTGATCCGTTAAAAATTGGTACCGTGGTCGGGTTACTTGACATTTTCCTAAGGAGCACATTTTATCGTAATAATTTAATTATTCTTTTTGTACTCGTCGATTAAAATGTGTGTATTACGATTTCATAGAGAATACTGTAACGTCACTCTTTTCATCGTTGAATAGTCTAGATGTTACTTCCGAAACAACCGAAATAACTATTTCGATACGCTCTAGACAACCGAAATAACTATTTCGATACGCTCTAGACAACCGAAATAACTATTTCGATACGCTCTAGACAACCGAAAAAATTTGAAAATAGAACTTCGGATTTCCATATATGTGTCCTTGTTTAAGGAGCCTCGATCCGATACAAAATTGCCAATCTGTGTCGTTTCGGAACGTAGCAGCGTCGCATCATCTGTCAAAAATCTACTTTTAGTTTTCTTATATACTCGTATTAATGACTTACATTATTAATTTTAATGAACTCGTACAAAAAGTATTGTTCACAATAGTGTCATAATTAAGCTTTTTAATCTCGTACCTTACTTAGGCCACTCAGCAAGCTTCGTGGCCTAAACACGGTACTCGACTAAAGCTCTCTATTATAACACGATTACGAAAAATACTATTTAGTTCTTTTATGTCACAGCATTGATTTTAAAAAGTGTGATAGTCATAACTATCTTTAATTTACGTGTAAATTATTATTGTATATTGTAAAAAAAGATTCGTCACTTTTGGAACTTAACGGCGTTGAAATAGAGTCAAAAGTCTTAAGATTAACGTGTACATTATTCTGTATTGTGTAGCTGTATTCTATAGTAATACATTTCATTGTTTCACAAGAACTTGGATCTTGTTAAATCACTAGAAGCTCCTAGTGCTTGAAATGTAGACAATCAGAACTCCGCCTTACAATATCAAAGACAAACAAACCGGACTGATTTTACGCATTAGTTCCCGTATTTGCTCAACCCGTTTAATCAAGTAACAATAGTAACAGTATAATCGATCAGGCGTTAAATTCCCAAGTTACAAAGTGAGCTCTATTCGGGTACAGAGGTGTGATATCGGTTGATATACGACCTCCTCGCTTAGCTCTTGGACTGGAGCCAGGACCTTATTGATTGCCACTTCGGAATTTTCAATTCTAAAATACGGTTTGAAAATAGTATGTTGAGGAGGGTCATAACTTGCGGAGGATATAGAATTTGTTTAGGAAGGGAAGTAATGAGTTAAAGAGAAACTTTAAATAGAATAATGTTTAATATAAGAATTTACTACACTTGAAACCACGATTTACTTTCGTGGAAATAATGAAATTACGGTTTTTTTCAACCGTATGAAAATTTAACTTTCTATATAGAAGTATGAAACTTTGGAAAAAAATACACTTGAAAGATCAGATATCTACTGTCAAAACCTCTCTTAAGACAATGCGCTGCTAAATGGAATGTCAACGTCGGTTATTTCACCGTCTTTACCCCTGAAACGTAATCTTACAAGCTAGTGAAAAATAATAGCCCATAGAATACAACAAGTCTAATAAGAGGTAATAGTGAAACAGGATTTACTAGAACTAGTAATTGTAACCTTGGTGACTGGTAACAAGTAAATCCGTAGACTCGTAGATTCGTGGAATAGGGCCCTGCTCTCTGGTGACAGTTTTAAAAGGGCTGACACTAACAAGTCACAAGATCGATCGCTAGATCGACTTCAAAATTAAAAAGGTGAGCGATGGACGACCGCATTTTCTTAAACCAAGTCATAATATTTAAAACAACATTTTACTACTACCATTAAAAATTGCAACGTTTCAAAACCGAAACACCCTACTGTCGATCACCCCCTAAAGGAAACTGAAGGTAATTGAACCCGTGGGACCGTTTTACTATCATCGAAGATATTAAAATAGCCAAGAAATGAGGAAATGAGTCCGATTCGAGCCGAAACGATTACGCAACTGGGACATCCTTAAATGAATATTTAGCAGTACAATCCAAGAAAACCCTTGGGATTGATAACTTGCATAACTTTTATACCTAACAGCATATCGTGATTGACTACTGCTTCTATTTTAGTCCTTTTGCTAAAACAAGCAAAGTTTGTTATTTCTTTTAAGCATTTAGTCTGCTTAATCGAGGAAGTTTTTGCAAACAGAGTAAATACTTTTAAGTATAACTAAGTTAAAAACTGCAGGGTCGAGATTTTAAGCGGTAAAAAGGTCTTTGACGTGTTATTGTATTGTTAACAATTTAATAGCTCTTATTTACTTCACTGTAATTCATTCAGTAATTAGTCAGAATATGATTTTACCGCATAAAATAGAGACGTGATAGAGAGTCACGGTACCTATTTCTACAGTTTTCTGGTCGATGAGTTAATTCACGCACTAAGTATTAATTACCAGATCGGGATCAGATCGCTTATTATTTTAAGGAAACAAGTAATAAAAAGCATTATTTCAGATTCAATACGTTAAATTGACAGTTTTTTAAACCAAAACCCTAGGAAATGTCGACCCAAAGACACCTGAACCACAGACAGCACAACTAATATAATAAGTTTATTGGTAAAAAGTAATATTTTACATTTTAACCTATAGGTTTTTAATAACAATACCGTAGATAAGTTCAGACCCCTTAAGTCATAAAATCTTAAATATAAAGGATTAGTAGTTAAAGTTTAAGTTAAAATAATGTAATGTAATGAATTTAAATAAACAGTTTAATTATAAATTTTTAACATTAGGTATTCATACAAAATTTATACCATGTATATACCAAAGATGTGGTTTTCCTTTCCAGCTTTGGCACTCCTCTACAAGACAAAAGAATTTGGCAAAATTATAAATTAGGAAGGTGACGATAAAAGACCTGATGGGATTTTAAACATAGTCCACGGGTGAGAATCTGCCTCATTCACTTTCCGACATTAGTTTTTGACAGTTTACCTTGGTGCGTATAGCTGTTTGCATAAAGCATCCATTCAATTGAATGATAGGACAAATTGAAATGACTTAAATAATTTAAGTAACTTAGTTTATTTTTGTTAAAATGTTATATAATTTAAGTACCTATTCATTTATAAAAGCCTTTTGAATTTATAAATGTATTTCTTGGTTCTAATGATTGCATAAGTTACATGCGAGCTTTATTCTGTAACTAAGTCAATTCATTCATTTCTCTCAATGGTTTTTTTCCGTTAGCTTCTTGTTTACGAAATTAGAAATAGAATTTGAATATAGATTTGATTATTTTAATGCCGTATATTTAAGTCAATGTTATAAATATAATTTCCAAGTGCACCACAAGTGATAAAAATTAGAGCTAGAAAAAAGCAGCTAGAGAAATTTATAAATTAATGATGGTGTCAGCAGAAATTGGCAGCCATTAGTGATCGGGTCCATACTGAAGTACCGAGAAGGCAGGCCCGCATTCCTTCATTCTCTGGAGGAGGTGCAAAAGAAGTATCCCGAGTCCTGGATCATCAAAATTGCAACTCAGCCCACCGTATCAAGTCTAGAAGTCCACATTGCTCTAGAACTAACGGGTCTCACCAAGTCTTTCGGGCACCCAGAAGTAGACATGGATAAGAGCGTAGCATCATGGATAGAGAGAGGATCCGTACTGAAGCTCGAGCTGGAAGAAGTGGGAGAGTTAATCAGACAGGCTTTGGTACTAGAGTTTACAAGGAACTATTTTAAGAAAAGAAGACGTTGGCCTTCATTAGATTTCGGGGAGACTAGGGATATGTACATCCATCAATGTTACACAAAGGGCTATTGGGGCGAGACCGCAGAGAGCCCCTAGGTCCCAGAGATGTTTTCTGCCATACATCTAACCAAAACACTGAGCTTTGATTACCAAGTCTATGCCGCTGATCTATTGTTAGACAAAGCTATCATTCCCGGATTGAGTCATTGGATATATGAATACGACAACCAGGCCCACCGGACAATACATGGGTACTTCCCCAGAGGCCCACCTAGGGAAAGTGGGAACGTCATATTACAATTCGTGAAGAGGGAGAAGGTGTCCGTAATGGATATAATCGAAACAATATCTAAAGGAGAGACGCCAGAAGAATGGAAACTCGCAGTCGATTCTTTGGGAAGATGACACTCGAAATCAGATTGTACCAAGTAGCCACCGAGTCCAACATTAAAAACATCTTTAAGTTTATACCGCATCAGACCATGACGAAGACTGAAGATGCTTTGTAAGCATCTGATTAAGATGTCCTCGGGTACCCACCCATGAAGGGAGCCATGTCTTTATGTAGCTAGACTTCTCTTCTTGGTGTACAAGCTTTCGTTATGAGAGTGTAACCCCGCTCTTTGAGGAGTTAGATAGGTTGATGGGGCTTAAAACTTTTTTTGCATATACCCAATCCTTTCCTCTAGAATCTATCTTACTCTTCCAAGACCGGTTCAACCCTCCGAGAAAAGGAGAGGACGGTAGACCCACCAATGGGACCCGACGTCTCCACGGTCCAGAGGCTTGGATGGAGGGGATGCGACAGAAGGGTTGGACCCTAGCAACGATAATGCTGATTCTAATTGCATCATGGAGATGTGGTACCGTTGCCACCCTGACGGGACAAGGAGACAACCAAGTCATCTATCTGAGGATTCCCTCGCATGAAATATTGGAGAGACACGCCAAGACACGTGACCAGTATGTGACATGGTCCCAAACTGTACTTAGGGACCTTTGCGCAAGCGCAGGGATAACCTTAAAGCTAGAGGAAACTTGGGTATCATCCTCCCTTTTAGAATACGGGAGGGAATTCTTTTTTAAGGGAAGTCAGGTAAGCTCGACCCTGAAACGAATCTCTCGGATAGCTAGTGAAGCAAATCAGTCCGTGCCATCAATCAACAGCGATATTGCCGGGTTGTTCTCCACGGGCATGGCCTGTTCTCAAAAAGAACATTATCCTATAGCCTCCTTTTGGACTACCATCCTAGAGGCATCGTTCCTGCTGGAGAGTCACCACCCTTTATTGTGTCGGTACCCTTCCGAGTACACGACATCGTTGCTCTCTGTGTCACGTATCCTAGGGCGATACCCTATAACCCTTTTCCCTAACTTCTGCACGAGGTCTGTACAAGACCCTCTCACATGTAACCTTAGCTTGGTGAGGACTCTCATGCAATCTCCTCGCCACCGAGCCCATGTTCTCAGAATAGCCACCACTCTCATCCGAAACCCTGATCCCGTTATGCTGATAAAAGACCCTCAATCTCTCCCCCTACACATCCCAAGACAAGAAGACGTTGGCCTTCATTACATTTCGGGGAGACTAGGGATATGTACATCCATCAATAATACACAAAGGGCTATTGGGGCGAGACCGCAGAGAGCCCCTATCATTCCCGGATTCAGTCATTGGGTATATGAGTATGACAACCAGGCCCACCGGACAATACATGGGTACTTCCCCAGAGGTCCACCGGACAATACATGGGTACTTCCCCAGAGGCCCACCTAGGGAAAGTGGGAACGTCATATTACAATACGTGAAGAGGGAGAAGGTGTCCGTAATGGATATAATCGAAACAATATCTAAAGGAGAGACGCCAGAAGAATGGAAAGTCCCAGTAGGGGTTCCTAAGGAAAGAGAGATGAAGAAAGAAAAAGCACGATTCTTTGGGAAGATGACACTTGAAATCAGATTGTACCAAGTAGCCACCGAGTCTAACATTAAAAACATCTTTAAGTACATTCCGCATGAGACTATGACTAACACTGAAGATGCTTTGTATAAGCATCTGATTAAGATGTCCGAGTCCTCGGGTACCCATGAAGGGAGCCATGTCTTTATGTTCCTAGACTTCTCTTCTTGGTGTACAAGCTTTCGTTATGAGAGTGTAACCCCGCTCTTTGAGGAGTTAGATAGGTTGATGGGGCTTAAAAATGTTTTTGCAAATACCGAATCCTTTCCTCTAGAATCTATCTTACTCTTCCAAGACCGGTTCAATCCTCCGAGACAAGGAGAGGACGGTAGACCCACCAATGGGACCCGATGTCTCCACGGTCCAGAGGCTTGGATGGAGGGGATGCGACAGAAGGGTTGGACCCTAGCAACGATAATGCTGATTCTAACTGCATCACGGAGATGTGGTACCGTTGCCACCCTCACGGGACAAGGAGACAACCAAGTTATCTATCTGAGGATTCCCTCGCATGAAATATTGGAGAGACACGCCAAGACACGTGACCAGTATGTGACATGGTTCCAAACTGTACTTAGGGACCTTTGCGCAAGCGCAGGGATAACCTTAAAGCTAGAGGAAACTTGGGTGTCATCCTCCCTTTTAGAATACGGGAGGGAATTCTTTTTTAAGGGAAGTCAGGTAAGCTCGACCCTGAAACGAATCTCTCGGATAGCTAGTGAAGCAAATCAGTCCGTGCCATCAATCAACAGCGATATTGCCGGGTTTTTCTCCACGGGCATGGCCTGTTCTCAAAAAGACCATCATCCTATAGCCTCCTTTTGGACTACCATCCTAGAGGCATCGTTCCTCCTGGAGAGTCGCCACCCTTTATTGTGTCGGTACCCTTCCGAGTACACGACATCGTTGCTCTCTGTGTCACGTATCCTAGGGGGATACCCTATAACCCTTTTCCCTAACTTCTGCACGAGGTCTGTACAAGACCCTCTCACATGTAACCTTAGCTTGGTGAGGACTCTCATGCAATCTCCTCGCCACCGAGCCCATGTTCTCAGAATAGCCACTCGACCCTGAAACGAACCTCTCGGATAGCTAGTGAAGCAAATCAGTCCGTGCCATCAATCAACAGCGATATTGCCGGGTTTTTCTCCACGGGCATGGCCTGTTCTCAAAAAGACCATCATCCTATAGCCTCCTTTTGGACTACCATCCTAGAGGCATCGTTCCTCCTGGAGAGTCGCCACCCTTTATTGTGTCGGTACCCTTCCGAGTACACGACATCGTTGCTCTCTGTGTCACGTATCCTAGGGGGATACCCTATAACCCTTTTCCCTTACTTCCGCACGAGGTCTGTACAAGACCCTCTCACATGTAACCTTAGCTTGGTGAGGACTCTCATGCAATCTCCTCGCCACCGAGCCCATGTTCTCAGAATAGCCACCACTCTCATCCGAAACCCTGATCCCGTTATGCTGATAAAAGACCCTCAATCTCTCCCCCTACACATCCCAAGACAACCAGAAAACTACCTCAAGTCGAGGATTGCTGAGGGCCTTCCCTCTTTAATAGTCAACATAGAAGTCAAACCGCTGTTTTCCCTTTAGCTAGAAGCAGAGAAAGCTAAGTTGGTGACTGATTTACTGAACATCAAACCTTGCAACCCTAAACTGATGTCAAAAGTCATGTCCCTCTCCAACGTGGGAAAACAAGAGGCCCTGATCAATAAATTCTCAAACACGAGGTCTATACAAGCCGTGGCCTGTAGAGAATGGAACTCTGAGATTGATGTGCTGAAGGAGATTCAGACCATGGAGGACGGGATGTTCGACCATGTGCTAGAACGAGTAACTGACCCACGGCTCACCACATTGACTCCTACTACATGCTTGACGCAATACGCCCAAGAGCTGAGAGGAACCAGCTGGGGCATTCAGTTGGAGGGTGTTACCATGGCTGCTCAACAAGAACAGAGTAGAGAATACAGATGGGAAGATGTTCCAATCTCCAGCTATGATCAAACCATCTCCCTGATCCTCACAGGGGACACATCCCTCCCATGGGAGACGATTCGAGGACCATTCTCTCCTTACATAGGTGCGCCTACTCGTGTCAGGGCCAAGCACCAGCCGTTGCAGGATACCGAGACCTATAGTTACAATCAGGCCCTGATCCAGTCCCTTCAGCACCGATCCTGGGTCAAAGGTGACGAGGGGATGACCCGCCTCCTTGATGCTATCATAACTGAGAAAACCCCTGCTACTCGTGAGGAGCTGGACAGGAGAACAGCCCATGTATACTCCGGCACCATAACACACAGACTAATAACTGAGAAAACCCCTGCTACTCGTGAGGAGCTGGACAGGAGAACAGCCCATGTATACTCCGGCACCATAACACACAGACTACCATGCCCCACAATGAATAGAGGAGATTCTCCAGTATGCTGATGACCTGGTTTTGTATACTCGTACCGCAACTGACTCAACCACCACTGCCTCCTCAGGACTCAACGAAGCCCTTAGTTACTTGACAGACTGGATGGATGAACATGGTTTGTCACTGTCCCCATCTAAGGGCCGGGTTGTCACATTCACGCAAAAAAGATAAATGAATACAATTTATTTATCTTGCGAGGAGAATTTAATCCCTAACTGTGGTCTGTAAAATTTTTAGGCGTTATTCTTGACTCGAAATTGACCGGCGTTCAGCATTTAAATTATGTTGCTAGCAAGTGTGAGAAAAACATTAACATTAATGTTCTCCGTAGCCTCTCGGGTGTCTGGTGGGGCTCCCATTCATACTGTCAAAAAATTATGTACAATGCTTTAGTTCGAAACCATATTGACTACGGATCCTTTATTCTTGAGCCTTGTAACAAAGTGACCAAGTACTTCAACTCGGAAGACATTGATGAGTCTAATCTTGTCAATCTAATGAAGATTGAGAAGGCTGAAAAGCATGGGTACCTCCTGAACATGCCTGCTGAGACCTGGGCCAATAACAAAGAGATTAGAGAGGCAGTCCAGTTCCTGGGCTTTCGACGCGAAAAAGGTCATTTACAAGTTCATGTCCATTGCAACGGCCCAGGCAAAGGCTAACCTGCCTGGTGAAGCGTGACCGCTACAAAAAACTAATCAACTCGAATCGGATGTCGCTTTCTCATTCCGCCTCTTTCTTCACGACTCGCGTTTGGCCTATTTATTTCATCAAACTATCTGGCCGAATGTTCGGTCCATGGCAAATTTGTTTTCAAGTTTCGAATACGTCGCTTGACAGTGTGTCGGAGCGACGTGGAAAAATATTGATTGTTTTATCTGAACCCAACCTGATGAGTATAACTTAGATTAAATTCAGTTCTACGCAATTCAGTTGTGTCGGCATAGGCCCATTTCCATAAAGGGTTCAGTTAACGTCGTGTGTATTGAGTGTTCTTAAGGCAATCACCAAAAGGTTTGCGCAACTGGTGTTACACAAACCACCGGCGCCGTCGTACAACGCTGACATTCAACTGGGATTATCCGGTCCACCCCTGGGGCTGGGTCAGAACCCCTTGTAAAAAGGATCCGCCTCTGCGTCGTGCCGTGTGCCTGTCGACACGCTGTCGACACCGGCACGCAGAGCGTCCCACCAATAAACCGGCGACTCCCGTGGTCGTAGCCGCCACCCCTGTTACCCGTCACTCCACCAGCCGTTACCTGGAACTGTCCATCCAACTTGCCTTTTTTTATATAACCCTGTAACAAACCTAAATATTGCCTACCGGCGACATCTTTTTCGGAAACCCTCTCCTACCAGACGCGTTATAACCCTAATTTTGTTTTTATATCACCGGTACCGTTGAACTAACATTTTTTTCCCTTTGCTATACTTTGATTTCCTACTCTGATTTTGATATCCTACTTAAAATATTCTATAGAAGTGCACGTCTTAGATATATTAAGCTCTGTGGTTGTTAATTTGTCCCTGTTTACAAATTAATAACCACAGACCAACTTGGTAGGATATCGGCGAATCTACTTATGTCGAAGTGATCACCTACGCTTTTTTCTAAATTCTAAAATAGGCCCGCGAGCCCGGCATACCGAATAACGGTAATTTTTGATTAATATTTTTGGTTCTTAACACTGCCGTATTAGCGTGACCTTTCGGCCTTTCTACCCCTAAATTCTAGTGATCATTTTTAACATTTGAAATCGGTATAGATTCATATACCCAACCTACAATTTTTTTTGTTTTATTTAACGTGGCCTTCGCCTTTTTTTCTTATCTTACCTCTAGTCGACCTAAGTATTTCGTCTCCTTTTGTTGTAAATATTATCTTTCATTCAAATATTTTAAAAACTTTTTACGCTTTAATTTCTAAATTTAACGTTTGGCATGTGCCACGGACATGTCCAAGTAGTACTACAACTTAAGTTAGAGCTGCACTGGGCACGGCGGTTGTGAACAAGGTGACATAATATGCCGAAGTGGATCCTGCTCTGGACTTGACAGTTCTTTATCAATCTGTTCTTGGAAAGAGGGAACAACACGAAATTAATCAAGCTAAGGATTTCTAATGAGATAAAGAATCACACTAAGGCAAAGTTGTATCAGTACGGCATAAAAAACTCTGCCAAGGGGCATAGCTCAAGCCTTTGCTCCAGCCACAGCAGCTATAATATTAAAGGACGATGTTGTGAGCCAAATCTTCTCAAAATTGCCTTTGATTTGTCAGCATTCAATCAAATCTCCTCTGCTTTAATACCTCAGAATTTGAAACTTTGAAGAACATTGCAAAGATGTCAGTGCTGCTCTGCAAGCCCAAAGATAAGAGGAAGGCAATAAGGCTGAAATCTATGAATGAGCTGAAAGAGGAGTCTCGCAGCTTTGTAGATGCTGCTGTGAATGGGTCCACAATTCCTGACCTCATAAGGATTAAGGTCTTGTTGAAGGTTGGCATGATGGATGTAGAAAGGACGCTAACAGGGAATGCACTTTTGATGAAACTGGAGTTTAAGAGTACTTTGGGGAAACCGAAGGTTTTGTCTGTGCAATTGCTAACGATGCTACAATGAGAAAGAAGGAATGGTATAATGTCCCGATAGTTGTTTCAGCAAACGGTATCATAGCGAAGAGTCTCATCAGACACCTTTAGAGACTCAATAGATAGCTGGATCATGGCCCAGACACAGAAAAATAGAAAGAAGAAATACACGGCACTCATTGTGAAGAGGCTGCCGCCCTAATCACCGGTAGTTTGAGCCCTGCCCCGCTGCCATAGGTTAGGTTAATTATTTATAATTTTTACATTTTGTATTCGTAATGTGAAATTAAAGAAATGTCTGAATAATAATAATAGAAAATAGTAGGTACTCCTCGACACGGCACGTATTGTGGTGACGTTCCACTCTCTGCAGCCCTAACCACTGGTAGCTTGAGCCCTGATTCACCATCATCATCATTTCAGCCTACATCTACCCACTCTGCAGGGTAAAGGCCTCTTCACTTTCAGGCCATTTGCCCGGTCTCGTGGTAACACCATCCATTTTAAATCGAAGCCCTGATTATTTAGTGTTTAAAGTTGGTAAAAATGTATTGTAGGGAAGAATAAAAAAATCATCCTAAATTAACCATTTTTATTTTTTGTTATAAGCAATGTAGTTTTAAGGGAGCAGGGTGGAATTCATTGATATAATTAACACGAGATCCAAAACCTTGAGGTTTGAAATTGGTCAGCCCTATCGAGGAAGTTGTAGCCAAGACCGAGAGAGTTTTCTTTCCCAGGTTCAAAAAAATAATAACGTTCAAAAGTTTAATTCAGTACTTTTATTTTTAATAGAATTTGTAGCGATATTGACCGCCTGTTATTGACCATGCCAAATCTTTTTTTTATCAACGTAAAATAAGAGCCACTAAAACTTGCGATTTCGATTAATTATCATCATCATTTCAGCGTACGGTCGGCCAACCAATCAATAAGGTTGTCACTGTCATAATATTGTGGCAAGGGAAAATTGAACTTGTATCATAACGTGCAAATAAACTTTAACCGTAGGGAATAAGAGAAAGATACTTGGAAAAAGTCCAATCCGAAAGAATCAAAGAAATCGTTTCTACTCGGGAAGTTAGATTGAAAGAATTCATAAAAATCAGAGACGTTCTTAAAATAGAGAAATAACTAACAATTATTCGAGCCAAAGGAAAGCAGTCTTTATTTCCAACCTCTCTAATCTCGCTGTTTCGACAATGTTCAATCCAAATTTCAATTCTTAATATCAAGGACATCAAGGACTTGAAATTTCCGGGAATTGCTAAACACTATTTTACTCTCCATCAAATGCTCCTGGAGATGAGATCGAAGAACAGTAACATGCACGCGTCATCAAATTTGCTGTAAAAGACGAAGAAAACGAGTTTATCACTCTAGACGTGAATGTAGCCCGTTATGTACTTTTCCCGAGTATTTAAAAGATCCACTATGCAGCTGCAGTGGTTGTGGGGAAACTGCTGAGACACTTTTGAGGGACCTGACAGCTCTAGTCATCCTTTTGCTGTCCGGGCAAGTATACCTATACAATGAGGTAACCGAGGTTATATGGTGCTAACTTGTGTGCCCTTAAAAAAAAGAAAAGGACGTCGGCATCAGACCGATTGCAGTCGGAACAACGTATTGCCGCCTTGCAGCCAAAATTTGCTGCATAAAAACAGCGCTTGAGCCATCCGAGTTCTTTCAGATACAGCTAGGCTTTAGTTCGGGCTGTGAAGCCACCATCCATTCCATCCGTACTTTCTTGGACCAAAATAATGGGAAGGTGCTGCTGAAGGTGGATGTGAAGAATGCTTTTAATTCGGTGGATAGAGGAGCCCTTTTAACGCAAATTAAGGACAAAATTCCCAATGTGTACGATTTTCTTCGGCAATGTTACGGTTCCCCATCAAAATTAACATACAATGGCAACGAAATTTCTTCAGCGGTTTAGGAGTTCCTATGGCCACCCTGAGTCTCCATCATCAGACAAGCTCGATGGCATTATATTATTGTATTTTCATCAAAACTAAAGACGTATGCAAATTTTCTGCTTCATCGAAAACCGAAAAGTGGGTCAAGTTTAACTTGCAAGCTTTGTCATACATTGCTAGTTGAATTGCTTGTAAAAAAGGCGGTTTTATCTACATCCTTACTAAAACTTCTTTTTTAATTTCCTTAACCACTATTTAACAATTCTAATAAGATTCATGTGCAAATATAGCGTGTCGTGTAAGACGCAGTCCCAACAAGAAACGAGACATCACAAAACAAAGGTCCCGTACTAGGTAAGACAAAGCGCGCGCCCCGGCATTGTCTACGGCCCAACATTGCAAGCGGTGGAAACAAAAGAACAATAACAGCTACCTTGTTCGACTGCGTTTGTTTATTCACTGACTTAAAAAAAGTGTTCGTAAGGTGTAAACGTATGTCTTATACCTTGACCCATTGTTAAGCTCAACCTCAAACTATTGTTACCGTTGTTTTTTTAGTAGGTTTAATGTATTTTCGACACGAGTAGGTTATTAATTTTGTAATATTTGCTGTAGTTAAAATATTTTTTTATTTGTTTCGCACGCGTTTGTGTTACGATTGTAGTTTTTTTATGGTTTGCGATATACAGTGTGTTACCGGCATGCGGGCATTTATTAAGACTGTCGATAATATGCTGCTTTAGCAATTGTTTGCAAGTATTATCAATTAAAAAATAATTAAAATAACTTCACAATTAATTTTCTTAGATACTGTCCATTTTTAATGTAGTGCATGTGCTGCGAGTTCATCGTAATCAGTATCGCTGTTGCTTAGTACGAGGCATGTCGTGGTACGGGGGCAAATCATAATAATCAAAGTATCCGTCGACTGTCATTTACACTTGTCAAATGGCTGTGCTTTACATAGCTGGCAATTAAAATTTTGTTCGAAACTTAAAGCCTGAAAATGTGTTTAATAATTAAATTAATGCCATAGTTACGTTACAGATATACGTTATTTTAACCTACTTTAAAAAAAACCAGGGTGCTGGTAACACACTGTATAATTTAGTATCAATACTAAAAATAAAATGAAATACACGGTAACCTTGAAAATACATGTAAAACCCAAACTGTTTTTAGAGTGCGTATTTTTAGGGTTCCGTACCCAAAGGTTAAAAACCGGACCCTATTACTAAGACTCCACTGACCGTCTTTCTGCCTGTCACCAGGCTTTATCTCATGAACCGTGATACTTAGCTAGACAATTGAAATTTTCACAGATGATGAAAAGCAATAAAATGAATATTCAATACAGCAAAAAAAACAAAAAACCAAAAAAAAAAACATACTTAGCCGAGAGAAACATTTAAAATATGATCGAGCTGCTTAGGACGTAAGAGCTTCCTTTACTCCTCTAGTCATCTCTTGCGATGGAGCCCTTGGGATTGAATATATCAGTTTTTTTTTAAAAACAGCCTCGAAATTAAATGAAAAATGGCAAAAATCATATTCACTAATAATCTATTGGCGTAAAGGTGCAAATTTCAGTCATACGAGCTGTTTCCATTAGAGTAAGGGGAACAAGAAAACACATCAGAGCATTCGAATGCGAAGATGGAGCCGGAATTCACTAATCATAATATTCCTATAACTACACATTAGTCTCAAAATTAATTTTGTTTTTTAATATACGTAATTGTTTTTCTTGTGTGAAATTTTTAATGTATAAATTTTAAATCCACTTTGAAATGTATTTCCTAAATGTTCTCTTCTCTAATAAATGAAGGTTCCCATACAGCATTTTTTTTTGCCGTTCTTGCTCGATTTTAATAACGGCAACTGGTATAGTTATTTATTTCTTATTTATTGATTAAAATTTAACAGTGTCTAATGTTTTATAGACAAAGGTACGGGACCCTTCGCGCGAGAGTCTCCGACTAGCACTTGACCGGTTCTTTATTATTTAAAATATGCAAGACCAGCCTGGTGAGTTGCTTTTACATGTTGATGAGAATATATACATCTATATAAGAATACATTGTCTAAAGTTACCTGAGAATTCTGACTTTAGAAATGATGCCATCAGAATCAAGCAAAACGTAACACAAAAGTGAAACAAACTCAACTTTATTACCCGTTTTGGCAACCGATACAGAGAAGAGTAAATAAATACACAAGGCATTCAATAAACTTCCGTTTCTCTGAGAACCTTGAATTAGTTTCTGTCTGCTTGGCTTAGCAAATGTAACTGACCTTATTTAAAAATGAGTTTTATATAAGAGTAACCATTGTTCGTGATTACAATTAACTTTCACACGCCGACTCGGCTAACATAATATCTGGGAATCAATGTACCTATTCGTAAGATCCTTATTGCTTACCATATTTTCATTCATTGCCCGTGGTCCTACTGTGTAGTCCTACTGATCAATGATTTATATTTGAATATCAAATTAACAGGGTCGACGGAGCTCCGCTGGCGCGGAGCTCCTATTTCTGGGTGGTTTGGGCCTCCGGCCCTGCTGCAAAACTAACATAACCTAAACCTACCTCGTATTTATGAATTTTATGATATTAATTTTAGTCAGTAGGACTACGCAGTAGGACCACGGGCAAACTACCCATATTTTATGATCTTGTGAATAAATATTTATTTTCATTTCATTTCAAATTATGAAAAAAACCTACGTTACTCGCCTTTATATTCCAAATGAAAATAATCTTAGAGTTATTACATTCATTAACACGTGTAAGTTGCATAAATTAGTTTATTACTTTTTTGTATAAAGTAGATATTCGATTTGCGAGTGCTAAAGTTTATTAAAAATAAATGTGCCAGCAGACCAATTTTACTTTTCAGTTGTACTTACATAATCATCCAAATGCAAACATTTTTCATAATGTTATAATGGTATGGCCAAGGACGGCGTCATTATAATTCAGTACAATTGCAAATGGTATAGTTTGAGTAATACATTAAATATTACCACATAAAAAGAATTCTGGTTCGTCCACGTTATAAAAAAAAGAGTAGTATACAATATTACGCTTGTATAATTTCTAATTTTGTACTTTTTTTTTTGACGGGTCGGAAGGGGCCGCCCTTGGCTTTCTTTTTCGAGTCAAATCGGAGAAATACTGGAAAAGGGCCGAAACCGACGTGCGTGCATGACTCGATGTATGAATTTGGAAAACGCGAAAGAAATTTGTCAAGATCATAGCAAGTGGGAAGATGTGGTCGCTGCCTACCCCTCTGGGAAACAGGGTATGTAATAAATAAACTGGTATCAAAATCAATAATACACAATAAGTTTTTTTTTATCATAATCGACCGCTTGAAAACGATTTTTTTCTATAATTTGGTGATCTTTTAACAGTTTATGCACTGTAATTGCTCTGTATTTTATTTAAAATACATCACAAAATCTGATTTCATTAAATTTGAGCTTAATACACAGTTTATATTCGGTACCTAGTATTTTAGCTTTTTCTCGTGCTCACCGCAATTAATGTGATAGCGCTTGCAATTTCATTATATTTTGGGCAAAACCCTATTTAAATTTTATTATTATAAATGCAAGCCTTGAATGTTTGTTATTATTAAACTTGGAATTTAGGAAACTTTTACCAGTGCGTTTCACTGTACTTTTTTGTTACCTTACATTATTATTTGTATATAAACGGGACCTGAAGAATAATAAACATGTTAACCTCGTCAATTATATAAGCTACTAAACATTGTATTTTTTACGCAATTTGTGAATTTCATTTTAAACTGAAAAAAACCGACTACATTCCGCGAGGTCACACCATATTAAAAGAAAATTTTATTTTAAAACAACGTAATTTAGTTCAGAGCACTACTTGTGACACTATTTTGCAGTGTTTGTTAAACTGCGAACACCACTGCTACGTATCGCATTAAAATGGCCACCAGTGTACATTGTGTAGCCAGAGCCCCAGTGAAATTAATTGTCTAATTTATAATCTGGATGTGAACTGTTAACATGGATTTTGTTTAAATTAAACGTTTTATACGGCGCATGTGGATTTCATTGTTTTAGGCCGGTTATGATTAAATTTACTCGCGTAACACATTAAGCGTTTAATTTCTTGTTTATTTAATTTTACTCTGAATAATTTTTTTTAACCAAAATTTCGTTGATGAAGGAAGAAAATTATAAAAATAGGACATTTTTTGATGCTAATAAGAAAGGTTTGAAAAAAAGGATTCTCCTATTATAACCGGTTTTTCTTTAAACCTATTTACACTAACATTAGCTGCATTGGGCCTAAAAACAAAAACATCCCGAATTTACGGGATAACTAGTTTTTATGCCCGATTTTTAACAGCCCTGTTGTTTACCTTTCAGATGCCACTGAACAACGAATTAACTTACCTTATACCTTATGTGAAACCTAACATTTATTAAACCTAATTATACTTATTCCTTAGGGACCTACACGACCGTAATAAAGGTCAACGGAGCTCTTATTCCGCGTAGGCACCTTGTGGAAACTTACATTTCCTAACCTATGTGGGTAAAGTCGACCTACTTGAGTTATGTTTTGTATTTTTTGGTTTAACATTGATAAGTTTAAACAGTCATTAGAAATTATGAATGTTAGGCATATTCATTATTAGGAATAAACGTTATTAGTTTAAGTAAAAGAGCATTTACTGTTTAGTACAAGTAAACATTAGGGTACAAAACTCGGTCTAGCAATTCGAAAGATTGCCGGTCAAGTCGGTCGGTTTAGTAAGCGGTTCAGATGCCAACAGTAACTTGTTTATGCCTAGTACCACTGCCTGAAAATAGTTATCTGTTTCCGCTGTTATATTTACACGCTGATAAAATACCCGGATAGAATAATGCAAGGGTAATACATCACCGGTGCCATTTCGCAGAGTTTGGCTTTTGTCGATTAAAGTGAGCATAGCGAGTGGTTTTCTTTTTTCGTCCCATAGTTTCCTGTTTATCTATCAGAGCCAACAACTAAAGGAAAATCAGGCAAGTTAAAGCGTTAGGTTATGTGTTTTTAACGAACCTCAAAAAACTAGGTTTTAAAACGTCTATTTTTTTGGGTGTTTACTCTATTTCTAAGCCAATTCGCATTTTTTCTTTTGACTAGGGAATAATACCTCAGGGTGGTTCTTATTAACATTTTGTCACAATCTAGCCATGGATATGAACAGTCCAAAAAATGCAACAAATTGGAGTTGGTTTTATTGTTTTTTTAACATTTTAATCATTTCACATGTGGCTTACCATTTTAGAAAGTACTAAATAAATCCCTTTAAGAAAGTAGTACTTCCTATATCGAATATGTACTTAGGAGCAAAGCAATTGAGCCACTTTCTGTGGAAATTCAGTACTAAGTGGCTCGATTTCTTTGCTCTCAAGTGTATTTAACACATTACAAACAACTCCAACAGGTACCTAATTATAATAAACAACATGTTTATTATATTATGAGCCAAAACCAATTCATTATAAGGACACTAAAGTTGAATCTCTCCGAGAACCCCGCCCACTAATCTAAAAGAAAACACCGAGACACTTTTATGCGAAAGAAAATTTTCATGAATTGAAAAAAGCGGTCGAGAAAAAAGCATAAAATTCTTAGCGAAAAAGAAAAAGGAAAAGCCAATGAACACAATAAATATCCCGCTTATGAGAAAATGTTTTTTCACGTCAGCGCAGTTTATAAATCCAGGGCTTTAGTTGATAATGGAAGAATGGCGTTGTGATTTTAAATATGCTGGAAAACGCAAATATTCTTAACCCGAGTTTGTTATGTCAAATCAGTTTAAAAAAAAGTATATTGGTAAAGTTTGTCAAAACACCGTTATTTTGAAATTTCTTAGAGAGTGATTTTTATACAGTGACCCACTTCTCGCTTCGCTTCGGTTTATGCGAGTATTCTGAAACACCCGTACACAATCAAGAATTAATAATAAACAAAAACCCTCTTGAATCACATTGAAATCCGTTGCGTAGTGTGAAATATCTAAGCGTAAATACAGACGGACAATGTCGGCGGGAAGCGGCATTGTTTTATTTTTAAAGAGGATTGCCCGATAACCACTGACAGAAGGTACTGCCATAATTCCATGTCAATTATCCTAAACCAAACTTTTTAATGAAAATAGTACCCTGTACATATTCAAGGGCGCATTAAAAAAACTTTTGTAATCCCAAGAACATTAAACTTTACTGGGGAAAGAAAAAGTTTTAATAGAAGCGTCCGGTGGGCCCAGTGCGGAATTAATCCTCAGGCCCCAACAATCACAAGTCCATGTCACGGTCTATACATAGAACAAGGAAATGTTACCAAAATGTTATTATGAGAAAAAAAAAGTGGAAAGTTAAGTTGTGACTACAATACAGCTAACTTTTTTACAAAATTCGAAAATTCGACATGTTTTTAAATTAATAATTTTTGCTTAAGTTGCATATCCGTCCCCTTTAGCCAAAAGTACATGAAAAGCTTTATTGGTTTAGGTAACAGGCAACTAAAATGTTTAGTTACTGAAGTTCATAGAAAATTGGTTCTTGCTTGTGGTTTTTGGAGATACGATTTTTATTTTCGTAGTAACGGCAGTGCAGTGCAACCCTACACTGAGCATAGTTCGAGATTGGTCAAGAGAAGGATTTTTAGGAGTAAACTTTTACCAGGATCTTGTGATATTTTTTTAATGTTTTTAGGAAACACTACAATGCTAACTGAAATTTAACAGTGGCCAGATTTCTTTATACATACCTTTATGCATACCGTCAACACCTTCATCCATGAGTAGGTAGAGTTACAGATTACCAACAACTCAACAACCTGTTCTTAACACTTTTTGCACAACAGGCTAAGATGTTTACCATATTTTATAAGTACTTAGTAGTATCTGTGGATATTAGTTTGTCTTAGAGTTTAAATTTCAATAAATCTCAAAACGAAGTGGTCAATGGTACCTTTTTGTTTTCATTATAGTAATGAACGTACCGTTAATACCTTCATACTTCATTACAATGTTGGTTTCAGAGAAGTATATACCTTCTGTGCTTGTGTTACAGTTCGGAAGGGCTTGACGGTGCGTCGGTCTGTTTATATAGATTAGTCTAGATCGTGATGAATGCCAGTATTCTATGGAGTGAACGGTTCAATTTGTTGCCAGCACCGATCGATATTACACAGTTTGTCTTACTAATAGCTTATTTGATTCCAGTTGCTGTTTCATGCATTGAGTTCTTTGGTAAACAATTTTTGAATTTGTGTTCAGGCAAATATGTATTTGCTCATTTTTTGTAAAGGCCTGACCATTTTCCAGTTTTTATTGCCCGGCTACGGCGAAGTAAAGGAAGGATAATGATTTTGACACCCTATTTTAGAATTTGTCGACAATCGATGCATTTTTTTTCTGCAATCTTTTGATTGCTAGTCTGACTGTCTATATTAATATTATGAACGTAGTCACCTCCTTACTTAATTTTAATTAATAACATTTTAATAATTAAAAAAAAAGTTTGCTTGATAAATTGCTGCATGGAGAAAATTCTATTAGAAATAACTTATTGTATTTAAAAAACGATCGCAGAAAATCGTCGGTAATTCTAATTAAATTCCTATTCAGGGTTAAAAAAACACAAAATGATTTTTTAATAGCTCCCATCATGAAAAAAATAAATGATTATTTCGAAAACCATAATTATGCTTCAAAAACTGATATCAGATCGTAGTTTGAACCGGAAAGATTATTATCAACGGCTCACTACAGTTAAATCGTTGTGTCATTTTGTACAGAATATTTAAAAAGGAACGACGTGGAAAATGCCGTTTTTGTGTCGATTAAAACTTTTGTGTTTCCTCGGTATAATTTACTTCGTAAATGGACAACATGAAAAAGGTAAAACATTTTAATAAAAATTTACCACCGCTATTGATCTTCGTGGGCAATGTATTTTATCTTTATTTATAGAAGGTTTTACAGAATTGCCACTCATAGTGGCCTCTCTAACAACGAACAGCATCATTTTATTTTAATTTTAATAATAGCCTTACCTAAATTGTAAATTAAATCAGCCTCTTGGGAAATTGGTGTTGCTAAGATGCTTTTTACTCTATCAACCTCATCTCCTCATTTTTTACTCTATCATAATTTCTTACTTGAAGGATGTATAACTATCCGGTATTTTTTGCTATGATTTTAGAAAAGTAATTATAAAATGAACCAAGGGTTAAACGCTTATAAACGTAAGCGTAAGTTAGACTTGGCGCACCTGTCTGTACTCCACAGAAGTGATCAATCGTGGACCAACTTGGCCACCAGGGCCGCTATTTTAGCGCGGGCTGATCTCTTGTCAGCGCTTGACAATATTTTACGCCGTAGTATTGCCTCCTTCAATTCTAGTATTTTTAGAAATTATGGTGCTTCGGACAAGACCATCATTGCGGAGAAGAAGCGCCCCAAGAAACTCCGTGCTGTACCGTTATACATTATAGATGAATTAGCGAGAGCGCGGAATTGCACATGTAGTGGTATTGTGTGTTTATAGGCAAGATAAAGAGAGAGAAGAATATGAGCCCCGTAGCTCCACAACATCTTTCTGGGGCCCCAATATATAAAAGGGTCAAATAAAAATTGTAGCTCGGAAATCGAATACATTTGTAAAAATTCAGATCGTATTTATTTGAGTAGTAAATATAAGTCTTTGTTTCTGTTATTACCACCAGAGAATCCATTTACGGAGATCGTGCGGAAGACCCTCATCAGCACTGCTCGAGGATGCATGAACAAGGTTGGGGCAACTGAGGCAGACCTGGAGTACCTTCGTAAGGACCCACCCTACCCTGAGAAGGCAGCTTGCATCATCAAATGTTTACTAGAGAAGGTAATGAAATCAATCAGTTTTATCTATTAACTAGCTTCTGCTCGCAACTTTAAGCGCGTAGAATTCAGTTTCTGAAGGAATAGCGTTAACAAAAAGTAGCCTATTTGTTAATCTAAGATATGACCCATCTTTATTCCAAATTTCATAAAATTCGGTCCAGCCGTATTGAGTCATGAATGTTGCACCTAATTAACAGAACTTTATTTTATATAAATAGATTTAATTTTAAAGTGCAAATCTAAATAATTAATATGCTATCGTAATTGAATTCGATTTTATTATTTATTTATTTGAAAATAAATTCGTATAGGAATTGATAGACATTTAGCGATAAGACCACCTACTGTTTCTTTTAGATCGTTTTTTTGTTATTTGTACTTAGTTTTGCACAGAAGTAGGTTTTGTTATTTCATGGAACGGTTAAGATGTAAACAAGTCCAACAATAAGCAAACTCTAAAATGATGTTTTTTTTTATTGTATTTCCTATTACACATAATGGTGTGTTGATTATAGGTAATCATTTTCGAGGTTTTGTTATGTACGAGGCATCCTACATCATGCATCATCATCATCATCATCAGCCCGGGGGCGTCCACTGTTGGATAAAGGCCTCCCCCAAAGAGCGCCACAAGTCACGGTCTTGAGCCGCTTTCATCATGCATGGTTATTTGTTATTTTATATTATATGCAACACAGAATTTACATACAAACATAGATACAATCTATTTCACAGATCGGTGTAGTGAAAAATAACAAGTATTCCAAGGCCGGATTCATGAAAGTCGTGACTCCGCTGGTGTTTAAGAACAAAAAGAAAATGGAGCACATGAAGACAGTCTCAGAAAACTGCGACAAAGAGGTAAGGAAGTTCGAACACGGAAGTGTTAAGAACAAGGAGATAAAATTGATAACTGCCCAAAATAATTCTATATAGCAACCCGCCCTCGCCACGCTTCGGTTTATGTGAGTATGATATTGTAGCCTATAGCCTTCCACCATAAATGGGCTATCTAACATTTAAAGAATTTTTCAAATAGGACCAGTAGTTCCTGAGATTAGTGCGTTCAAGCCAACAAACAAACTCTTCAGCTTTACAATATTAGTATAGATTCAACTAAAGACGTACAAATGCAAAACTATAACTAACAACGAAGTTGTCAATACATGAAGTTCAAATAGAGTGGCTCTCCACTTGTGCGCTTCGATTTATATGCGGACGAACTCGCAGACAACAGCGATAACGACGTAAACAACGGATTTAATCGAAATTACAACCCGTAATCTCTAGTTTAGTAATCCAATTGCATCACCACTAGGTCAACATTATGAGAGATGATCGACTTTGTTTTTTCGTTGCTTTGCTTTGATTTCATTGAGAATTTAATCAAGCGTGATTGTAAGATAGCACGGTACAAACGTTATTTTTTACATTATAATTGTAAATAAGGACATAAGAACTGCTCAAAGCTCTCTGCAACGCAACTTTGATCAAATTAATAGATGGGCACATGACGTTGGGCTAGTTCTAAACGCGAAAAAGACCAAAATGATGCATATAAAATCAGCACAAAAAAGAACTGTCATAATACCTACCATATTGGCTCACGACCACGCATGTCTGCACAGAGGACAAGGTGCGGGTGCCTGCAGATGTCCAAGCCTCGAATTGGTAACTGAACATACCTATCTTGGGCTGGTCATTGACAATAGGTTTAACTGGAAATGTCACATAGAAAGTGTATGTACGAAACTAAGAGCCCTGTTAGCTAAGTTTTCCATATTGAAATTTAAAGTACCATATTATAACACCCTAAGACTGATGTATTTAGCTCTAGCAGATTCAATAATCGGCTATAGTATAGGAACATACGGACGTACATATAAAACGTATTTAGATAAAGTATATAGACTGCAACTATCATTGTTAAAAACCATAGTGCCAGCCAAAATAAAACGCCAATTTACAAATTGCCATGATCAATTATTTAACTACTGTAAGGTGTTAAAAGTATATGATAAAATAAATATACAGATCGTAAGCGAGGGGTTCAACAGTTTAAAGGATTTGAAAAACAGAACAAGACCAAATAGTTTCCCTTCGTATCGAAACGTCCCAAAAGCAAATAGTCCTATTAGCATAATGACCTAAAAGCAAATTGTCCCATTAGCAAATTGACCCGAAAGCAGAACGTCCCTTTCGCAAAACAACCTAAAAGCAAGTCGTCCTATTATCAGGTTGCCCTTTTAGCAAAACGTCCCGAAAGCGAAACGCCATGAAATCAGAATGACCTAAACGCAAAATGTCCTATAAGCAGAACGTCCCATGGTGTAGAGACAAGAAAAAAAACGTCAGGTCCGAATCGACGCTTTCTTCTTTTACTTGGTTCCAGGTTTCATTAATGTGTTGTGAAATTGGTGAAGAAATGTAATGACATTTGAAAAAAAATATAATAGGGAGATGCAAAAACTAAGAATTGGTGAAATTTCATCTTACGAGTTCTTGAAAAAGATAACACATTATTAAAATAATTTTATCTGACGGTTATTAAAATGACATGCTTATAAAATGACTAGCAGACCCGTGACCACTTCGTTGGTTTGCTATCTTACGCGGTTTAGATTTTTCATACAAAAGGATTTTCCCGCTAATTCCCGTTACCGTGGGAATTTCGGGAATTCCTTTCTTAGTGCACCTCTACGGTACCTAAGCTACGTGCCATCCAAATTTCAAGTGCCTACGTTTAGCCGTTTAGGCTGTGCGTTGATATGTCAGTCAGTCAGTCAGTTTCTCCTTTTATATATTTAGATATGAAAGAAGTGCTTTTTTTTTGTGGTGTTAAGTAATAAGTTAGGAAGAGCTAGTTGATTGAACACATTGTTACTTTATTTTGCTTCAACTGAATTAAAATAATATTTTTTAAACGGGCCCCTGGCCGTTTTTTTTCTTGTCTCTACACCATGGGACGTTCTGCTTATAGGACATTTTGCTTTTAGGTCATTCTGATTTCATGGCGTTTCGCTTTCGGGACGTTTTGCTAAAAGGGCAACCTGATAATAGGACGACTTGCTTTTAGGTTGTTTTGCGAAAGGGACGTTCTGCTTTCGGGTCAATTTGCTAATGGGACAATTTGCTTTTAGGTCATTATGCTAATAGGACTATTTGCTTTTGGGACGTTTCGATACGAAGGGAATAGTTTAAGACAAATAGCTAACTTACCCCCTTATTTTTTACCTAATTTTAAGAATAATTATGGGAAGTGTACCACAGATTACATGTTGCCAAATGTTCTAAATCAGCTACCAAAAGACATTTAAAAAAAATTGTTAAATGCAAAAAATAGTAGACAGGGTAAAAATGTACTAAAAAGTCACTACATATCTAGTTACATAAATTGATTAATTAGTTATACATACCTACTCAATGTTGCAAATAAAGTGTCAAACGACTCACTGCTTACGATTAAGCCACACAGGCTTCTGTAAGCATTTAATGTGATGTTTTAGATTAAGTTTATATATTGAATAATAAAAAAAAAAAAAAAAAAAAAAATATCTGATTTCATTATTATATGCTTAAAGATATATTTTAATACGATTATTTAATTAGTTACAGCAAAATATTTGTACAAAAAAAACATTATAAAATTTTAGTTAACTTGGCCTGTATAGTAGAACTAAAGGACAATACGGACGGACAAGTCGTTGCTTAAATACTAAAGGGCCTCAAATCAAAATGTGTTTGTGTTGCATTTAAATTCGGAATGCTATATACTTTAAGTTTTAAATCAAACTATGTCTGTTTTTGTTTTGAGGCGCTTTAGCATTTAAGCAGCGAAGTGTGATATAGTAATAGTATGTACAGTCAACAGCATAAATAAGCGATCATTTATGTACCTTGTCACTTTAACGTCGTGTTTGAAATGTTATACAAAATTTGACTAAACAAGTTTTTTTTTTTAGGTAAACCACAGCGTGTCTACCCCTTGCGAGCTCGGGAACGAAATAACTGCCTGCATCTTCAAATATGCTCCGGAATTACATTTAAAAGCTTAACGCCATAATTGTGTATTGAAATACATTATACTACATAACAAAATCTTGATTTTTTTTCATCACGTGATTTAGAACAGTGTTTATGTAGATTTAGAGTGAGATGGCTGTCGAAAACTCTCGAGTCTGTCATTTCACATGAACTATAATGCACTATAATGCACTGCATATGCAAATTTTAAGAAATTGAGAATATATATTATTCAAGTCGTCCTCTCCTCACCAATTTTGCCGTGCCCAACAGGGTCCACAATTAAGTTTTACTATATAACAACTAAAACTTAAGTTAACCTAATATCCTGTAAACTATAAGTTATATTGTTGAACGCAATAAAAGATTGAGTATTAAGTATCTCACTCAAGATCAAAGACCCGTCCAATATGAAAAGACTTGAGAGGAATATCATCGCTCAAATCAGTATAAATACGGCTTTTATTAAGTGAAAAGGAAATCTAGAATAAAGAATAATCTAGACAATACACCGCAGGATACTAAAGATAAGGGAATTTTAAAATGAACACATCTGTTATAAGGTTTTCATATAAAATGGTCAACGAAACAATCCAGACTAAATTCTGCGTAGTTATGCCATTTTACTAATAACAATAAATATATTATAATCAATAATTAACCGATTTCAAAAATAGGAGGAGACACTATGACGATGCACGCCAGCACGACTAAGGCGAGTTGAAATGTCTTTTTTTACGCATGTTTACGCAAATGTCGACGAGGAACGTCCTTATCCAGATGTTATTTAAGATGGTATTTGATCAATTTCTCAGGCATGATGGTAACAAAATGGACAAAGCATGGGCAAGAAGAATTCAGGAAAGACAGGAAGAAAATGAAAAACGTCGAAGCAAAACGCTGGTAAAATACGATTGTGAAAAACCAATACCGGCAACGATAATATCCAAACCCAATTTTTTTATGTGGCCATGACTTGGCCAATACACAACTTTTGCAAACACTCAAAACAATCCAAAGTAATATGCAGGATATATCTGCTCATCCACTGACAACAATGTTTTTAAAATACATAACTTAGTTGTAATTTCTATTTAAAATTGTTATTTTAAAACCAACTAACAAAAATTACGAACGAGCTTCATGACAGAGCCGCACCGTTTCGTTTTTGTTCTAGAGAACTCTGTCTCGGAGTTCGAATGTCAATGACTTTTTTCTTTTCGGCCAGCATTATTTTAAAAATTAATTGAAAGGAGTTTATAAACGTTCTTAGAACCTACATGGTATTGGAGCAGACTTTAGAGTGGATGCCTTAAAATGTCATATATGTTTTCCTCTTGCTCTTCCTCTGGGTACCTACAGTCTGTGAGCACTGGAGCTTCGGGTTTATACTTCTCTCTCACTCGCACTTAATAAAAGCGTATGAGAGCGAATGGGAAAAAAGTACAAGCCCGAAGCACCTTGAGCTATCGTATTGTACAATACACAATATTGTATCTACACTAATCGTCAGAAATAAGTTTTTTTTTTCTGTTTTTGTATATTATGTAAAATAAGTTATAGCGCCTAAAGGGCGTTGTTTTTTTATAAATGATTATTTAATTGGATTCGTGTCTGATTTCTTTTTTTTACGGCATAGGTAAGGCAAATAAGCACACAGGTCACGTGATGATAAATGAGATCTGAGACTCATAGGGGTGCCGCTTGAAATATCGACAAACGTTTCATCGAAATCTTCATTACGTCGAATTTCATTTCATCGAAAGCTATTTTCTCCTGAAGCCTTATTGTTTTCAAGTTATCTATATCATTGATTACGTAGGTTAGGTTAGATTACACTTGTGAGTATCAATAAAATATTGCATCTGCATGTGGAAATGCCTGTCAATGAAATGAAAATTCGAGGTAATGAGCGTTCAATGATAGGCATCTGCTTCGCGGTAAGTTAAATAGGATAAGGTGTTCAACGCATTTGCGATTTTAGGATTTCAGTCTTTAGATTGTAATCTTGGGAATGAAAATGTCTGTCACAGATCCCACTTACCACCAGCCCCCTATTTCACCATCTTGACAGTGACAATGTGACAGTTGACAATAAGGTAGGTATACATAACAAAATTGCAAAGTTAACACGCTGATACACCACTGGGTTTCATATAAACTGCGCAGTGTGCACTAAATGTCACCTGTCACCTGTCATTGTCATGATAGTGAAATAGAGGGCAGGTGCATTTACCTTAATCTATGCCGTAATAAAAAGACATGGAACACGTCATTGTAAAAAGTATTCACAAAGTGTTCGTAGCTTTAACTTAACTTAACTTTAACCTAATAATAAAAGGCCCAGTGTCCTATAGGATGTACACAATCAAGGCGATTTAAATTTAACTGTGTTGCAATAAGAATAACGTTTACTTTCCTATCTTCATAAACTGAGAATGGCATTATCGAACAAACGTTATTGAACTTTATTGCCTTGGTGATAGATTCAAACGGTACGGTCACGAGCGTTAATTTGGGACCCATTTCAAGAAAAATAATTATGCTTGAAGTCGCCAATGTCATTAGAGATGTCAAGTCATTTGTAACTTCATGGAAACTCAACCTTATTGTGGTAGAACGACGAAATTAAGTTTTGTACAAGGGATTTTTGTTTAACCCCCGACGCAAAAAGAGGGGTATTATAAATTTCACCGCTGTGTGTCTGTCTGTGTTCTGCCTGTGGCACTGTAGCTCTTAAACGGATGAACCGATATGAATGCGATTTTTTTTATTTGAAAGCAGGTTTTCTAGCGGTGGTTTTTTGCTAGGTTTCATGAAAATTTATTAAGCCTTTTAAGAGATATTAGCTCTGAAAGAAGGGATCTCCTTTATCGCGGGTTTTTATCTCTTTAATTTCATAGTTGTAAAAGTCATTCAACTGTCCATCCAAATCATTATGCCGCCCAATCGTCATAATAAGATGTATAGGCGGTAAAACTTAAGCAAAACGACTACAGCTATAAATAAGTGCCTTACAATGCTATTTTTCATTTATTATTGCGGTGAAAACACGCATTGCAGGATATTCGTGGGTGGCCGCGGCCTCAGTTGGTGTTTGGTCACAACTTAGACCAACGCAGGCACGTTGTTTTAAAACCGCTCAAACAAATGTGGGCCACAGGTAAAATAGAGTAGAAATTGTCCTAAGCTCATGTAATAAACCGGCATATTTATCTGAACGAAATAAGTACTTATGCATAATACAACTTAGTATTTATACATTTATATTCCCGCCGAACTGTTACGTTTGATGGCGAGATGCGCTCAGTTTTTAAACAACTTAAGCTTATCCTATAAAACAAATAACAATTTCATGAGCCACATCAAAGAAGAACACGCATACAAAAGGGAAAGCATATGCATGCATGTATACACATATACATACACACACGCTCAATCATGATAAGTCGAGAAGACACTCTTTTAGTCTAGTTTTTATCATTGATTTACTCAATTTAGGACTTAGTGTTAATAATCAAATTTTATTGTATATTTTGGGTACAACGTATTTTAAAGTTCTTTTGCCATAATAGTTTTTCATTTTCGGTTGTACTATCCTTTTATCTCTTACAGTCTTAGTATTATATTTATTGTTAACAAATAATTTGTACCTATAATAACTCTCTAAACCTAAGAGATCTCATAGCTCATAAATAATATGTGTGCACTTTAGTACCTTGTCTATTTAATGTCATGTCTAAACTCCCACGTATGAATTTTCACAGTGATTAAAGTGATAAGGTACTAAAGTGTACAAAGTGTACACATATTGAACTCGACCTAAAGCCTTGAGCTTAGTTTGGTAACTTGTGTGACATTGTCCCCTGGTATTTATTTATTTACTTTTTTTTATAAAGTGGTTAAATTCTTAACGTAACAATATATCAACCTTGAAAATGTGAGGTATTTTTTTATATTCGGCTAAATTTGCCGGTGCTTGTATTAAACTAACATACTATTTAAAATTTAAAAAATTTAAATTCATTATGATTTAAAAATCTTTTAAGCAGATTGGGACCTCCACAAATCAAAACCTTCCTTAACCTATAATTCTAATTCAACCGAATATACTTTTACTCGGAATAGATAGATCGATGAGTCTGCCAGTGTTTAAAATAAAAGGCTCATTTCTTACACGCGTTTCTTATAAGCAATTAATATGTTTATTCAGTATGAAGGGTGCATGGGTTCACATATCAAAATCTACCGGCGCTTCTCAACAAGAAACCACTGTTGAGAAGAAGCGCCGACATAATATAATCACTGTTCTATAACGGCGTGTAAAAACCCAGCTGTACTCATTTACCTAGTTCCAGTCAAATAAGCAGCTCTAAAGCAAACGTTTAAGACCTCAAATCTCAAATATGAACGTAACAGCGGTTGGAATGCTATGTGGCTCCTCTGTTATGACTAAGCGCTGTGCTTCGTATAAACAGCAGAGAGTGTAATACGAAATACGAACGCAAGTAAGCCGCTTTCTGAATATTTAAATCTGCCTTTGTTTTTGAATAAAGTCCGTTGTTTTGTATAATTTTACATGTATAACCTACACAGGTGATAACTAACGGTTTTCACCAGAATTTGTCTCCATAAAATTTGTATAAATTTGTATTTGTGTAAATTTGTAGCTTTAAAATTTCTAGTGCAAAAATTGCTCGATTTGTAAAATACATCTTTTTAAAATTCCGTTCTCGAAGGGAGCCCAATAGATAACTGGCATTTTACTGTTATTGTAGCAGATTCACTAATTAAAATACTTAATGTAAGTGAAATTATAAAGGGGTACCGTATGAGAAACTTGTATATTTTAACATTTATTTATTTTTGTACTTTTTATTTTTCATGGCAAAGAGAAGGCAAACGAGCACACAGGCCGCCTGATGGTAAGTGGAAACTGTGACCCATAGACATTCGCATTCACAAGACTGCAATGCAATCCTAAGACTGCAAATGCGTTGCCAACCCTGAGGACTAAGATGGAATGCCTCTATGCTAGTCATTTCACCGGCTGTCTTATCCCCAAACCGGAACACAACAATGCGAACACTGCTGTTTGGCATATCGTTAAAACGGTAAAACATATTTAGAAGCCACTTATTTGATAATATGATTATAGGTCAATTCCACCCTTAAGAAAAACAACAAATATCCAAATCAAAGGTAAGAGAGTTGGGAAATCTTTAAAAAATACCAGATTCCAATGCAAGTAATTATTACACAAAAAACTCACACCCTAATCATTGGTGGTGGCGGGTCCCTATTATTATAGGGTTCCATCGGATTGAACTGCGTAAATGAAAATAAAAAATGAAAATAAATCTTAAGGATATGTTTCGCTACATCGCTAATCGTGACACTGTCACGAAACCATGCTGCGTTAAAATATCCCAAATGTTGACGCACCTTTATGAGGACAGTATTTGTTATGTTACGGCGTACTGTCGTGATGCGACCTATCCTGAGCGCATGATTTACACTGTCCACATTCAGCGTAACAAGTCCTGCAGATTTGCCAAACAGTTAAATCCGATGGAGCCCTATTGTGTGGAACCACTTTAGCAGGTACTGACACGGTCACGGAATCATGTTTAGGTGGTTTCACACTATACGCTGAATTTCACGCTGAATCGGACTGCGTGGAAAATCTACAGGGCCTGTTACACTAAGTGTTGACATGTACTCGGAACGGGTCGCATCGATAGTATGTCGTAAAATGACCAATCCTCGTAATTGGTACTGACAAGAGTTACAGGCACGGTCACGGAACTATGCTACGATTAAATGTCACAAATGTGAAACCACCTTTACAAAGTTCACATTTAGAGTAAAAGACCTAGACACGCTCTACTGACTCAGACACGGAACCATGTTATAGGTCTACCAGAATCTCATGAAAAATTTAAAATTAAAAATATATCGATTTTCATATGGCAATGCTACCTTACGCCTGTCAATTCATATTTCACAGCTTGTCAGAGTTTGTTATTGTTTGTTGTTTTTACTGAAATATAGCGTTAGTTATCAGGAAAATGCCCTTAAAGCCCTTCGATCCCAGGCGAAAAATATCGTTAGTCATGTGTACTGTAAAAATTGTGAGCAAGAAGATGTAAATCAAACACAATATTTGGTTTAGTGTCGTGTTTGTAATGGACTAGTAAATGAAGCCAAATAATATTGATACTTTAAATTCCTTAGTACATTTGCAGAAACGTATTATAACTCCACTTGGCTTTTGTTTCTGCAACGTAAAAGTCCATTTAGAAACTTTATTTTTTTGCCACCACCTTTGTGGCACGATCTTCATGATGTTTTCATGGGAAAAAAAAACCTCACCTCTTCTGCAGAATACGAAATTAAGAGTTAATTTGATATAATAAAACATTCAAAATTGTACACATTAATTTGGACCTGTGCAGTATTGTTAGCTAAGCAACAATACGTCGTTGCGTTTAATGTAGCCATTTTCAACTAAATCCTAATAAACATACACAATGAACATGATTGTTTTAATTTAACCTTAATACTCAAACAATAAAAAATGCAAGTCCAAAGTTAGCTTTAAGGGTAACTAACCGTTTTTAAATAATATTATATAAATATTGGTTTGTTCCGTCTCTCTACGCTTTGTTCCATCTTCACGGCATAGATAGTTTATTGCCCAATGTGGTATTTAAATTTAATCCCGGTAAATGGAATAATTTCCAAAAAAAATTAAGAATTCTACGCGGACTGAGTCCGCCACATCTTTATTTTATTATACGAGTGGAAAATCAAGTATCAAGGCCTTTAAATCCTGTTACCCCGGAGTTGCAAGCCCTAAATTTGAATTTTCCTTTTTTTCATGAGATTCTGGTAGACCTATACGATGAAATATCACACATGTGGACCCACCGTAACATTATTAAATTCCTTCGCAACCGTACCTGGGTAAGGCCACGGAGCGTTCGAACCGCCCCCGCGAGTGCGTTACCAAAACAATACATGTAACATTACAAAAAGCATTTATTTTCCAGGTATTATGTAAGAACCTAATCATAACTACCTATTGTAATTAAAAATAAATGCCACAGACATAAATCTTTGTCTATTTCGGTAACACACAAGACGGGGCGGTTCGAACGCCCCGTGGCCTTACCCACCTATTCATTTTGCTTTGACACCTTGTCCTATACGACAAACGAACTCATTTCCTCAGTTTTCATATTACATAAGTCACGTTGTCTTCTTGTCTGTATTTATTAATATAAACTCGACTTCTTCAGAAGCTATAGAGCGAAATAGGTCACCGTAATTATGTGTCACAGGCGCTTTGCCTCAAGAAAACGTGGCACTTACGGCTATAAAAATATTTTAGCGTGTTTCTTTGTACCTTTTAAAGCGATTTGTTTAATATAGGGTTTTGCTTAGATATTTCTTACAGACAGAAGAGTAAGTATAATTTAATTATACACATTATTTTGACAGCCTGTAGAATCCGTGTGGTTGCCGGGTTAGAATAGTGCTACTCGATGTCTTCCCGTGGATGTCGTAAGAGACGGCTAAGGGAATAAAGGCGTATAGTACTGTTAGGCGATGGGCTTGCAACCTGTCACTAATACACTGGTGAACATCTTAGCCTAAAAGTGCAAAATGTGGTTACAGAATTATTAACAAGTTTTTAGAGTTGTTGGTAATTCTGTAGCTCTGCCTACCCCACTCTGGGAATAAAGGCGAAAGTTTATGTAAATATGTGTATGTATGTGTAGAATAAATTTATATTTTGAAAAACCCTTCTGTGACATACTCGTACAGATAGACAACGAAGTCACATAATAAGGGTTCCTTATTTACCATTTTGGTACGGAACCCAAAAAAGTAAACGAGTATGGCATTGTTTTTATTTTGTGTTAGTGTCATGTTATTAATTACTTTATTATCTTGTGATGTGACTTAATTCTTAATATTATTGTATTGTATGACTTATGAGCAATATTTCTAATATTACCTACTCAAGACTTACATACATACATACATACATTAAATAACGCCTGTTTCCCAGAGGGGTAGCCATAGACCACTTCTTTCCATTTGCTACGATCTTGAAAAATTTTGTTGCGCTTCAAATTTCGTTCCTACTCATTTATTTCTTTCTCTTACTTTTCTTCACCCAAGACTTAACATCATCATGTCTATTGGATTATTTTCACCAATCTGTTTCACGTTTCATGTATCATGTTTTCGTGGGTTAACCTTAATATTAATTTGTTCGAAGAATCGTGTTGCTCGGCAGTAATATTCATAATAAATAAGTCATAAATAAGTCTACACTTTACCTGAAACTTTTTTCTGAGCAAAAAACAGACTCTCGCAGCCAAATGATTTATCAAATCTGGTATAACGTTTAACATAAATATTTTGTTCGCGAGCAGATATTTCACGGCTTATTTACGTTACGTTTTGTTCGTGGAAAATATATTTGTGTAATTTGACATAAGTACTTGGTCTTAGTACGAACATTGTTGAATTTTGATACTAAATGTACACCGTGGATGATATAAAATTTCAATGCATTTTCTTGAACATTTTAGGGCGAAATTGTTCCCGTGTTGTCCTAGAGGTATTAATAGAGGTGTAAAGTCACCTGTAACAGCACACGGAAGTATTCGCAGTTGAGTTAAAATTCAAACAAATTATATTTAAAAGATTAGGTAAGTTGAATGAATAAAAATAAACATAATTTTGGCGACCTGATTGATTCAGTCGGTGGACAGCGATGCGTCACTATTATCTTAACGCGAATAGACTATGGTAGTGATCCTGCCTACGAAGCTGGCGGTCCCAGGTTCAAATCCCAATTAGGGGAGATACTCGTTTATAAAAGAGCGCGAGTATTTGTTCCTGAATACTGGATGTTTTTTATGCAAGTATTTGAGTACATACATACATACATACATACATTAAATCACGCCTGTTTCCCATAGAGGTAGGCAGATACTTCTCACTTTTTTCCACCTGTTACGATCCTGATAAATCTATTTCGCTTCTTCCATATTCATACTTCGAGTCATGATCGCACGTCGGTTTCGGGTACTTAAGATTCGGCCCTTTCCAGTATTTCTCTGATTTGATCCGAAAAAGTACGCCTATTTAATAAAATTATTATTATGTACCTACTACTTATTAGAGTATGTAATAAAATTAAAAAAAAATGCGCGACAATCTCACACTTATTTACCTAGTCTCAAACTAAACTCTACCAGGCTTGTGCTATGTGTTAGCATACTTATAAAGAGAAATACATACAATACTTTCGCTCATCCCACAAAGATTGGCCCTGACCGAGAATCGAACCCGGAACCGCCAGTTTCGTAGACAAAGTAACTTCCAAATAGGCTACCTACGTCGTCAATTTCCCCTTAATATAATATGTAAGTAAAGGTACAAGCCAGTTTATCTCTAAGTATTTGTATGAGATTATCTCGACAAAGTTTTTCAGGAGAATACCTATATTGAACCATTTACTACAATATTACAGGTATTTTAGCCGTTATTCAAGTTTACGAACATATCTCCGCCTTTATCTAATTGGCATCAGTTGCCACGTTGCGTAAGCGAGACATAAAACCTCTATCATACACGTTCATTGATGGAGTTAGGAAAGATTTGGAGAAATAACTTCATTATTGCGGTTAGATAGATAGAACGTTAATATCCAGGGAAAATTTTATTTATTTATTTCTCATTTGCACTCGTAATACGTGAGGTGTACAGTCATGTGCAAAAATATGTATCGAAATAATCCTCTCATAAATATGTTACAAGTTCTTAGTACACTGGAATAAGGTGTATTGGGACACGTTTTTGAGATGTTGCGTTCTCCCATATTTGACTGTACAAAGGAACCTGTTATGGTACTGCAAAAAAGAAATACTTATCCATCTAGAAATAAGTATACTAGTGATTATTAGTAAGGACGAACATGAGAATTAAAGGAATGCCCACATGTTTCTTTAACCCTTATTTTGCAAAAATGAAAAAGTCGGGAATTCAAACCCTTTTTGATTCTCAATCAGCAATAAAATTAAAACACAATCCAAACAAATAAAGTGTAAATTATGGTATGTACAGTATTCAGGACAGTGCCAAATTAAGGGTAAGAGATAAAACAAATAAGTAAAAAAAGAAAGTGTATGTAATAGCTACCGTGGTAAATAAATGTTTATTTTTACCAATTACGGTTTTCGTACCTCGTGAAAGTTTATTTTGTAATAAATGTAAATTAGCCTGGAAAGTAGGGGTACTTTCAAATCTGATATCTTAAAAACGACCCTACTAATAATTCAGTAGTGAAAAGCGAAAAATTCACCTGGGAAGATTCATACTATACCAGCGTTTCAGCATTTTTTTTTTTTTTTTTTATGGCAAAGAGTAGACAAACGAGCACACAGGCCACCTGATGGTAAGTGGAAACTGTGACCCATAGACATTCGCATTCACAAGAATGCAGTGCAATCCTAAGACTGCAAATGCGTTGCCAACCCTGAGGACTAATATGGAATGCCTCTATGCTAGTCATTTCACCGGCTCTCTTATCCCCAAACCGGAACACAACAATGCGAACACTGCTATTTGGCGGTAGGTTAATGGATAAGATGGTGGTAGCGATCCGGACGGACCCTGCATAGATATTGTTCAAAATGTCGCTAATTTCAAGTTAAACCGCAAAATAGTTCCACTATCCATGAGATTGGTGAGAATCGGAAAATGTTGCTTGTTTCGTGTAACCGTATCGTCAACGTTACGACAGTTCTTCTTTAGTTTACAGTAATGGCGGCCGAGTTAATAACAATACGATAACATGTCAAAAGCAGTATTGTTTGCCGTCTTGGATAGAGGCCCTGTTTTATGCCTCTACATTATTATTATGGTTGCTAATGTACAGTCAACCAATTTGATTTCTAGGCCACTTTGGACTATGTAAAAGTGACGTTGTCAACAACGTTGTTTACAACGTCACGTTGACAAAGTCCATAGTGTCCTAGGAATCAAATTGGTTGACTGTACGGTCACGAGCGTTAATTTGGGACCCATTTCAAGACAAATATGCTTGAAGTCGTCAATGTCATTAGAGATGTCAAGTCATTTGTAACTTATAGGAAACTCAACCTTATTGCTGTAGAATGTCAGATTGACTTTGGACCTAAGGACCTTGGGTACCAAATTAAATCTCGTGACTGTACAGGTAAATTAAATATGAATTTGTATTTTTTTTGACAGCAAAATTGCATTAAAAAATGATAATAAGGCTAATACAAAAAAATTATATCATAATATTGGACCAAAGATCAAAAATGGGTATACAATTTAATCACATTCCACAAGGTTTGTGCGAAAATCCGTTTAGTGGACCCGGGCACCAAATATAAACCTTACGGCCCTCCACTATGAAGGTATAATTTCCATTCACCTTTTTAATCCATTTGTGGCAGCTTTTGTGAGTCGACTTTTATCTCAGAAGAAAATTCGTGAGTTATTATTCTGCCCACTCGACGGATTGTTATGACATGATACGTTAATGTTGTTTTCACTGCTAACATGCCGTAATCTACTTTCCTTATAAACGTTTGGATTTTGAATACGGAATTGAATCTTATTATTAGGTCCTTACCTATGAAACTGGCGTTTTATATGAAGAAATGCAAACCAAACCAAATTCTATCAGAAATATTGGACACTTCTAAGCTATTTTATACATATCTTAATTACTTAAAAATAGTTAGCTTCATAAAACTCTGCGTAATTGAAACACTTGAACTCGCAACACATGAAAAAAGTTGAGTTCACACTTTAATTATAAAATTAAGTAAGGAATTGATCCTTATTATTTGAATCTAAAACCTTTTTAACATAGTGTATGAATGAAATTTATAAAGAATTCGGAAGTTAAAATTAAAATAAATAAATTCCGTACGAAATAAAACACGTAAAAAAGACGCCAATTTCAAAGGTAAGGACCCAATATACACGATAACAACATTTTGTAACTTATAGACTACAATTATGCAATGTGGCGTCTTTATCATGTTCTATTTTCAATTTACCAAACTTGCGCACATGGTAACTATTGCCATACTAGGGTAGGTAATGTTTTTTTTTACTTCCTGTAAGTTAAATGGTCTCAACGAAAGACTAGCGCTGGCTTTAATGCCAGTATTGTGCTAAGTTGGGACTAAATTGTGGCTTTACATTTACATACAATAAATCACGCCTGTTTCTCAGGCAGGTAGGCAGAGCCCACTTCTTTCCACCTGCTGCGATCCTGACTAATTTCTTTCGCTTCTTCCACATTCATACATCCAGTCATGCACGCACTTCGGTTTCGGGTACTTAAAATGCGGCCCTTTTGCAGTGTCTTTTGTTTGTATTTTTCTTCCTTCTTCTATAATGATGACGAATTTTGAGATTCTGAATATCGTTGGTGTGGTTTTTACTCAAAAAGTTTTATTTAGTTTTATTTAAAAGTTATATATATTGAGCTATTAACATTAATAGTTACACGAAAATATATCACAACAAAGGCAGTATCTTGATTTAAGTGTATGCTTAGCTTGATTCTCGTTTTGTAAGGTCGTCGGAAAATACGACAGAAAATTGTTACTGTAGTTACAATATTGGACTTTTCATGAAATATTATAAAGGTATAAGTGGAAAATAAACAATAATACCAAACGAACGAACTTACTTAAAACTACACTAATCTAACAAACCGCTTCCAGTGTTATTGTTCCCAAAATGCTGGCAGCATTGCCACGTTGAATGGCAATGCTTAATCTTTGTGCCAAGTACAGGCCAGCATTCCGGTAACGAGTTTCGTCGACGTGGCAATTTGATACATCTTTAAAAATATGGTGTGCTCCTGGTCCCGCCGCGAAACCAGCCCGAGTACTTGTTCCGGAAAGGTGTGACGACGCAAGGGTCCACTTTTCATTAAATACCTGCTTTGAATCATACTTCAGAGGGTAGTGAAGCTAACTTTTACTGTCTTATTGGTTGATGTAAAATAAATTGTGATCAACAGTAAAAAAGTGGTCCGATTTCCAAGATTTTTTTAATATGTTGTAGTTATTATGAAAAACTAGGTTAAAACGGAAACAAATAAACCTAGTTTATTATAATATCTACAACATATTCAAAAATCGCACTAGGTTTAATGAGACAGATATTTATAATCAAACTTATCAGGTTTAAAATTTTCTTATGTTTACGCGAATACCAAATATTCGATTAAAAATATATTTCTGACATGTCTGAACTAGGTTCCTTCGATTTACCCTGTCAAAAGCGGCGTACTAGTTTTCTATATGACGTCATAACTTGTAGATTTCTTGATAAAATTTAAGTTAAAGAAGACGCGAGTATTTGTTTACAAACTAAAACATTATATACATAACTAGCGACCCGCCCTCGCTACGCTTCGGTTTAGATTTTTCATACAAAAGGATTTTCCCGCTAATTCCCGTTCCCGTGGGAATTTCGGGAATTCCTTTCTTAGTGCACCTCTACGGTACATAAGCTACGTTCCTTCCAAATTTCAATTGCCTACGTTTAGCCGTTTAGGCTGTGCGTTGATATGTCAGTCAGTCAGTCAGTCAGTTTCTCCTTTTATATATTTAGAAGATATATACAGCGGTGGCCACACAATTAGTCTATGTTTGACTTTCATACAAAATTGTAAAACTTTGTATGGACGCATCAGCTTTAAGTTTTTAAAGTCCAATACAAATACATCAGTTAAACCCATTGTTGATGAGCTAAAGTAAGTTGTAATTAGTAATAAAATTGGTCAATAACTGTTTATTTAGTGGTCAAATTTTAAAAGTCATATTTGTAGGCAATTGTGTGGGAAGAACGTGAGTTTTCCTCATTATGTAGCCACCACTATATATATGTTTATGTACGAGTAGGTATAACAGTGATAGCAGTCTCTCTCATAGATGAAAATTCTGGGAAACCTGCCTATTGCGGCGGTATTTCCGGACCGCGACGACTTGGGGACCTTTAAGAAATGAGCGTTCTCTTTTCTCAAAGGCCGGCAACGCATCTGCGATTCCTTTCCTGGTGTTGAGAATGTCCATGATTTCTTTCATCAGGTACCCTCTGGCTCGTTTGTTGTGCTTCCTCAAGCATAAAAAAGTAATAATCGGGCTTAACCATCAAAATTCCTTGCTTTTATAGAAGATGAATAATTGAATAATTATCAGGGACAGTCTTATCTGAACCTAGTCCTTAACTCAGCTCTATGCTTGTACTTAAGGGTACTAGTAGTACTTAGACAACGATAAAAATACCTATATAGAGAAACATACTTAAATAAATACAAGACATCCAAGCTTGAAGAACAAATAGTTGCGCTCGCCACACGCATATTTAGTTGTTTACCCAATCCGGGGATCGAATGTTCAGCTAAATGAATGTTCTAAACGAATGCGTAGCCTATTGACCGAAATCTTCCAGGTTTACAGAATGAATAAGTCGCAAAGTTACCGACTCCAAAAATGACCACATAGCTTGAGTGGCAAAACGTCCACATTGCTATTTTAATTTTATGTCTGTCTTAGCAAAGACAACAGAGCTCCGCTATGCGGGGCTCCTATTCTTGGGCAATTTGCCCTTCAGTCATTTAAAATAAAGGTCGTCGTAGTGTAAAAATTCACTACGACTTGTCCTTAGCGCGGTGCGGATACTATAACAAAGAAACCTTATCTATTTAGTAATGCAAATGAAGTGGTTACTGAGACACAGCCATTTTGATTTTGTAGGCTACAAGCAATGTGGCAATTTTGAGCCATTTTACTTCTACCCCAATACCCCTTCCATATTAATCAAAATGTTAATAAAATCCTTACATGATGAATCAGATCTTAACGTTTTTAACATCCTTCATTTGTTTATATATTTAAACAGTTTAGAATAGTACAGAAGCGTTAATCTGATTAAATGGTTAAAGTAAATTAACTTTTAATGTGAAATATTAATTATTAAGTTTATTTAGGAAGGGCGTCTTTAAATCTGTTCAAGGCCGGCATCACAATACTAGATACTTAGCATACCTGGTGTTGACTGTCCAATAAGGCGTAAATTTTTCCATGGGGTGGGTCCCACTTATTTGCTTTTCTTCGGGAACTAAACCAAACCACCATACTTAGTTTGACTGTCATAAAGTACACATCGCAATCGAAAGCAAACAGCTTGTAAATGAATGTAAAAGAAGTAAAAAAATATCAGTGCCTAACAATACAACCTTGTACCCAACCTTGCTTTTGAATAGTATTTTCAAATGTATTTTCGCTGGCGCTTTGAATTTGCACCACACTAAACTATATTATGAAAATACAGCCGCGTTCGCACGTTACGAAAACGCCTCAGCACCAACTAGGCCAGTTTAAATGAAGTTCCGCCATTTTTAGCGAAACTCTACCGAATGCGGCCCGGCCTGGAATAACAGGGCAAGTTATTATGAAGCATTCTTGTTAGTATGCAACTTTTAATTATAAAAGACAACAGTTTTTTTAACGAGAGGTTATTGTGTGAATACAGTGTAGGTACTTTGAACTCATGTTGATGGAAAAAAACTATTCTTTAGGTAGAAACGATTATTAATTGTTAAATTATTCATACCAGCATGTTTTATGATTGGTTGGTACATCTTCTAATACCCGTGTGGTTGCCGGGTTAGAATAGTGCCATCTTCCCGTGGATGTCGTAAGAGACGGCTAAGGGAATAAAGGCGTATAGTACTGTTAGGCGATGGGCTTGCAACCTGTCACTAATACACTGGTAAACATCTTAGCCTAAGTGTGCAAAATGTGGTTACAGAATTATCAACAAGTTTTTAGAGTTGTTGGTAATTCTGTAGCTCTGCCTACCCCACTCTGGGAATGCGTGAGTTTATCTTTTTATGTATGTATGTATGTATCTTCAAATATATTAAATTCTCGTGTCAAAGTGTTTGTAACAAAACTCCCCCGAAACGGCTCGATCGATACTTATGAAATTTTTGTGTGTATATCCGCTAGGTCTGTGAATAGGATGTAAAGTATATTTCATAAGGTTTGTATGGAAAAAAAAACCCCCTGGGCGCTTACAGGCAGTAATTAAAAAACCTATACTTAGGCGTATATTGGATTGACAGCGAAAAACTTTCTAAACATATCGACTTCAAGACCCGAATCGTTAAATATATTTTTAAACGTCAGAGCCAGTTTTCGATAGATCAATCCAGTGCTATATCCATACTATCTATATCCTTTCTTATAACCTTTAAAATGCTAAAGTATTTCTGTCTGTCTTTAACGCTTTCATGGCTAAACTACTGAACCGATTTCAATGCAATTTAGTATAGAGATAGATTAAGCTCTGAGGAAGGATGTAGGGTACATTTTACCGCCGATAGACGACTTCTACGCAGACGGAGTTGCGGACTACAGCTAGTATTATGTATAGTTAGTTTTTTCTTTATTAATGCAAAACCTGGGTTTTACGATATTGCGTCATTAGAAATCATATATCTAAGACCTAACAATTTCACGCGAGGGAGGTAGCTATTTAGGTTACTTTACGATAAAAATTTCGGTGTAGAATAAGAACTTTTCCAATAAAGTGATGCTTCCATTAACCCAAAAATGTTTGGTTGCGCATTTCTAAAAAACCTTACTAAACCCCTTCAAACATGTAATAAAATTCAGCTAACAAATCTCGTGGAGCCACAATCCTGCACGTCAGAATGGGCAATAAAGAAACAATGTGATACGCACCCCGCGCCAGGACGTACGCATTGCGGCAGGCTAATGCCTTTCTTATTCCGTGGACATAACATGACTTTAATACCGGGAGGAACACCATACGAGTAAGGGTAGACGGGGGTGGGGTTTGTGTAGAATCAAATAAAGTACAGTCGGGCTATAAGTAGCTTCACACTTCTTATCACTTTTGACAGATTAGTGCAGTCGTCCAAATATGACATTAATGTGACAAAGAACGAAAGTGTGTGCAATACCATATTCATATTCATATTTTGGCCATCTTAAGACCGGTTTTATGTCAAAAAATTAGTGTATGTATTATAAAATTACAAAAATATTTTTATGTTTTATCTTAATATTAATCTCAGTCTCAGGCCAATGTCGTGTCGTATCAGGAGGTGAAAAAGCTAGCACAGAGTAGAGAAAAGTGGCAATTACTTCACCGACAAGAGCCTAGCTCTTAAATTTAATGATGATGATGAGTTTTAACTATTGATAAATATTATTTTTAATTTTAGAGGATTTTTGATACTCATTTAAACCTTAAGTGGCCAAAAAAGTACAGTGGCCTCAAAACTTCTACCCTATCTCTAAGTAGGATAGTTTTTTTCCTTGTGTATTTTTTCAAGAGATTTTTTAGTTCTGTCATTAAATATATTTAAATCACAGTGGGAACCACTAACAATAAGGACTGGTAAGCATGTTCCTTTCATTAGCGATTTGATATTTTTCTTAATTACCTTTTTTTAAAGACAATTAATAAGTACATACATACATACCGTCACATCTTCATCTCAGAGTGGGGTAGGCAGAGTGAAAGAACTACCAACAACTCTAACAACTTGTTGTTAATCCTATAACCACATTTTGCACAACAGGCTAAGCTGTTTACCATGTGTATATTAGTGATAGGTTGAAAGCCTAACAATACTACAAGCCTTTAATCCCTCAGTCGTCTCTTACGACTTGGAAGACATGCAGTGGCACTATTCTAAGCCGGCAACCACACGGCAATAAGTATGTATCTTTATTATAGTACCTACTGTAATACCATCTCCTAAGGTTTATCAAAAAGGATATCATTCATTCTAGCTCTGGACTGGTCCAACTCAACATACTGTACCGGCAACCCGTTTTAAAAAATCTAACCGTGAGTAAGTTATGTAGGTACCTATAGTAGTGTGAAACGGTTTATTGCTTCATATTCCTATGGCATGGAATGTGGTTACATAATTAATTAACAACCAGTTTTTAGAGTTGTTAGTAATCCTGTAGCTCTGCCTACCCCACTCTGGGAATGTGTGTACCATAGACTATCACTGTTTGAAAAAAAAAACTTATTTTAAAATTTTCATTTTACTCACCTACAAACAGCACAGCGTTTAAACTTTCTATTAAGACTACTGACTTTTACTACATTAAACGTAAACTATTTTGTTTTCCTTTTTAAACGGCGATATTTAGGGTATCTCTCAAAAAAAGGTTCAATTAAATAAAGTTTATTGAGTATCACAAATATTTAGATGTTACAAGAATTTTGTTAAAAGTGTCAAAAAAATCGATAAACCTACCAAATTCGTTAAATCAACGGTTCTAAAATTAGATACCTACGATATCTGCCTACTTGCAAAATATAATTCAATTATTACCTATTTACAATAGCCATTACCAAAAAAATAATTATTTCCTTTGACATTCCGCGTTACTCGTCAAAACAAAAAGGTAGTATGCGCCAATAGACTCCTAATTACCTTTGAAAAACAGAACTGAACAGGAAAATCCAGCCAAAGTGAACTCTTCAATCAATACATTCCATTGGAAGTATTTTTGTCAAACCGCCCCAGGCTCCTCATAATGAGCCGCTGGTCTCCTAGGCAACTCTAAATCGTGTCGGAATCCTTTGAAATAAACATTGTGAAACCAGTCGGGCGGGAAAATAGGGTGAAAGGGATGATCGATTAATTACGATTGTTTTAGCAGCTCCAAGTAGCAATAACTCCGTTTTCAATAGCACGATTTGTAACGATTGTAACCCAAATTAATGGGGTCGTGATTCTAATTTCATTCGTTTAATCTTCTATTTGCGCTCGCTGTTGCGATATAGTAGTATTATTTTCCTTAACAATTCATTTTGTGTAAGTATTTACTTATCTATGTATGTATTTTATTACAGCACTTTTATTTTATTTTTTTCTCGGATATAATTGATATTTTCTGTTATTTTGTAGATGCATTTGCCTTTTGCATTGTCTTTACTTATTCTACTCCAAGGTTAACTGGATGAGATCCAATATGGGATAAGTTCGACTTTGTACATTATCTATATCGATATAAATATGTCTGGTAAATTATAATTGTTTATGTGTAATGAAGACTTGTCATCCATAGTTACATACATGTTTTTAATTTCGTCGGCGAACTACAGTCAACAGCATAAATAAGTGATCATTTATGTACCTTATCGCTTTCAATGGTTTCACAATTTTGTATAAAATTTCAAACACGTCGATAAAGTGACAATGTACATAAATGATCACTTATTTATGCTGTTGACTGTACCTATTAATCGGAAACTAAAGTTGCCCGCGTGTCGTTGGCACTTAAGGCTTAAAGATTGTGACTAAAGAGGAAGAAAATTACTTAATAACATATTTTTAATCACCTAAACGTGTTAATAAACTGTTATTTAACGTTTTGATTCGAAAACTGACTTACCTCCAAGATTTCATTTGGCAGCTTGCACACCCAATGAAGATTGTACGATTACGGACGTTAATTATTTTGCCTACTACAATAACTTCTCAACGTAAGCAAAGGATTTATTTCACCTTATCCCAGTTTGAGTTAATGTATAGTCGCGTATGAAAAGGATGTTAACAGCATTGATATAGAGTACAAAAGTGACGAATATTTTCATACCGCGACTTTACCTTCAATATAACTGGGTTCCATTTTGTAGTGGCTCAACAATTAATATCGATGATGGTACGTACCTACCGTATCCTTCTTCTCCTCTGTAAAAAAGCGGCAGTTGGCAGCGCATTTGAAGTCTTAGGGTTGCAGTCTTAAGATTGTAGTATTAGGAATACAATTGTCTATAGGTCTCAGATCCCACTTACATATCAGGTGGTCTGTGCAGTGGTCGATGCCATCTCTATGCCGTAAAAAAACATTTCTGAAACGCATTCACTGTCGTCTTTCCTCAGGTGCTTTATCGTTTGTTTTACTAAGCTTACGCGTTTAAGGCACTGAGTGAAAGAAACAAAATGCTTTTAAGCGGCAATAAATGCATTAAAGCAATAACTTATATCTTGTACCTACTAAAAATACACTGCCATAAATATTTTTTTACCTTAACAGTCCTCTAATAAATATCTGAGCATGTTAGAACCTTGATAAGTATCATTAACATCATTCCAATGTTTAGTTTCAATTAGTTAATTAAGACAAGGCGCTTTATAGCTCAATATTTTCTGGAAGGTACTGTACTTGTACTTACAATAAAGGAAATTACCATCTTTCAAAACTAACACCATTCATAGTTTACTAGCTAACTTCCAAGGCTTCATAAAATCTGTTTACCGCCGTTTGTCCATTCACCACGACAGTAAACAGTCCTATAGGGAAGAAAGTTAGCGTTTCGTCACGTGTAATACTAGAGAATGATACACGAGCTATTAAATTCATGTTTATTCCTGTTACTTACACATAATATACGTTTTAAATTCACTTGTCAACAAATTTTATAAACGAGTGTATTTTATATTTTTCCAGCAGTTTTCTGTCTTAATTGCACTGGTCCAGGACAGGATGCTGACGTGTTTGCCGACAGCTGGAGCTCATTATTGTGTATAAGAATCGGCTTTTGTAATTTATTTTGTTAGTTAATTCCTGTACATATATTTTAGTACGTATTTAATTGTATTTTCATGAATAAATAAATAAATATGCCAATTGCCGAAGTGAATCTATTTCTGAGGGCCTAGTATGGCTGTGTCTATATCGCGTGTCAACTGTGGATAAAGCATCCGTCACTTTTTGACACGTGTACTTATTTACCTGTCAGAAAGTGACGGATGCCTTATCCAAAATTTATCACAAGATAAACGCAGCCATAGTAGGCCCCCTGGTAAAGATGGTAGGCCTCTGCATGCCAATGTAAGTTGAATCATCTAAAGCTTTAAAGTCTTGTGGCATTTTTGTGTAAAATCAAAGTTCTTGCATCTTGTCACATTTCGATTTGACCCTTAATATAGATAAAAAAATATTCAAAATTCATAACCATTAGGGGCATTAGGCATTAGGTAAGTCTTTGTATTTGTTTGTGTCCAATTACTTATATAAAATGAGCTTTTCTGTTTGATATTTCAGACACAAAATATATTATGTTACCTATAATAATGTTACAACTAGCATACTAGCTTTAACAATCGGCATCATTATTATGAGACAAAGATAACCTCATGTGCTTAAAGGTATTTCCGGATGTTTCTCCAGTTATAGAGTCCTAAATAAACTAGTTCAACTCTGTCGTGTGACGCCGTTCTTACGTTTATTATTAACCTGAGAACGACGGGTTAAATCTCGCTACTTTAAAATTCATTTTATGCAATGTCGTCAACGGACCTTTAAGTGTCTTCCCTGGGGCAAGTTTACTAAGCTTCTGGTTGTGAAGAAATGACTATTTAGTAGCAAGGCTGAATTGATGACATCTTGATTAGATTGGATCAAACAAATTTATACTCTTTAGTAAATATTTCTAAAATAAAACCACCGTTTACTATGCTTGTGATTGGTTTATTTTCTTTTACATTATTCGCTTTCAAATAAGATTTCGAAGCTATCCTGTATGTCTAAGTGGAGTGTATAGCTTTATACATTTTATAGATATAAAGATAGACGAAAACAAGACAAAAGGGTCAGTCTTATGTTTGGGAAGTATAAGTAATAAATAATTATATTTACAAAAGTTAGGAAGACACATATGCGAAGGACTTAAAACGAAACATCTAAAGAAACATTGATAAGACATACTCACGTCAATAAAATCCCAACATACCAGTAACAAGATTATCTTTAGGTATTCTAACTAATAATGATAACAACCTTACGTATTAAATCTCACAGGATGTCACACATCGTCCTTACATAGCGATTCCACTATTTACAATTAACTTAATAATCACTTCAAATTTATAATGAAGAATTAATTGGAGAAATGTCTAATTGACTGAAAGTTCGTGTGGTACCAGGTCACCTCAGAGCAGAAGCATCCAGTACCAAAGGCCTGGGCTAGAGGGAGACAAACTCAGGCGGTGGAGGCGGTAAGGTCAGCACTGGAGTTTCTGTATTATCCACACCATCTGAACTGGGTCCTGGTAATGACCAAGTCGAGCTTCCAGTGGCTGTAACTCTAGGTCCCATGTTATCATACGCTGGAGCCGTGCAGCAAGTTCTACTCCTACGCGGTAAAGTTGCACCTCCACTAAGTAAATCAGGATACTTCCCAGGTTCTCCTACTCTTCCAGCCACTTGAACTGATATAAAGATATTCCCATAAGGAACTGGCACAGCAAATTCTGCAGGTGGAGGAGGGAAAGCACCTGGAGTACCTTCTATGGTTATGTGCACTGGATCAAAACCACATCCTCTAGGTTGATCATCCCCAGATCTTTCTGTCAGTTCGAAGTCACAAGGGGATGCTAGGTCGCCTATGGAACGATCGCAGCTAACGACTACTGATGCGTCTAGTAACCTTTTCTCTTGGTCTGTGAAACTTCTGCTGGGTGGGACTGTCCGTCCCCTAAAGCGCCAACAGGCGACAGCGGCAATAAACCCAAGTGTTGCCAAAGCACCTAAAGCACCAAACACAACGCCTAAAAGGTGAGGAATGCCAGGAGCTGTTCTTGCTGTTGCTGTTTGCGACCTTGGTAATACGAGGCTGATAATTGCTCTAGCTTCTCCAGCGTTACTTTTAGCCAAACACGTCCATTCTCCTGCTGCACTTGACGTCACGTTCAACAGTGTGACATTCACCCACCTAACGCTACCCGGCACTCGCTCATCAGAATCATCATCTTCTATGTCTGTTTGCGTCTCTTCCAAATCACAATCTACGCTACTATTATGTACATCTACACCATCAAATAACCATGTCACTTGAGGTTTTGGAATCCCATGAACCCAACAGCCGAATGTAGTGGCCACTCCGACCTCTGCTCTCACGACGATTGTGCTTGAGCGCACCTCAGGCGCGCACACCATGCTCTCGCTTTCCACGCTTCGCCACTTGTTCCCAGCCTTCGTAGAAGGTTCCACGCACAACAAGTCCTCTGTACCCAATTTACTTTCTAAAAACCAATCTTTAAACTCACGTAGCCGGCAGTCGCATCGCCATGGATTCCCCGACAGCGAAATAGTTTTTAAAGTCGGCAGCGAGAACGTAATCAAACGGAGGAATGTAAGCTGATTTCTACGTAAATCTATCCTTTCTAACGACTTTAAATTCCGTAAAGCGTTTCTGTGTATCGCCCGCAGCCGGCAGCCGTCCAATAAAAGTATGCGCAGATGCGGCAGTGGCGGGAACTGGTCCGCAATTAACGTCGTCAAAGGGTTGTTGGTCAGGACAACCAAGCGCAGCCTCTCGTTGCCTCTGAATATGTCCCTCGGTAGACTGGAAAGATCGTTGTCAGATAAATCGACTTCAATGAGAATTCTCAATTCGAGGAACGCGTCTGCGTGTATTGATCTTAGCTTGGTGGCTTTTAAGTTAATCCTTTGCAGGTTAAGTAGGCCTATGTTAGAAAATACTTCTTGAGGGAGGTTTCTGATGGGATTATCGTGGATGTCGAGAACTTGTATGTCAGATGAGAGCGGCGGCGGGCGGCGGAGGTCACTGGATGCACAGGTTGCTGTTTTTTTACCTGAGGACCACTTGCAGACGCAAGCAGCGAACTGCGCGCAGTCCAGCCAGTCGCTGGCGGTCCTTGCGGTGCACGTCGTGAGTATCACAATCCAGTACCACCTGGCCCAAGCCACGCGCATGCTCATCTCATTCCGTTGTGTTTACATCGGCCGGCTGCCTGAAACAACAAGAACCATGTTAATCGACTAAACAAGGTTTCGGGAACAATGGCTGGCTATCGTTACTCCGCACACGACCTTAACCGACTTGTGTAATGATTGAGTTTCGTAAACGGTGGTGAAAATAAACGAAAAATGCGAGTTTTGACAGATAACACCGGATCAAAGAACATGACGTGGTAAACTATTTATGGCGTGACTGGCGTTTATAGGAAGTTCATCTCACTTGAACACAGGGTGTTCTAAAATAAACACGCTCGCGACTGTGACACATTTACATTTGCTACGCGACTGCTAGAGATCGGTGTAATATGTAAAAACTTGTCCATTTGACAATTGAAACGTTTAATGGATTTATCGTTTTGTTTTGTACGTGTAAAGTACAAAATACTACTTACATATAAGTATATAAAATCGTCGTATACAAAACACTTATCTTTGTAGTGAAGGGTGAAATGGCAAAGATTAATTAATTTTAATAGAATAAGAGACTCGTCGCTGGCTACTTCGTTAGACCTTTAATTAAAATCCAGAGTTAAAGTAGATTCCGTCGGTGACTCAATCAAATTAGCTTTCCTGACTAGTTAATTCGATTGTCTTGTCTAACCGCTTCATTTTTTTTATTTTACAACACACTTGAGAACTTGGGGTAAAAGAAGCCTTTGTACGTAAATCCGTCACTAAAGTAAGATTTTTTTTTTACTTAAAAGTGCGAATTAATTAAGTACGTGATTGTGTAAAGATTTTGAATAAGACTATAAGTACTAAAAACTATCTTATAGTGTGGGTTGATCAAGTCTTAGTGTTAAACTTGGATATCAAATGATAATTTCATAGCCGGAAACTTCAAATTCAAGCTTTTAAAGTAGTCTATACGCCAATTGGAATTGACAGTAACTGCGCTACAAATGTCTTCAGTGCCAGATTAAAGGTATACCTACAGTCGGCGTTTTAAGTAACTCTTTTGTACGTTGTCGCTTTAATGCCGTTGACAGATAAGTGCAGCAGTTCAGATATGACGTTAAAGTGACAAAGCATTCAAGTTTGCAGCTATTTATATGGCTAATCGTAATCGTACGTTATAAAGAAACAAACACCTAAATTTACAGCATGTTTAAATTTTTGCACCAAAAACATACTTAGGTCGTTTCTGTTAAAAAACTTAAACAGGATGTTTTTTACAATTTTTTTTAAAACCTTTTAAAACTTGAAACTGAAAGGCTATTAAAATGCCACAAAAACGTTGTTCTTTTTTATTCACAACCGATTTCAAATTCAGCGACCGATTCGCCCTTTTTGTAAAAAAAAGTTTTTAACTAATTGCGTTGCGTAACCAAAGCAACAGGTGAAAATAAATAAATGCCACAGACAAACAAGCGGTGTTTAAACTGCATCCAATTAAGGCGGATGTGGCAACACTAGACGAGAATTAATTCCGGCGGCGAGCGAAAGAGCCCTCGTGTTTATGGCCAAAGTAATTCAATTAAGGGATGATTAATTTATTTTTTACCGTTGAAAAAAGAGGGCAATGATTTTTTGCGTAGTAACGTACAGGGTGTTGTGGTAGATCAAAACACTGCTGATAAATCTTAATATGATGATAAATGCAAAAATCTGGCAAATGTGAGTCAGACTCGCGTACCGCAAGGGTTCTGCATCATATAACAACATAGAACTTTTAATGCTCCAACTCGGTAAATATTTATCTAGGCATGAATATTTATGTCGTATGTACCGTTAAAAAAAAAAAAAAAAAAAAATTATTACCAGAAGAGTACGGTTTCAGCCCAGCTTCTGTATAGCGTTGAGTTGTTAGGTAGTCTGGCAAAAAAGTCTTGAAATTAAAAAGTGGTAACACTGTAGTGTCATCCCATCTTAGATTGATTTGAAACGGACTACTGTTGACACTTTTTAATTCCAAGACTTTTCAACCAGGCTGTAAGTATATTTTGTCACTCGTGTTTCATAAAAAAAACTAAGTTTGCTTATAACTAATAAGGAACGGATAGTACTTCACATAAATAAATATTAAATCTTGATAGAATTCATTAGACATGTTTTAGTCTGCATCACTAAACAGCACATCTCATAACTCAGTTTGTGATTTTAAATACTTTGATATTTTATTGCTGGTAATAAATTAAACGTGACATCTCCAACGTTCAAATTTATCTCATGATTAAAAATATCAAAATGTTACATAAAAAAACAATCAACAGAATCACAGCTTACAGAAACACTAATGTAGTCTGATAGAGGCAAACTCAAAAGCTCTTTATCCCGTAATAGCGATCAGCTCTCGCTTCTCTTCGGTTTATATGAGTATGATATTTAACTCATATATCATCGATAAATGGGCTATCTACTAGTAACACTGAAAGTTTTTTTCAAATCGGACCAGTAGTTCCTGAGATTAGCGCGTTCAAGTAAACAAACAAACAAACTCTTAAGCATTATAATATTATAGATAAGATGCCAAGTCCAAAGTGACCGGAAGTAAAAGATAACTCAGTCAATAGTTCACCATTCACCTCTTCAGCTATATCCGGCGCTTCAAGGTTGAATGGTCAGAGCAGTTGTTTATCTTGTCGAGAGCTGGTTGGCCGGACGATTGATAGCACCCTGTATACAAATAGCGGGTTGTGTTGTATAATTTGAGCTATTTAGGTGAGTGATGAGACGTGCTGGGATAGAATAGGCTGAGTTCGCACAGTAGGTCAGATTTGGACAAGATGCATTTTTTATCGCTATAAAAAGGCAAACGAGCGCACTGGCTGCCTGATCAAGACTGCATATGCGTAGTCAACTGTAAGAACTAAGGTCGAATGCCACTATGCTAGTACACAACAATGTGAACACTGCTACTTGGTGATGGATTAAAGGATAAAATGGTCTGCTGCTGCCGATAAGAAACGCATTTACGATACCTTGTCAAAGTCTGCTCTATTTGTTAGTCGTGATTATTTGCACTTGAGTGTATATCTTAAAGTTAGATGCACTTTATTAAATTGTTCTGTTAACGTTACTGTTAATCATTGGTTGGTTTGGGATGCCACTTGCGTGGACACCCTTGCGCCGTCACATCTTCCTGGAACAAGTACTAGGGCTGGTTTCGCGGCGGAATCAGCGGAGACCCTCAAAAGGCGCAAATACAGTCAACTTGATAGAAGTTACATATTTGAGCCTTTTGGGGTCGAAACTTTAGGACCGTGGGGACCAGGAGCACACCGTATTTTTAAAGATTTATCAAAGCGCCTGATCGACGCATCACGTGACAAAAATGCTGGTCTGTACCTACTTGGCACAAAGATTAAGCATTGCCATTCAACGTGGCAATGCTGCCAGCATTTTAGGAACAATGCCCACTGGTAGCGGTTTGTTAGATTAGTGTAGTTTTAAGTGTTTTTGTAAGTTCTTTCGTTTGTTTGTTTTCTGATTAATTATCCTTACTTGAATTTTACAATAAATACATTTTCATTAATAAACATACATAAAGAAAAGATAGACAAACATACATAATAACTTTAAAAAAAAATGTCATTGTCTTGAACAGGGTTTCCACTGCGAGCGGAGCATACATTGGTGACTTCAAGTGTTTCCACCGCGCACAAACCTTTTGAAGGCACCGTTGTATGCTAAACAGAGTTTTCATCACAGCGAAGTCGAAAATTAAATTCATATACGTATGGACGAAGTGTTTACGTAAACGACGTATGCTACCACGCCCACACAGGAATGAAAAGGAATGGTCTTATGTGCTTCCACGCGAAGAACGTGAAATGGAGATAGACGGCACGCGCCTTGATTGCAGTGATTTGGGATTACTATAAAAGTGTAACATAAAAAAAATGGTTTCAACTAGAGTATTAAAAATCATCGTTAAAGGTTTAGACAATTCGTCCAAAAGCATGCAAAATAGGTCTCATGTTTGAAAACTAAAACTATTCAGGTTTTTACTCCTAATCGTGTTTTCACGTTTAACAGTTTCAAAAAATATGATCAAGTTTAATATATCTAAAGAACAGATACAAAGACATTATGGTTATTGAGATTCGGATCGTGGAACACTATTGATACGTCTTAAAAAGAAACTTAAATAGAAAACCAAATAACTATTTATCTACTTAATTATAAAACAATGAATGTCTCACAGAGCGACTTACCTACTAGCTACATTAACACCATGATAGCAATGTAGCTTAAGAAAAGTAAAACATGGACCCTTCTGTATTTCCTTATTTAGTTGTATCGTTGCAATGTGATTCAGGGTATCAGCGATGCGGTCAGTTTACCGGCGGTTAGATTAAGGTGGGGCTATTAGGGTAAACAATCAAGCGTAAGATATATTTCATACCTCAAAGGAACGATGGAACCTGTATCTCTAAATTGGCACCAAAGCCACTAAAAGTACTACGCCTTGCTGCGTAATGTCACAAGTAATGAGCCTTTGAGTTATAGTGCCGTAAAATTCTATGAAATTGCTTTGTGCCTTATTTTAACATAAAATAAAATAAAAAATAAAAATAAATAAAAACATGGGTTATTTTTTGTTATAATTGCTTAAGTATTTCTCTCTCTCTTTCTCTTGCCTATAAACACACAATACCATTACATATGCAATTCCACGCTCTCGTTAATTAATCTATACAACAACAACATACATACATACATACAACAACAACACAACAACACAACAACAACTTCTACAACAACAACATGTCACAACAACAACATGTCATGTTCTTATTCAACATGTTACAACTTCTTCAGTTGTATATTTAATACTCGTAATGAGCCGCAGTAACCACGCTGTTTTGGATGGTAAGAAGGACTGTAAAATTAATTAACATAGGGGCATCCCATTCTGTCTTAGTCCTAGACGTTCCTCCTCCTTTTCCAATACTGATAGCACCAATGATATGCCATTGACGGCAAAATTATCCCAACAGAACTTTTACACGTTCAACAACATTTGATCACTTGTAGGTAGCCTTATTCCTAATGTGAAAATATCAGGTGAAACACAAATTTATAACGAAATAATTACCAATTCAATACCCGTATTGACCAAACTTAATTGAGTTTTATAACCAATAATGAGTTCGAATTATACATTAAAACCGCAAATTGTATCGCCATGGAAGCGGTGAGCTGGTCAAATGACACAAACTAGGCCAAACAATGCTTTGGGGAGTTGCTAAATTATCAACCGATATCTATGGAATGATTTTATGCTCCCTAGGTGAAAATTATATGTTTATCTGTGAAGTCGATTATGAAAACAAATATTAAGTTGTATCAGGGGACTATTTCTCACAAATTAACCCGTCCCAAATTAAACTTTAATTATTATAGAGGAAACTTACTTAAATATAAATCTGGAGAAATAATTCTTAACTGCCTTATTAATACACTGTTTCAATTAGTTGTCAAGACATGACGTCGCTTCAAAAGGTCGTATTAAACAAGGCGTTATTCAAAATGAACGTCGAAACTTACATTTCTTACGTGCCTGAAAACTATTTTATACATACGGTGCTTAGGTACACAGATACTCGTAGGTACACCAAGATTGAGAAACAAATACTAAAAGCCGGGACCGCTCGCTTCGTCACTAGGCTAAACAAAAAAATAAATATGTCTTGTCTTTTAACAGCTAGAGAGAACACAATGCGATTGCTAGACATTTTATATTACATACTTTAATAATACTAAAGTAGCCGTCAATAGAACTTGCAAAAGATGTAAACAAAACCAAACGAACCAATTCACCATGATTACTCGATTATCATGTACTTTTAAAGATCAAGTGAGGTCTTTGCAATGATTTATACACTCGATCATAGTTTTCATATTAAGTTTACGATGAAATAACTATTCATTATACATTATTTTTAATAAAAACACGCTTGGTGAATATTTGAGGTTATGTGTCAAACCAGTACTAATTTGTTTACATAGTTCACAAGTTTTATTGACGGCGACCTTAAGTAACTTATCAGATTGTTTGAAGAGAAGTCCTAAGGCAGTGCCAAAAAGTTGTGTTGATTTACAGACACCATTTTAATCATCATCACTAAGTCGTGCTAGCAATGTGTAAATTGGAGTGTCCGAAAAATAATACGAATTTGTTGTCTCCGGACGAGACCACAAGAAACTCTAACACGAGGTAATATTTCAAGCGAATGAGAATAATTATAACGTCAACAACATGATTCTCAAAACGAAGTAAGATAGGCCGAATAAAACGTGAAATAATGACATGAATAGATAACTGTCAATTTAACTCAGCAGACACAATGGTAAATGATCCCATCACAACCAATTTAATAATCTAAGCTCCTAATAATGTCAGAGAGAACATACTTAAGTAAGGAAAAGAAGCAAATCTGATGTCATGACAAACAAGACTACCATTATAATAAACAATAGAATTCACAAAGCAGAAGTTGCAGAAGATAGCTCAAAAATATTTTCACCAAATAAATTGTTAGTTCAACTCGCTCAGGGAAGTGATTTATATTGTTTACTGTTTTTCGCTGTTTGTCTTTCGTAAATATCCGATTCGCTCCGTTTGTACCTATCTGTGGACACAACTTTAAAATGCTTTCAGCAAATAAACACTGTCTTGGACTTAACGGAACAATAACTTTATGATGGTCAAATTATTTTTCTATCCATCTCTTCTAATTTGACTAACGAACTTCTATTAACCAAACCTGTGTTCTTTTTCTTCTATTTTTTTTCAGATCTAGTATGCGTGTTTATCTTGAATAAAAAATCTTGTCTATGACAAACATAATGAATCTTTATCATCATCATTTCCTAACCCTTATTCAGGAAAAAATGTGACTACTATTGAGAAGGTGCTACTTGATACTTTACAGTCAGTGTTATTTAATATAACACAAAGATTAGGCTAATGATAGATCACGTTGTCAGAAAAAAGCTCATAATATAATACGTCACAGTAACAAGCAAGTAATACGCTACGGCGGTCCTTTGAGAGCGAACACCCTTTGTTATACCAAAAATAAACTACAGAACAAAGCTGAGAATCGGCCGCGATCCAATATCCACCCTGTAGAACATTAGTTTAGAACCGATCCTTTTCTCAAACAGCCTGTACTTGAAACCGCAAACCGCACCCGCAATTTATGCGAGATGGACCCGAATAACTTTTTCGATTAAATTGTAAACAGGGACAATAAGAACTATTTTTCGATTAGATTCTGTTTTTGGGTCGAATGTAAGAGGGTAGAGTTGGAATGCGTACCTCCTCACGAATGACCTGTAATTCAAATATAACGACGTAGAGACCTGAAATACAGGGTGGAAAATGCAAATTTATACGTCAGTAAAAATAAGGGTGGAACAATAAAATATTGGAATTTTTTTTCAAAATGAGCACACAATATCATTTATAGGAATAGTTGAGTTGAATCAAAATTAATAAAAAGCCGACACTAATAAGTCTTTAAGTGAGAAATTACTGGATTTAATTCCCGGTTGGATACCTACCTGTATATTTTTACATCATAAAATCTTCTTAGTGATGCATAGGAGTCTTTATTATAATGATGTTGTAAAACCAAGTTTTTTATTATTCTATTATTTAGCCAGGAGTTCCTTAACTATGAGTCGTGACGACCCGGGGCGTCACGGCGTTGTCCCAGGGGCGTCGCGGTCCGGTATACTCACGTGTCACCGGCACGTTACATAATGAGTATACTTATACACGGGTATCTTCTTTTACAAGGGAGGCGAAAAAAAAATACAACATGTAAAGGGAGTCGCATTATGAATAAGATTAGGAATGTATTCGCTATTTATTGAAGACATTGAGTTGAGAAGCACACGAGCACAAATATACCAGGCAAGTCGTTTCTGAGGGTCGTAGGCATCTGAATCTCAAGACCGCAAATACGCTGCCGACCTTGAGGAATAAGTTACGTGGATTTATTCTAGACCTGGGCCTCTATTCTATTAGTTATATCCATGTTGCCTTTGACATGTTATCGTATTGTCAACGTTACGATTGCTCTTATTTACTTGACGGCACTGTTAAAAACAATAACGAGGTTTTACCGAGTAGAATACAGGCCCAGGTGATCTACCGCTACAGTGTTGTTTTGGTATGGCAACAGCGTGATTACATGTTGATGGCATGTTTGCTAGCGATCCAAATAAAACCAGTACAAGTTCATGCCATCCATGACTAGTTTATTTTAAAACGGTGATTTAAACCTTAATAATGCTGTTACAATCAATAATAATTAATAAAGCTAATTAAATAAGGTTCTATAGTTACATAATAAACAATCTTCTTGTTTGAACAATCACAACAAATGAGGAAAAACAGAATAAAAAGAAAACAAGAATATACAGACGCCATTTTATTTATTCCCCGAGACGCCTGCCCTTTGGACGTCGCGACACTTTTTAATGTAAGTCAATTGAAAGAGGAATAAAAATCTCGTGCTTCAACATGAAAAAGCAAGAATATTTTCTTGGGGATTTATTTTTTAGCTTTTTTGAGGTAGCATTATATTATTAACGTTATTAGACGATGCAAGGCCTTGGAAACTTTTGATTAAAATATACCTCTACCAACTTTTGATTTATTCTATATGCAATATTATGTTACAATAGTATTCCTTACACAAGATCGAACTTCTAATGTATTTTTTCGCAAACATCTTGAGCTCTAATGCAGTGTTTCAAAAGTGAAATGCTATGAGTCATTTACTGGTTGAATTTTGAGAAAACATTGAACTTAACTGAATGATGATAAGTTTCAAATTCAATGTTTGTTTTAGAAAATAACTTTAAAGACGGTTTCGCATTTTTGTTCGATTCATAAAGTAAAAAGGTATATCGTGACTTTGTATGTCATACAAATAACAAATAATTGTTTTTTTTTTTTTGTAAATAAATACAGATTTGACAAAACAAAAAGCTTTAACATAAAGTATAAAAACATAATTTATCTTTTGAACATTGATCATGTATAATTATTTACTCTAAAGCACCTAAACACGATGATGGGAAACCACATAAGTTGAAGTTAATGTTACAAGATGACAAGTAATAAGTCAAACTTCACTAATTAGTCCCCAGTTGCTTGCTAATTATTGTTTAATCCCAGTTTAATTCGACTAACACGTGCGCTGGTACGTTAATAAAGTGTGTATATTTAATTTAGCAAGTATAAAATAAATAAACCTGTGTAAATAAATCGGAACATTTTTGAATAAATAAAGCACTTCCTGTGTGTCTATTTGTGCATGATGAATTTTGACGATGCAATTGTTTGTAAACTGTGCCATAGGATCAGTTAGTTACCATTTTATTTACGAGAGATCTCTTTTTAAGAGTTAATATATTATAAATAATAGAGTTAATCTATTCTTCATTATAAATAATTAAAGGCAAAAGTTAAAATTGTTTTTAAACCAGATTCTTCTTAAACATTGTTTAAACCAACTATGTAATTAACTTCAACTTGCTAAAGTTCATTTTAACCGCACCCTGCATTAAAAGTTCACTCACTAGTTTGTATTTTTAATTTAAAAGAAGTTTAGGCTGTGGCTCCACCGAGGCAGAGATGAGCGGAGTGGAGCGGAGCTGTGCCAATATTAACCAATATAATCAAAACACGTGCGCAAGGCGCGCTCGACGTGGCCACATGCGCCTTCTATTGGTTAACATTTGCACAGCTCCGCTCCGCTCAGCTCGTCTCCACGTCAGTGGAGCCGTAGCTTTATGGCTTGGTAAGTTGAGCAGGCCGTTATTTTTTATTCGCTTGTATGTATGTTTGGGTAGGTATGTAATACGTATAATTCCTTGTAATCTCCAGAAGACTAAACGCCTTAACAGGTTTCGAAAAAATGCAATTTCGAATTATTGGCTTTATTGTATTAGTCCCTAAATCCTAATGATGTAGTGGAAATGGCAGTTGCGTAAAAAGCGTTTGGTAGTTTTAATTTCGATTAATTTTTAAATATATAAAGCGTAGAACTCACAAGGACCATGGGCAAGGTCCTACTACCACGAAAATAGTATACTTAGGGCTGACTTTTCAATCTCCAGATAACACTTTAATTATGTCAGGTGAGTTGTAACTCCGTCCTTTCCTTTGTCATAAGAAAGATAAAGACATAGCTATAATTTACCTGACAGTGTTATTGGGAGATTGAAAAATCTGTTCTTAGCAAATTATATAATAAAAATTACATATACTATGTACCTAATGGTTTTTAGACCGAAGTACACAGGAAAGATTGCGTTGCTTACGTTAACTACGTAGTAAAGTTAACTTGTTGTCTTTACTTGTACCAGGAATTCAGCAGAATGTAAGAATGCGGGTCGGAGTTTAGGTATGCCACAAGCGGAGTTGCAGCTTTGTAGTTTGCATAGCGCCGCTTGCTTAGACACGGGTCCAAGTTTCAGTCCGACTGAGTCAATGTTCACATACAAGTATGAGCCGGGTTAGTTCGTCGGATGATAAATAAACATGCTTGGCCTAATGAAAATTCTCGTGATTAAATTAGTTCTAGTTTAAATGTTAAACTAAAGAGCTGGTCACTGTTCGTCAAGAATTTCGTACAAACTACAAACAGACACTTTTTCCCACTATTTTGGGTTTATTTTAAAACAAAAAAATAACAAATAAATTTTAATTTGACTGTTTAGTCTTTACAAAGGTAAGTATGAGTTATAATGGTGTTAGAGGTATAATAACGCCTAAGTTAGCAACACTAAAATATGACAACAACGAAGCAAGAAGTACGTATGTATAGTGTCGTACAGTGCATAGCTCACTTAAGTTTTAATTAAGGTACCATAATTAGCTTTACAGAATGTTAGCTGTAAATTAAAATGTATCATTCTGCAGAAATAAAATTATTATCTTTCTTTCATAGCAAAAGCTCCAAGTGAGCTCCAAGAATATCTTCTTCTTTTTTATTAATGGCGGTCCACCGCGATTCCGTTGTGATTTCTAGTGAGTGAATTTAATCAGTAAATAGAAAAAATCAATGGTAAGCCGTACATTTCTGAATCTACCATTTTTCCTCTTCGAAGGTTACCGGAATCCGTTTAAAAGTCTATCGGGTTCTTTATAGTCGCGCCGTTCAAAGGCGCACGATTGACAGCTGTCAAAAACGTGGTACAAAATATAACTTCAAACATATTTTGTACTGAGTTGACACTGCTGTCAATTCGACGCTTTTAGAACGGCACGATTATAGACTACCTTGAGAGGATTGTGAAGCTAAAAATGTCCATACTAAATGCGATAAACTTCCACTCACTTTAAACCTGGTCCGATTTTGACGATTTTTGAATATCTTGTAGACATCATGAAAAACTGTCTTTACGTTTTCATACATACATACATAAACTCACGCCCTTATTCCCAGAGTGGGGTAGGCAGAGCTACAGAATTTCCAACAACTATAAAAACTTTTTGATAATTCTGTAACCACACTTTGCACACTTAGGCGAAGATGTTTACCAGTGTATTAGTGACAGGTTGCAAGCCTTACGTTTTCCTTTCCAAGAAAATATTTAAAAACAAAAAACAGAAACGCAGGGACCTAGTTCTTAATGATAACTACAACATATTCAAAAATCGTGGAAATCGAACTTGATTTAGGGGTGAGAAACGTTATCGCCCGGAGCTAAATTTAATTGTTCTTTTTTGACAGCTACGCGATTTTAGCGGTGCTTCACAATCTCACCAAAATTGTCAATTTTCACTGGATTTCAAAAGTTCGTATTTTTGAAACTCACCGATGACTAAAATTCTCACACTTATGAATCTTATGATATCGAATAAGAGTGCCCCCACCCACTCGTAAACGAAATCACCACCAATTTGAATAATTAAATGACTTGCCACTGACAGGTGACAGTTTTAATAACAAACTGTCATAACATGATTGATACTTATAAGTTTCGTTTTACGGTCAACTCCAGTGACTAATAATAAACAGGGATTGCTTAAGACAAAAAACCGGTAATTTGAAAAAAAATGCGGCAGGACTCAACTAGACATTGCCTATGGTAGAACCGGCAGGTTAGCTGCATGTTGGTAGACAGGGTGTGACATTCAAAAATACTACTTTTATAAAATAGTGATTTCAATGTCATCGGTGAGAATATTTTCACAGGTGACTTTAAAATCATTAGTGAGATTCTTAGTTTGTATTTAAGTATTTATTTATGTATGTTTATCGTTGTTGTCTCGTAGTAAGGACCCATAGTATAAGCTTAGTTTAGGACTATGTCAGATTATCATGCAAATTCTTGCAAACCACTATTTTTTTGAGCGGGTGGTTTAATAATCTGCAAAGCTTTACAGATAGTGTAAAGAGCCACCGAAGTTGTGAACTCGCAAATTCGCCAAGCTTACGCGTTAAAGCTCACAGCTTTAAGCTCCACCTAGCGCTAATTGGGCGAACGAAGCTCTCGGGACGCTAACTGACACTTAACCTGCAAATTATCACTTTCTGACACTAACTTGACGGGTTTACTCAGCTTTCTTAGCTTAGCATAGGTAAAAAAACATTTTGAAAGTACATGGAAAAACAATCGATACCGCGACAAAATAAGCAGGGTGATTTTATGCGATATTTTAAAATAGTTTTATCTATAGGTATACGAATAAAAAACTGGCCAAGTGCGAATCGGAATAGCCTGTACCGCCTTATAGTTAATATCGAGCAAAAAAAACGGTTTTTTTTATAGGGTATTTCCCGTTTCGACTTTTAACTTTATTAAATTTTTATAGTTTCCAATACTGGTAGCATCACTCTATACGCAGTAGTTTGTCTCAAAAGCATACTGCTACTAAAGATAAAAAAGATAAAAAGATAAAAGATGTTTATTCAGTAAGTAGGCCGCACGGGCACATTTACACGTCAAAAATCTACCAGCGCTTCGCAAGAGACCACTGCTGAGAAGAAGCGCCGCAAGAAACTCAACAGTTAGTCGTTTTTAAATACCTATACAATTTTAAAACTTAACCTAGCATTATATAAAACAATGAATCTAACATACGATAAGAAATAAATGCATTCACGCGTAGTTGAGCAGGAAAATGTGTCAAAACTCTGAATTTTCTCCAGAACTAATTAGTAGTAAGTACTTAATAGAAAATAATTATGAAAATTATACTTAATTATGATGGTGTAATACAACTACATAAAAAGTTTCAAAACAAAAAAGTTCAAAAAAAAAGTTCAAGTTCTAGTTCAAGTTTCGATACATTCTCCTACAGAAACCGTGTCCCCTAGACAATATACAATGTTTAAGTACATATTTCTTACGATTAAGTTATTATTACTTAAGTTATTTGGGTGTTTAGTTTAGGCCAAGCACTTTTATCTGATAGATAGTCCTCGATCCTATAGTAAGCTTTAGACATCAGCGACTTTTTCAAGTAAGTTTTAAGTACTGGAAATGGTAACTTTAAAACTTCGTCAGGTAATTTATTATAGAAATGGCTGCATTGACCTACAAATGATTTAAAAACCTTACGAACACGAAAATTTTTAATAGCTATTTTATTTTTATTTCTTGTATTAAAATTATGTATATCACAATTCTTAATAAAAGAGTCCTGATTTTTAATGACATAAATAATATTCTCATAAATAAATTGTGACGCTACTGTCAAAATACTAATTTCTTTAAATAGTAATCTTAAAGAATCACGGGAGTTTAGGTTATATATAGAACGGATGGCTCTTTTTTGTAACACGAATATAGTCTGTATGTCAGCAGCTTTTCCCCAAACCAGAATACCGTATGACATACCGTACTACTATTGCTTACTGAGGAAAAAAGAAACACTAAGAGGCTAAACAGCTTAAACGCCACATGGTGTTTTTTACGTCACAGCTACCATGCAAAATGACTTTATTTCGACTAGTCGAAAGCGGACTTAGCAAAAAATGATAATATTAATTTTTTTGAGTAAATAACAATTAAATAAATGTTATTCTTATGAGACAAACTTCCACAAGTATGATTTTTATCAGACCACCTTTAAAAAAAACTGTCGTCAATTAAAGTTGCGTGGCTACTTAACTATGCAATGATTATAATTAAGTATATAAATAAATACATACTTAAGTACACAGAAAACAAGATAAGTAGAAGTAATCGCCTGTGTGCATCCAACTGCGTCTGGAAGTGCAATTTATACGTTACGTCCTCGGTTAGTTTCCACCTCGATTCTACCGGGATCTCATATATCTTGCCAGTAAACTGTTCGACATTATCGGAAACGACTTGTCTAACAACTAAGCATCTAGGTGTTTAAGGGTTTTCATTGAAAAGTAAAAGGTTATGTTAAAAGATAAAGATAAATGATAAAAATGTTCATTCAGTAAGTAGGCCGTACGGGCACTTTTACACGTCAAAAATCTACCAGCGTTTTTTACCATGAGGAGACCACTAAGCAGAGCAAGAAAGTCAACAGTTTTTTTTTCAATATGGCTCAAATAAAATAAAATCAAATCAAATAAGTTTATTTGCTAGAATACAGTAATAAATTAAGGTGTTTAAAATAATATTCCAGTGTATTCAGCCCGCATGCAAGCGTGAAAATATTTTGTTGATTTTAAATCTAATTAACATGTCACAAAAATAAAAAACATAATTCTAATAATAATATGGGTTATAAATTATAATACATTTATATACAATTTTAAATAATCTTGTACACTATAAAAATATTTATCTATGAGCCATTTTGTCAATATGCGCTTGAAAAGGCTTCCCGTTAGTTACTCCATACTTTCTGGTAAGTGGCTATAAATTTCTATACACATGTTGTACACATTTCTACCATATCAAATGGCATATTCAAATGCATAATCTAGCATTATATAAAACAATGAATATTAAATAAAAATATGCATAGTTGAGCAGAAATACTTGTCAAAACTTAGAGTTATCACAAGACAAGAGTAAATAAATGAAAAATGAAAATAGTTAACCATTTCTCCTAATCAAGATACAATGTTGTGAATTATATTTCTTTAGAAGTAAACCCTGGACCGCTTTTACTGATTTACTTTTATTTACTTGACAATATGAGATGACGCAACCTAAGACAATCAAAGCAAGATAGGTTAATGTTCAATGCAAAACCAAAGTACGTAATAAAGGAGCTGTATTTAATTTAAAACTTGAATGCGTATCAAATTTATGTAATCACTACTACGCTAGTTATTTCACTAGTTGTCTTATTCCTATACGGGAACATAACAATGCGAACACTGCTGCTATATTTACATAGTCAATATTCAACTAAGCTCAATAACTTTTTCTTTGAAACCAACAATTTTTCATTTTCATTTACTTTTAACTAACATTGAACTGATCGAATAAACTTAAGCGGGAAAATGCTACCTTTCTCGTATTTCATCTAAGAGTAAATATCGTTATTTCTTTGTAACCCCGGATGCAATAAGAGGGGTGTTATATATTTGACCGCTATGTGTATGTGTGTGTGTTACTACGATGGAACGGAGATGTGTGTGTAAGGTGAGAGGTTGTTTTTTCGTTTGTTTGTGTTTTGCACTCGAATGTTGCCATTTATCTCAAAAACCATTCAACTGATTCAGATGCGATTTTCTGTAATGGGTTCGTAATTCTTCTACGATGGTTCTTACGTAGATGTCAAACCGGTAAACTATCCAGGGGGCGCCACAAAAACGAATCGATCCACTAGTGTTTTTTTTAATCATGTAAAATAATATTATGTTTTTATTATTATTATTATGTTTTTAATATTTTTTGTTTTTTTTTCGTATGCTATCTAGGCACATCACAGCGGAAATATTGTATTTAATACCTGCTTATACCTGTGTTGACGAAATAAATATATTTGATTTGATTTGATTTGTACCTATTTGACGACGGAACGAAGAAAATGCATTTGTTGGTTTGTTTTTCTATTACAAGTATGTGCATGCGTCGTGGGATTTTTTCTCTTTTCTTTAAGAAACAAATGTTAGAAAGATACTTAAAGGGAGCCCGTTTTGAGGTTAGATCAGAGCGTTATCAGCAAGTACTAGTCCAAGTACTAAGCCCACTAAATCCTAAACGCTTTGTCTGCAGTGCACATGCAGTTACATGCCTCGTATGCTTCATTAGTGAATAATTTATACAGATCGTCGGCCTCTAGTATTTACCTACCGTACTATGTAGACATGCCCTATAATAATATATGATACTGTATATATTAGGACTGGGCCCATGTGGGTTTTTTTAGTATAAATAATGTTTATCTTGATCTTCATTATTATTTTCAAATATTATAAAAAAGTCTCTTTCTGCATCTGTCTGTCTGTCTGTCTGTATATCCGTTAACTCCTCCTAAAGCACGCAACGGTTTTTATGTGGTTTTAATTATAATTCGATAGTTTTTATCTTTAGTTAACTGTGGTTTTTATGTGGGCGTTACAGTAACTCATATAAACCAAAGTGAAGAGAGGGCGGGTCGCTAGTATTGTATAATAATAAAGAGATTTTATTTTCATCTATAAAGATGAACGAATCTTAACTGTACTGACGGATTTACGGCGAAAGCTAAACGCTTATTAATCACTAGCTGTTCCAGAACCCACTTCGTCGGCAATAAATAAATTGGGTTAATTATATAGCCTATGACACTAACAAATAACGTTGCTTTCTATTGGAACTTTCAAAATCGGTTCGGTAGTTCCAGAGATTACCCCTACAATGTCACAAACTTTACCTCTTTATAATATTACTAACAGAACTGTACCTGTGCCTCCTTCGTTGGGCAATACAAAAAAAAAGATTGATATATAGCCTATGACACTGAAAAATAACGTGGCTTTCTATTGGTAAAAGAATTTCCAAAATCGGTTCGGTAGTTCCAGAGATTACCCCTACAATGTCACAAACTTTACCTCTTTATAATATTACTAGCTGTTCCCGCGCCCACCTCGTTGGGGAATTAAAAAAATGTTTTGCTTCAAATATAGCCTATGACACTCAAAAATACTTTCTATTGGTAAAATTATTTTCGAAATCGTTTCAGTAGATCCAGAAATTACCCCTTACAACTTCACAAACTTTACCTCTTTATAATATTAGTATAGATATCTAGATATACATACAAGTAGTTAATCATATAACTAGAAATACAATGTAAAACAACAATTTTGACGACGCGATAGCCTAGTTGGTAGTAACCCTGCCTACGAAGCTTGAGGTCCTGGGTTCAAATCCCGGTAAGGGCAGATATTTGTGTGATGAGCGCGAATATTTGTTCCTGAGTCATGGATGTTTTCTATGTATTTAAGTATATATTTCTCTATATAAGTATTTATATCGTTGTCTAGTACCCATAATACAAGCCTAGAGCTTAGTTTGGGACTAGGTCAATTGGTGTGACATAGTCCCCTGATATTATTATTATTATTATTAAAACATGGGTTCTATTCTACTCTGTAAACCCATATTGATTTTGACGCGACAGTAATAATAATTATTTTCTGAAAAAGTGAAAGGAAGAAACTAATAAAAAAGAGTATCGATAGCAAATAGTCGTAGGGAATGTCGAACAATAGGCCCCGCGTCACTTGGGTGTAGATAAGACTCCGTGAGCGGTAACAGCGGGGAATAAAGGACACCCGCAACTTCGCACGGTTACAATTCGTTTCCTTTTTTTTCCTTATTTCTTCTTGTTACTTTCACATTTTTGGTAAAACACTTTCACTTTCGTACTTAAACTATGTTGCGGAAATGTAATAGAAGTGTGTTGTATAGTAAAATAATTATAACATTACTTTACTTTATGGTAATTGATAAGTATGTATATAAATGAATCTTGTTGGTCATTAACACACTTAAGTCATATCCACCTCGTATGATTTGTTATCAGGACATGTTTAACAGTTAATGACGTCAAAACGGACGGACGGACAACATAATGCCGCTGCCCGTTGGCAGTATTCTTATACGAAACCCTAAAATCATATTTATCAACATATATCATTATAATATTAATCGTCGCACATATAATTTGAAAACCATCAACTTATGTAACTTTAAAAAATCTTGACAGACACTATTAAATAAAATGCCACAAAGCGACAAATACCCGGAAAAATTAGGACAGCAGATAACTGCCATTGTGTCTGTTTGTGATAAAACGCATTGTTTTCGAGGTGGATTGGTAAAGAGGTCGTCGCCCGGAATAGCAAGATGGCGGACTGCCAACTCTGGACCACGTTTGCGCAACTGTGCCTAGTATGCAGCACGCGGAAGGATTCTATTGGCTAAGGATTTTCGGGAATTAGGGATATCTAGGGGTTACATGTTCCTGAAATAAACGGGAATCAATCTTGTTTCTTTGACACTTAACAGCCGTTCGTTACTCTAGTCGCTAGCATTTTCAAAATGCATCTTGTCTATACTCAAAAAAATAAGTGATGATCTAGAGAGATTTTCAGTTAGTTGATAAAAAAGTTAAACAATGGTTATGTTATTAGTTATATCAACCAAAGTTGATATAGTAACAGCAGCAAGTTCTTTAGTGATTCAACAAACATTAGCTGATGCATCTAGGTAACGTCTTGTCAGGCTCGTATGGAATTAAGACACTTATGCACAACAATCACAATTTTGTTTGTAGCTAACCATTATTTTTCAGTGTAAAACTTTGAAATTTAGTCCTAGCAAATGAATTACTAAAACATGAAAAACATTACAATTTCATTTTATTTTGATGAAACAACAAACACAAATGTAGCTTTCATTTTGTCCTATCATTCTTTTACAGAATAAAACTACAAAAGAAATGAGATACCTTTCAAACATGTGAACGTTACGTAACATTAAATTACATCTTCACCAAGCGTTAAAACATTTTTCTTTCTTCCTAATTATAACGCTGTTATTATAATTATGTCGAGTATCAAAGCACCTGTTCACGTTTCAGAACTTCTACATACACGTATCTAAAGAACACAAGCGGTCTTTAACATTGTGCCGATTCGTAAATATCATGTTCTGACACATTGAGAAACATTTTCTTAGAAAAATAATAAGAATAATCATAACGAATAAATACATATATAGTTTTCTAGTGTAAGTACAGTCAACAGCATAAATAAGTGATGATTTTTGTACCTTGTCGCTTTCAATCGTTTCACCAGTTTGTATAACATTTCAAACATGACGGTAAAGTGACAAGGTACATAAATGATCACTTATTTATGCTGTTGACTGTACCAGTGATCGGAATAGGTAGAGCTAATTTGCCTAAACTTGATGCACCTTCATTCAATGATGTATTTCCATTTCACTCACGCATGAATGAATATGCCTCAAGCTTAGGCAAATTAGCTCTACCTACGAGTATTCCGATCTCTGGTAAGTACCTAAATGAACTTTACTAATTTAATCTACAATTAGATAGTTTCATTATAAAAGGGTCCCGCCCTACTATTTCCAAACTTACCCCGTCTGGCCCGCCTTTAGAGAGCTGGAGCTATTGTACCGTAATAATACTAATAACCGGTTCAAATTTCCACAAAATATGTATAACAAAATAAAATACAGACTGTATAAGATTGTAATTTTTTTTAACAGGCTTTCCTTTGAGAACAGTGACTCATTTAGATTCTTAGTTAACAATAATTTATGTCGCATAGTGCAACACAAACTATTGTTAATCAACAATTAAATGAAAGTGAAAATGAAAATATTTGATTGCAAGATTTTTTTGTTTGCATAATTGGATTTAACAGTTTTGATATCGTGACGGAAGAGTCTTAGGAGTATTTGATACTTTTCTCTATCTCTATTTTATACTTACTAATTAATCGTATTGTCAACGTTAAGATAGCTTTTATTAACTTGACAGTACTAGCAGTCGAGTTAAAAAGATTACGATAACATGTCAAAAGAATGAATGAATGAATGAATGAATGAATGAATGATTTATTTATGAATGAATGACTGAGATTTAGATGTAGATTTACATACACCCGAACCGTGTGTCTAAATCTCACTCTACATATATTGTGGTTTATGTGGTGTTCAGACATCGAGTACTGTGTACTTTAGTATATTATAAGTACTTACCGTCTTCTATACGAGGTTAATATAAAAAAACAATTGAACTTGGCCTATATTTTACATTCATTATAATATAGTACAGTATTCAAAACTAACCGCGTGTAATATTAAAATTTATGCCATGCCTCGTCAATGTGAACTTGAATTCAATTCAAAATACGAATAAATAAAAAAGTGTTAATTTAATACAGTGACACAATTCAGCAATTTTTTGAAGGCCTTGGCGCTGAACACCTAAATAAACATGAGTCTTGGAGTTCCGAGGCAAGCTCGCCTCGAATATTTTCATAAAGGTGAACGTTACGTTCCAAGGTTGTACTTAAATATTTATGTAAATAAAATAGGCATGGTACACGCCGTTTTTCACTTGGCTTGCGCACTACCTCACAGAATAAAAAGATCTTTTGGTAAAAAAGGTATGCTTGATAATTATTTTGTATAAGAATTTATTTAAAATAAAATAAATACAGAGGTTGATGAAAATAGAGAAAGCAAAAGTTGTATAGTGCACCTGGCGCTACATAGTCTCTACCTACTCCATGGCGAGAAGGACGTGAGGATATGTACGTATGTATTGAACACTATATACTTATTACTGCAGAAAAACAAATACAAATTCTAGAACACGTTAGAAGCTAGTTTTAAATAATTATATCATAATTCACTACTTTTACGAATGGCCTCACCTTGAAAATGTATGACTTTTACGAATGACATCACTTTTACCCAAACGCCTTTGCTTTTGAGAAAAGTTATGAAGATTCTCAAGATCCGACCAGTTACATAACGGCAGGCATTGTCAGAATAACGGTTTCATGTCTAGCCCTGTCTGTCCTAGCCTGAATAAGTTAATTTCTAAATTAATTTTTGTATGTTTGTTGGTTTACATTGGTATTTTCTTTTAATTACCCGAACATTATTAAGTTTATAGATTAACTAAAATACATGCATGATGATGATTTAATTTATTTAGACTACATCACACGCATATAAAAGCAACAAAAGATGCCAGCTACATAGGGCTTAGAGTCTTTATCTTTAATTACTTCAAGATTAATACTATCGCATCCAGAACCCGTGTCAGGATCAAAATACTATCAAAAGATATGTCAAAGCTGACGTTATTCACTTAGAATACTGCATTAAATACCGAAACACGCTCGGTATGCAGTCATAGCAAATTGCAAGTCATTTGCTCAATGATTGCCAAATACAAAACAATTTTAAGTACTTAACACACAAAAAAGTAAATCCGACAATTTAAAAGTGTAGTCATTCTGTACCGGGACAGGAAGTAATTTCACTTTTTGAAATTTCATCGCATTACCAGCATAATTTAGGAATTTCCTGCAAAAAATGCCATCAAACTTTTACCTAACAGCGTTCCGAAGCTTTGACCCAAAGAGAGAGAGGAATGAAATAAAGCTGCAAGTATCTGGCACGGCCATATAAATTTAGTGCGGATCCCTGCGCTGTCCACACGTTCGCGATATAAAAATTGAGTACTGTACTTTATAAATAAAAAGAAAAACAGTGGGTCACTAGAAACTTTTGTCGTACGTGGCTAAGACGGAAAAGTAAGAAGTAAGTAAATAGTTGGTATTAAGTTTTTATATATTTTATATGTACACTAATTTTACACGGTTAACCTCCTGTTTTACAATGGACTAGTAAAGTATATTTGACGGATAAATTTAGCCCTTTCTCTTTCTTACGCTTGAAAATAGACAAGGAGAGAGCCAATTATTAAATGGCAAATAAATTTACTCGTCGATGGTGAAACACGCTCATAATATAAAATAAGAAGCAGCAGAGTAAACATATTATTCAAATTTATAAGTAGATTGTTTAACAAGGGACGAAAGTAAATAATTGCATTGCATCCTATTAGGTGGCGCGAACGCCAGCGAGGACGGCATTGATACTTTACACTCAACTTTTCATTTTGACTAACAGTAGGTACGTAAAACAGGTATTTTGGTAATTGACTAATGGAAATAACAATTTTCATCCCGCTATGGATATATAAAAACGCTTACTTTTCACACCAGAGAAATGAAAATCCTTTTGCCGATAGAAAGCTACTTTATTCCTATAATAAGAGTGGCATATAATGATTCAAATATTCAATAATGAAAAAAGATCGTGTTAGTATTTAACAGAAATTATCATAAACATAAATTTGGGAAAGTCTTTATGCCTGTAGGCATGCTATAACCCTGCCGTGTAAATAACTGAGCAACAATAACTTATCTCATACATATCAATACCAAGTCATCAAAAGAACCTACGCAAGCACATTTCATCTTCATTCCTTGAGTAAATATATTTAATATTTCAGATAAAGTTATGGACGTTTCCATTCAATTCTATCGGGAAGAAGACACTCCTCGGTTATGAGAATCGCCCACGTCGGATTAAACTCTTATAATAATTCAAGTTGCGACCAAAGACACTTCAGCCATACTTAATTTAATTGGTAGAATTATCTTGACTAAACTCTTCTGGGCCTGTATTCTTGGCAGTAAAAACCCATATCGTCTTTGAGTACTGTGACTTTTATGGAATTTTTATTAACTCGACCGCCATTACTGTCAAGAAAATAAGAGTTATCGTAACGTTCACAATACGATAACATGTGAAAAGAAATATAATTTTACACAGTAAAATAGAGGCTCTGTATCACCTCAGAACACTGTTGCAATAAGGTGACGTATTATAAGCCATATCACTTGAGGTTTAAGAGCGGAACATCCAACATACCAACAATTGTAAAACATGTTAATAAACATAACATTCATCATTCCTTGCCGATATCACGTACTTAAATAAATGTGTAATAATAATGATAAATAAGATCCATCAGATAAAACGTGATTCTATCTTGTTTTTTTTTAATACATACATACATATATTAAATCATGCCTGTTTCCCAGAGGGGTCGGCAGAGACCACTTCTTTCCACTTGCTACGATTTCTTTCGCTTCTTCCACATTCATACATCGAGTCATGCACGCACGTCGGTTTCGGGTACTTAAGATTCTGCCCTTTTCTAGTATTTCTCCGATTTGATTCAAAAATGTACGCCTAGGGCGGCCCCTTCCTTTCCACTCACTTTCGATCTCTATATCTCTTTTAATCGATCTTATTTATTTGATTAGAAACTTTGTTCAACCTTGAACATGCCAGCTCCAGGTCTAAATATTTTTAATACTTTTGACGACGCGGTTAGCCTAGTAACTTGCGGTCCCCGGTTCGATTTCCAGTGAGGACAAATAATTGTGTGAATAGCACCAGCATGGGTACTCTTTCTGAGTCTTGTATTTTTCCTATCTATTGTAGCTATTTAAGTAAGTATTTCCCGATTGTGTGTGTGTGAACTATTTAGGTCAATTTGTGTGAGAAGGGACTTGGATGTGGCCTGGCATTACTGACGTTTATGGGCCACGGTGAGTGCTCGGCTCAGGTGGACTGTCTGTTCGCCTTTAATGGATACAAAAAACCGGTCAAGTGAGAGCCGGACTCGCACACCGAGGGTTTCGTACCGCACAGTACGCATTATTATATTCCAATTTGGATTCGATTTCGAATCGAATCAGCGTGAACCCAACTCACACTTGACCATTTTTCAGTAAGTATATGTTTTTTGTAGGGCTTGTACTATAATAATACCATGTTTGACTTTTCAAGTTTTACCGTTTTTACGGAACAACAAAAATGTAAAAAAAAAACTTGTCTGGGGCTCCCTTAATTACTTTTTCACTTCTCGTGCTCTTAAAATGATACTTTAGTCTCTGCACATCGGGACTAAAACTCTTTATTAATCTCTAGGGACTAAATTAATATTTTTTTAATTTATTTTGAAAATTCCTAAACAACCAATCACCGTGTTTTTGAATAGAGGATTATTGCCATTTTCAGTGATTCTGTATGGACCATTTTCTGAGCGTGGAAATAACCTCAAAATGACAACTGTGCAAAAATGCTAATGATTACGAATATGAATCTATTTAATCATATCAAGGATAATTCATTTTCTTATGCATGGTCCAATTATTTATAAAATAGTTTTCAAGTTTGAATCTTTTGGCTAAATATGCAAGCATTTTAAACGTCACTCTACAACAAGAAAAAAACCGCGGAATAATTAAGTAAGAAACTTTGTAATTTTGTATATTATTATTATGTAGAACTTTTTCCTCGCATTCAAAGTGAAAAGTTGAGTGTTTAACGTGAGTATCAACAACGATAATGACACTCGAACTATAGCCACCCGCGCTCCGCTTGGGTGGCTAAAACATCTCATGTCATTATGGTTTGTTTTAGTCCCTTGTTGAACAATCTACTATTTAACATTTATTAATAAATTCGCAGTAATATTTAACACAGGTATTCTGCAAAAAATCAACTCGCTATTACAGTTCAAAAGATAACGCTGTTTAAAGTTAAAACGGACGGACGGACAGCGGAGGTATTGATACGGTCTCATTAAACTGCCTTCGGGCACGGAGCCCCAAAAAAAAACTAGACCTACCTTGATATTTATTTGTTTATAGTAATAATAAGAAATCTTTTATATCGAAGGTTTCCATATTATGTATAATATTTATCATCTATTTGGTTCTACCAAGAAACACAAGGGCGGCAGTACGTAACATTCCAAATAGATCGTCAGCGACAGACAGTCCCAAAATAAAACTTAATGACGGCTCAGTCATCAACAAAGGGTAATTTAACGGTGTGAGTTACCTTCAGCTGTCTGTGCGTCTGCTACTAAAATAAACGAATTCAGTATCATTTGATACTTTATATAGTCGGTGTTAATAGAAATGGCAAAAGCTGTTTAACACATAACCTCAAAGTTTAAGACGAGTACTTATTTTAAAATACCTATAATTATTAGTTGTTAAATCATAAACAACATGAAAGGAATGATCAAGCATGTAAATCATCAAAAAAAAACCTTACGCGCAAAAGTACATGATTATGGGGTAATCATGATAAACTGGTTTGTTTGGTTTTAGCTGCCTTTTCTATTAACGCCGACTTTAGTGATAAGTCTGTCGTTAAGGTCGCTCTTAGTGACTATTAAATTCATGTGACCTATTTTGAGGTACTGAAACGAAACAATTAATTAGCTATTTATCGAATCCGGTGACCTTGGGAGTAATGTTGGCCACCCTGTTGTTTGCTGCAATGTTTACCCAGTATAAAGTTAAAGGTTTATTTTATACGAGATCATCCGTATCACAAACAAAGATAGCAATACGCTGACAGACTCATTTAGGTATTTGTTTAAAAGCTGTTTGTTAGTTGAAGCAGCTTATAATATTTGTCCTCTTGTTTATATACCAGATCAATACTTCATTAAACATTCGAAAGTAACTCCATTTTTTTTGTTTGCTTTGCTTTTACAACTAAACCGCTAAATCGATTTTGTCACACTTCATTCGTTAATTATCCTAATATTGTGACCCACTGCTGGGCAAAGGCCTCCTCTCTTAATTTCCTCTTCTCCCTCAAGTATGAATAAAAATAAGTTCTACTGTAGCTTTCTCTCCTAGGAACAAGGGACGTTGTCTCAGAGATTACAAGTTTATTCGATACTTCTCGAACACAACCGATATCTATTATATCGGAAAATAAACAAAAACAACAAGACAACGTTGTTTTTAGTAACAAGCCAGGTTAGGATGATCAAATTATGCCAATTTATACTATAAAAACTAACGTTACCTATGCGTTGTCTCGTATTGTCTACGTCGCTTTGTTGGTGGTAGGACCTCGTGCAGGGTCCGTCCGGATCGCTACCACCATTTATCCTTTAACCTAACGCTTTGCAGCACTCGCATTGTTGTGTTTCGGTGCAGGGATAAGACAACCAGTGAAATAATTAGGATAGAGGCATTCCAGCTTAGCCTTTTTAGGGTTGTCAACGCATTTTGTGGTCCTTAAGGTTGCAAATTCATATGGGTCATTTACCATCAAGCGGCCTGTGCTCGTTTGCCTTCTCAAATTAGTTGGGATACGCTTTATTTTTACTATATTCAAGACAAAAGGGCTCCTGAATTATGTCCTGCCACCTGATTTTAAATTAAAAACAAGTTTATTTTTACTTTTTCTGTGTGGTGTACAAACGGTCGTGCATAGACTACCACCGGGGCAAGAAGATTACGTTCCTACTATTTTAATAAATACGGGGCTAGGATTAGCTAGGGATGCGTTTTATCATAAAAAAACAATGTGTGGTTTTTGGCACGCCCGAAAAGATTGCATTAAAAATATAAGTTATAATGAGACGATTACCTCCTCATTAACTAACCGCAAGAAATACCCGACAATTATTTATGTGCATGTTTGAAAAGCTTTTTAGTGATGTATGAATACCTTCAAATAAAACTTAATCATAATTCGTTTAAGTGACAGCGCGATTTGTGAAATGAAAAATTGAAATCTAATTTATTGACAAATATAATACGTGACGAAAATTCGTTTCGTCGACACTTAATATTTTTTTGTCCTGTTCACCAATATTATAAAGGTCCCAACACCCAAAGTAACTTACGCTACTAGAATTCCTAAATAAATTGAATAAATTTCGGAGAAAATTTATTATGATGAAATTTATTAACCTCGGGCTCCAATCATATGAAATATAAAAGTACTCATAAAAATAACGGTTTTAGACAAGTATTTTTCCAATAAGCTGATGTAAAACGTACATAACATGGATGGATAATACACATATTTTATGAAATACGACCGAAAAAATAAATAGTTTACTTTCTGCTAATTGTATAACTACTTTCGACGTCACGTAAACAATATTAGTGGTTGTATACCGCTATGATTTGTCTTAGTTTGCAATAAATTAAAAGAAGATTGCGATCAACTTTATATTATTGTTTAATCGACGAGGTACGTTCCCACGAACAAACTTAACATATACGTGAACATTGACTCAGTTGAACCGAAGCTTGGACGCGTGTCTAAGCAAGCGGCGCAATGTAAACTACAAAGCTGCTAGGTACTCTGGGGATTGTGGCATACCTTCCCTCTCTGGAATAACTCTTAAGTTCTGCTGAATCCCTGGTACAATCAAACTATTAAGCCACTTGGTTATAAAAATAATTTTGCTAGAAAGAAATAGGATAAAATCTTTGTCCGTCCGACTAAATTCCTCCATCCTTCTCTCCAACACCACATTTTAAATGCTTTTAGCCTTTCTGATTATTTTTTTGTTAAGGTTCAAGTACTTCACCAGGCGCTTGCGGATTTGGTTCGAAATTTTTATTGAAGTAGGTGTTTTTAAATTTTGCCCTGAAAACAGATCCTTTTTTCTGGTATCAAGTAGTTTCCCGACTATATTAGCTTTTCGACTATCACCATTTATTGACACACTTGGCAATAACTAAATGCTATCAGAAATACAGCACCGTATTATGCTAGATAATCTTGTCTACTATTGGGGTCCTGCTTGTACACAATCTTGCGTTTCCCAGAACTGATTCGTGCTTCTGGCTTAAGGTAAGCCCCTGGGAAATCCAACATGCCGACCGACTAAATCTGAAACGAATTTAATCTTCTGATGCACCCTTTATCTCGTTTGGAAAAACAAACAAATACAAATGTCTTGTCATTTGTACTTGGTTATTCTATAATCCGAGTAATAAGTCAACAGGAAAAAAGAGTGACTTGCTCCGGTTTCGGGAAATCATTAGGCCGTAATGGAATTCCTAATGAATAAATTCCATTAGGAAGCAATGATTTGCCACAGGGTTTATCGGAAATCGTAAGCTTGTCTAAAAATTCTAATTAATAAATGACATTAAAGACAGTTTTAATTTTTAAAAACAGTGTAAATAAATAACGTTTTCAGTAGTCTTGTTGAAAAGAGCGTAAGAAATTTTAATTTTTTATGCACCTCTTCAAAAAAGATATTACATACATAAACTCACGCCTTTATTCCCAGAGTGGGGTAGGCAGAGCTACAGAATTTCCAACAACTTTAAAAACTGGTTGATAATTCTGTAAACACATTTTGCACACTTAGGCTAAGATGTTTACCAGTGTATTAGTGACAGGTTGCAAGCCCATTGCCTTACAGTACTACGCGCCTTTATTCCCTTACTCGGCTTTTACGACATCCACGGGAAGACACGGAGTGGCACTATTCTAACCCGGCAACCACACAGGGGACAAAAGAAAGGGGGGAAAAAAGGCGATATTAAAGAAGGTATTAAATTGGTTCAAGGAGCAAAAAACTTGTCTCAAAACTTTAACAAAATCTTAGCGAGTTTCAGAGGCAAGAATTATAAAAACCGTCTGTTTGAAAAATCGCTCCGGCAATGTTCAATGAAACTCGTAAAACCTGGAGTAATCCGTTCCAACGTCAAAGTTCATCGACTGCGGTTTGATTCCGCAAAGGCCCTCATTTGTTTAGCCCGCTTACAGTTATTTATTGATGTTTTTCTCTCTTCCGTGACTTCCAAACCATTTACTGTTCATGTTTTGTATTTGGAGAAAATTTATTTGTTATTTGAAACAAATTTGTTTGCAGTACTTAGTAGCAGTAACTTTACTTAACCATGTTAGTCTTAAGTTTATCTTCACCCAGTCATCTAATTACGTCGGTGAAGGATTCATAAATCGATGAAATAGCTACCGAGTGACGAGGAATTAGTTATACTAATAACCCAGTGAAAATTAAAATGTAAAATTCAAGTTTACAGTAATCAATAGTCATTAAAAAAAATTATAGATGTTTGTATATTTATTTTTTAATTATATTAAAATTCATTAACGAAAACAATTGGTTACAGTATAACAATAGAACATTGTCCCACAAAACTATTTACACAGTTTGACTGTGGGATCATTGAGTCTCTTTACTAGGATAACTAATAATGTAACTTTACTTAAAACTAATTTTAAAATGTATACAATACTAACTAAATAATGGAACAGTCTTCTTTTAAACTGCCTTATTGGCCTCTAACCTAATATCTGTGGGTAAGCTATTAAGAATGTAGGGTAGACGTTTCTGCAGGCATTTAATTATAGCTTCCTCACTCTCTCAATCTTATTGAACAGAAATCTGTCAAAAGACCCATTTTTATCATTGTCATTACGATTTCAGCATAACTAGTTTTTTTTTCCATCCTCAAATTCTTCCGTCCGTCAACTCCTTTCCATTCTCCACCACTATCTCAAATGTCGCAATCTCTATCTATGTTCTTTTGCCAATATTAGGGAATGCAAATTAACCGGGTTTTAACCGGTTTGGTATGAAAATAACCAGTTAAAACCGGTTGTTTGCATTCTCTAGTCAGTATCCACGTCACATATAAACACAATGCTTGAGATTATTATCCGGCATGAAATAAATCGTTCATTAACGGGACAACATAATACACCACATTATAATAATTGGCCATTATGACATCCCCAGTAGCTTTTAGCTTAGCAAATTTCCCTCCCACATATTATATTACAAACTACACGATAACCGAACGTCATGAAGACAGTGCCGATATCTCCCTCGGGAGGAAACTGTCGTGTTAACGTCTTGACGACCGATCTCTGGAGCTTAATACGCATTACATATTCGGGGTATAAGTCCCAACACTGGACACAGGTCGACTGTAATTGTGTTAGATGCTAGATTAGACGCTACACTAAGCTTTGCTCTCGACTGCGCGTGGATTTAGGTCTTCTTATATCTGTAGGGTAAGGTCAAGTGCAAGAAACCAACGATTTTTTCTAAATTTTCAACACCGTTCGCTACAGTTCGTGGAAGAGTTATTTTTTTTTTACTTTATATCACAATACTTTTTTTATGAATGTGTTAATGCCTTCATGCATTTTCAACCAGTCAACTATGGAAGATTTAAATTGTCTAATAAATCTTGGGCAAACATTAACATCAAAACTTTCAAACATTTATATTTCCTAATTATCTTTTTCTATTTAAACATTCAAATCCAAAATGTGTCTTAAATGTGAAAGAGCCCTTAACTTCCACATTCAAAGAAATAGTTGTAGCCAGGTCACTCGGAACGAATCCTTTGACAAACTTGAAGGATTAGCTCTCGGGACTTTTCAAAGTGAAATCCCTGACATGTGAAAGGTTAGTTACCTTTTTATTTATTAATATATCACTTAAATTGAGCGCAGAAACGTTAGCGCAAGAGCGTTCCGGCTTTGATGTTTGTTAGGTTAATATGATTTTGTTCCGTTTTTCCATTCGTGCATACGAAATGACACTTTTATTTAGTTTTTGGTCATTAGGCAGCGAAACCCTAAATTATAGTTTAAGCTGGTAAAAACTGCTGGTTGCTGGTGGCGCAAAGTGTGGTTAGGTACCGAATTATTAATAAGTTTTTAGAGTTGTTAGTAATTCTGTAGCTGCGCCTACCCCACTCTGGGAATAAAGGCGTGAGCTGATGTATGTATGTATGTAAGCTGGTAAAATGATAGTGTAATGATTTGTGATAGAATATTTGGGATCTTCAACCCAACATTTGTGTAATCTCAATAAAATTTATATCAGAAACGGCTCGTGTTCTTTTAATATGTCTTTGAGGGACGTTAAATTCAAGAGTCGTATACTGAAACCAAAGCTATGTTTATGCTTTTAAATATGCATTCGGTCCAACAGAACTGCAGATACGAGTAACTATATCTATATAAAATACATAGTCCACTCAAGGCTCGGGAACCTGGTCGATTTTTTAACCAGCTCGTAAGAAACTCCATACATTTTAAATAGAGCATTCTCATTTTCATTCCGTTCGAACAGAATCGATATTAATTTGGTTCAGATCAAAAAGCAAAATAAAACTGTTCCTGCTCGAAATACCGGTTCATTTCGCTCGCTAATTTGTTCGCACCGCCCACCACCGCAATCGTTTTCTCGTCTTTCCTACCCTATTAGCTAGCTCTTTAGTCTTACTTTCATTTGCTCGCCATCCAACTGCAGGAAGAATCAAAAACTAAATATATCGACCGAGCGTCTACGAATACAGGTTATGAACCATAATTAACTGGTATTTTTCGAACCGTTACCAAGCTCTGAGTCCCCTTGCACTAAACAGCGATGATGGCTCAAAGCTTTATGTAAATTAGGTATTCAAATTTCGCCATTGAAAGTGATATCACTTGCTCGATTCAATCAATTTAGGCATAATTTATGTCTGTAATTTTATTGACAAAATTTTGCTCTTAAATGGACTAAAATCTTTTTTTTTTACAAAAATTACCTTTTGTAAAAGCCCGAGAAAATTGCCGTTTAAAAATCCATTGAAACAGAATTTATAAGTCAAGACGTCGAAGAATAAAACTGCTCCTTGCAGTCACGTTTCTTCAAAGAAATCTCAGCACCAAGATTTTTCATTTTATTCATGCCAGAGGTCGGCAAATGCTGGAAGAATTAATTGGATAATGGGAGCACGTACAGGCCTCGCGTAAAGATACTTTTAGTAACAGAATTACTGGCCAAGATAATACAAGGGTTGGGGACCGCTGGCTTGTTACGGTAGATCCGTGGCCTTTGGGAACGGGGTTTGTGATTTATGATGAAAGGAAAATGAAGAAAAATTTAAGCTTGTTGTAAGTATATATTTTAAAAGTTTTGTTTACCTTTTTACTGCAAATGATCGACTAACCAATCACGCTTTTTTTTATTACTAATTCTGATAACCTCATTGTGTATAAGTGATAATTTGATATGCTGTATAATTACATAACATTAAGAAATAAATCTGAAACTAAATGTTTAGTATAGATAAGCCTAATGGTGAACTCTACAAAATAAATAAAATCAAGTACTCTTAGGGTAAACAAGAAATATTTCGTCCAAATTTGAAATCACAGGAGCTTGTTTATATTATGCATGAATATGTTAAATGGAATGACTAAAACCCAGCCCATAACATATTCACATCCCATCTTATCACGAAGCATAAACAAGTGGAATGAAAGCATAATGCCGTCGCTGATATGTTCTCCGATGCTGAACACTGTTTGTCGAGACGAGGCCGATCTCTCAATTTACTCTGTAGGGGCAATCAGCAGAGACAATGGGAACTTTGGCCGCTTACAAGAGGCGAGACGGTCACGGGGCCCGTTCGACATGCTCTCTGGGAAATTTGTGGGTGAGTGGTCATAAGGGATATAAAAGACCGAAGAGAAGCCTGGGTGATGGTGGTAAAAGTTGAAATTTGAGGTATATATGCAGAATAAATTGACGTATACGCTTCTTGATACTTGTATCAGATTATTTGTGGATAGTTGGTTAATGGACTGAGTTGGCATGAGGCATAAAAGAAAGAAGAGAAGACTGGGTCCATACAAAAAAAAAGAAAAGCAAAAAGATTTAGAATGAATTGATGCATGCGGTAGATGAGTATGAATCTGATAAGAAAATTACCAAAAATACATATATACTATCAGCCCAATGGAACCCTGACCCACCATAGAACGGTGTCACAGTGACATTATAAAACAATTTGTTTGACACTTCTTATGACTTGAATCATAACGTCTCCGTGACACAGTTCTATGGTGGGTCAAGGTTCCAATGGTCTGATAGTACATAAACATACCTACCATACCTTCATCATACCTTCCTTCCCAGGGTGGGGTAGGCAGAGCTACAGAAATACTAACAATTCTAAAAAATGATGATAATTCTGTAACCACAGTTTGTACAATTAGGCTAAGATGTTTACCAGTGTATTAGTGACAGGATGCAAGCCCATTGCCTAACAGTAGGTACTGCAAGCCTTTATTCCCTTAGTTGCCTCTTACAACATCCGCGGGAAGACATGGAGTGGCACTATTCTAACCCGGCAAACACACGGGACGGGGAAGGGCAAAAAAAAAAACTAAAAAAAAAAAGCTAAACCTAAAAAGGTTGAGGCACTGTTAAGTCTTCTGAAGATGCTGGCAGCATATCTTCACTGAATAATAAATTAAGCTAATGCATTGAGGAAGAACACTGCCAGCTCTCCCGTGAGTCACATTACTTGTACCTATGTTTATTAATTCATCGTGTAGGGATGAAAAACCAAAAAATATGGTAGTAAAGGAACTGAAGATGGTAGTAAAGGCGACACAAAAATTTACAATGTATTTAGGTACACGAATTCATGCTTTTGTTAGATTATTCGTGGATAAATGGTTATTGTTATTGATTAATCCTGGGAATTAGAGAAAGTTGAAATTTATTCAGAATAAATTGAGGCACATACCTACTTCAAGGCTGATGAAAAGGTAGGGAACGATGGGAGGGGGGGGAGGTTTAAGGAGTGGTGACCACGCATAGTTAGGGTAAACTGAAGATCTAATGTTGCTGTGATGAGCGCGAATATTTGTTCCTGAGTCATGGATGTTTTCTATATATTTAAGTATATATTTCTCTATATAAGCATTTATATCGTTGTCTAGTACCCATAATACAAGCCTTGAGCTTAGTTTGGGACTAGGTCAATTGGTGTGACATTGTCCCCTGATATTTATTTATTTATTTTATTTATTTATTTAATAAAATAGCATAGGACCGATGAGGAAGGTGATCTATGAGAAATATCTAAGTCTGGCCGTGGATGTGATTTAGCTGATTTTGATGAGAATGATGATACTTCTTCGCACTGAAAACTATTTTTAATGTTTTTTTAAATATGATATTATATCGTTGCTACGTCTGTATAAAAGTGTCGTATCGTGCTCGTTGCGTGAGCGAGCACACGTCTGCCATAGTGAAGACGATTCGACGAACTAAGTTTTTCCTTGAGCCTATTGTCCCGGAAATCTTATTGTTTTTATACGAAAAGGTTAAGTCCTAGCTTCGTCGGCTGTTGCCGACGTATCCTCTTGATTTGGGCCCGCTGATAATGCTCTTTATTATCTTTTAGGGGTTTCTTGTGGCATTTTGTTTCTAAGAACTTGTTAAGTGGAAATAATGGAAGTATATTTTTCGATGTTTATGTAAAGTTGTTATTTGCTCTCGACTGAAGTCAGTACCATAACTATTAAGTCAGCTGAAACACGTCCACTGTTGAACATAATCCTTTTCTCGAGATCGCTCCTTGTATATACTGAAATAACTATCTGTATCTGAGAAAAAAACAAAAAAATCTTTTATATTTAACATGATTCTTGCCAACTGTATGTGCCTACAGTATAATTAAAAACTTTTTTTAAGTAAATCAGGCAAGCCGTTAGTGACTAGAAACGTTTAAAAACAGCTTTTGCTGAAATCAAAATGATACTGCTCATTTCAAAATCCTCTCCGTCCTAAAATTTTGTGAATGTTTTGAGCAGGGTCCAAACCCCTCGATTGCCAATTATCCGCCTGATGAATATAGAATAGAATTTTCTTATTTCGGTGAAAGCTATTAAACTACCCCGAACTAATTTAGTCGAACCGTAAATCTCACCTACACCGCAGGCCACAAAAATCCCGTGGTGCAATACACAGGAGGTTGCGATAGAAAAAAGCAAGTAATAATCAAAGGGGTAATTTATTTTCAAAATAAATCTACTTTTTCAGGATACAGCCGTAAACCTATTCTTACGCCAATCGTTGCAAATATAATTAATTTTCATTTTACCAGGTTTAAGTACAAATACTGGCTGCTGGCTATGAGGCCCATAAATAAACGTAAGTTTTTATTCCTAAGAATGCAAACGCGATGCCAACTCTAAGGACTAATATGGAATCCGTTAACTCTAGTTATTCCACCGGATTACAAGAATGCAAACACTGCGGTTTGGTGGTAGATTACGGGAAAGTTTTTCTAGCATAGGTTGTTATTTAGCGATAAAACGGTCGGTCATGACTTTGTTTCTTCAATACCGTATTTTTTTTACTTGCTGTCATTTTAAAAAGTGTATATCAAAGATTACCAATTTGTAGGTATTGTATCACGTAGACGTTAGTATTGACAATTAAAAACTGCTTCCATGATCTCACACCCCGTGTACTCGTTAATGCCTTTTTCGTCGTTACATTTATCGCTCACCTCATCTCCCTCGCACCACAGCCTGCGGTCGGCACATACGTGCACTGCCTCACTCAATTAGAGAACATCCCTCGATATTCCACAAAAGAGGTTAATCTTCTATTTACTTAATAAATCTTCGTCCGTAATCAAGTGTCTCCCAGAGGACTTTAATTCGTTGTTCGGTAAAGTTGGGATTAAATGGTTTGTTTACATGCGAAATTGCAAGGAAAATAGCTGGTAATTGCCTCAAATCGAAGCGATTTTTGTACTGTGAATAATGGATGCTTGATTGAATATATTTAAAGTAAATAAATAAATAAATGTCGTGGAATAATGTCAAACCAATTGACATACTCTCAAACTAAGCTCTTGGCGTCCTATGGGTAACAGACAACGATAAACACACTTTTTGTTAAGAGAAATACTTATACATACTTAAATACAAAGAAAACAAACAATATTCAGGAACAAACCCCCGTGCTCATCAAACCGATATTTGCTAACTTAAACATTACATGTAAAAACTTCTTGGACTTGAAACAACGCCCAAGCGACACATTTTTAAATTGGGTTCCATCAAAAAAACCGAAACCTTTTTTTTCTTATTAAAAACATAACGAAAAAAGAATACACAAACCAAAAGATTGATAGTCCTATGATATTGTGACTAGGTTGGAAAGAAGTGAAGTTCAAGGACTGCAAAGTTGTAGAATAGAATAGAGAAACTAAAGTAATTACGATGATGACAACAAGTTCCTTGCTAAAATCTCCCCAATCATGTCTTAATTATACTTACGACGCTTATCAATATAGTTGATCTAGAGGACGGAGTCTTAGTGGTAGACCAAAGATAAAAACATTGAATACCTGACAAATAACAAATTACAGAGAAATACGTACAAGAAGAATGTCACAAACTTTATTTCAGAATTTCAAAAAAGCAATGAGAGCTAGAGATTCATTAAAATTAACAACATTTACCGACCTTATATAATATACCGAACCAAAATTGCTTAAATTACCTGTGCATAATGCAAGCCCTACCAGTAGAAACAGCTTCTGCAAGTTGCTGCAAGTTTGTAACTTAGTCGGTAAACTACTTAATACCGTATTGGCATGCGGGTTGGAACCGCATCTGACTTGTTTAGTTTCTTAATTGCCGAGAAAGTGAAAACAGACGGAATGTGTAGTTTCCATTCAATTTCGGTGTTTAATTTGTTTTCTAGAGCATCAGGGACCATACTTTTAAAGGTTATCTACAAGATCGATTTTTGTAAGTACTCAAATGTTTCATTCGGCAGAATTTTTATAAGTTATAAATGATTTTGCAAGAAATAAACAAATCTCTATATAACACTTTCGAAGTTAATGTATTTAGAAAAAAATAAGGCTATGAATTTTCATACAAAATGAAACAGTTAGTAACGAATATAGAGCCCCACTCTTCGAGTTTGATTTGCATTGATACCTGTTTATAACATGGATAGAGTCTCCTTGATGAACCAATAAATTGCTTGCGCCAGAAAGATCCGCTTTTCTTCGAGTAACAACCAGTATTACATTTTTATCACCTTTTTTACTGTACGTAGGTGGATAAGCTATTAGACTAGGTTGATGTATGAATGACAAAATGGATCATGAGTAAATTATTGCTATGGTAACAATAAAATGTACTATGACTGGCACTTAGCCTAGCCTTAAACTAGGATTTAAACTTTTTATTGGCCAATCTAAGATATGTTATATTATTTCCTTGGAATTCGTACGTTTATTCGACAAAATTACGTGCATATAACACATTTCAAGAACAAGAATTACCGGAACCGACTGAATACAAGCCGGTTTTTTTATTGCGAGAGAATCGTAAAAAAGCTTTTTTATTTTGTTTTTATTGGAGAAACTTCTATTCTCTTCGATTTTATAACAAAACCGTATATTTAAGGGACGGGCAACCGACGATTATTAACAAAAAAAATAAAAAGTTAGACACTTTGTGGAGCTATCTGGGCCTTTATTTGACTTTGATTAAATGATCGTGCAAAAAACTTAACTGAGATAAAGTTACCTTATTGACTTGATAGAATAGCCAATAGCCGTATTAAAATGTAAATATTATGGTAGGGTAATAAATACGCCTTTATTAACTTAAAATATAGTTCAGTGTCAATAATTGATAAATTATGGTAGTTTCCCAAAAAAATCAAAAAGGAATAAAGAGCCTCACGGGTCGAATTTGTAGATACGAGTGCTCGAAAGTAGAAAATAAATCGCATGCGAAATAACGTCACAACCAACCAACCAACTACAATTTACCGTTTCCGCTTTATGTTCGAATGAAATTTCCGAGCATTCGATTTTTTAATATCGACTCTCTGTCCAGACTCTTCACACCATAATTTTTGAATTTAACTAAGCAGTTCCATTTTATTAAATTCTTATCCAGATTAGGTTATGTATGTGTAATAAAACATGTTGTCATTTTAAAAGTTACAAATATTAAATTTTGGCTAACAATAAAATCATAATACATACAAATATTATTCTGCGCTCGGTCAAAAACTCACAAACGATCCATCAGAGAGACAGATGACAAGCGGTCAACAGTAAACTTGTCTGCAAATATTTGCAGTGTACACATTCGCAGATTTATCCCGTCAGTTATGTATAACTTATTTAAGCTCACGTTGGCCAAATGTGAGCGAAGAACGTTATTTTGAATGTGAAAAAACTACAGTTAAAACCAAGGAGATGACAGAATCTCTCGGTCTAGGATTTACTGAACAGTGCATAGTGTACAAGCCAGAGGAAAGGTTATTAGTGGACCAAATTTGGCCAATATTCTTAAACAAAAATTATTTAAAAATAGGCAAATATTTTACCACATCCTCACATAGTAAAAAATGTGACTAAATCAGAAATTTATCATAGGACAGTCTGATATTTTTTTCTTGTACTTGGGAATTAAAACTCAGAGCGGCTCTTAAGAATTGGTAAACCGAGGACAGTATGAACTATAAAATTATTATATCACAATTCGTAACAAGATAAAGTCAATCCAAGGTGTTTGTTTTTAAATTAGTAGGTAAGAAGTTGATACTCTTTATGTTAAAGAAAACAAATGGTTTGAAATAATTGATTATGCGCATGTCCATATTATTACTTAGGTATTTTACATAATCAGTTTCTACTAAACATTTCTACTGAATAATCCAAAATCCCATTATTCATTAATTACCACTAACTAGTTCCACTCGCTTCCCGCTCGTTACTTACAACTTTGCGATAATACAAAATGTGGCTAGCTTTGTTCCAGCTAGTTGGGAGTTCCCGTCAAACGCAACAGTTTGTACTAACATTTACTTCAAAAATGTTGGTACAACTGAGAGTAACAACGTTTTGGAAAGCTTTTGGTTGTAGAGCTGCAGTTTATAATAAGGTTTGGTGTATCTTAATTATGGTATGTAAAGTTTAAAGGTCCCTATATTGTACTCGTATTGTTAACATAATAATATGAAGTAGGATGACGACGCACTGGCCTAGCGGGTAGTGACCCTGCCTACGAAGCTTGGTCCTGGGTTCGAATCCCGGTAAGGGCAGATATTTCTGTGATGAGCGCGAATATTTGTTCCTGAGTCATGGATGTTTTCTATTCTATGTATTTAAGTATATTATCATATTTCTCTATATAAGTGTTTATATCGTTGTCTAGTACCCATAATACAAGCCTAGAGCTTAGTTTGGGACTAGGTCAATTGGTGTGAGACTGTCCCCTTATATTTATATTTATTTTTTATTTATATTTAGGTACCTGGGAGATAATATATAATAAATAAAAACCCAACCTGACAATTATGTAACTGCTGGTAAAAACTGCATGAAAATCCGTTCAGTAGTTTTTGAGATTATCGTGAACATACAGACAGACGCGGAGGGGGACTTTGTTTTATAATATGTATTAAAATGTTTTTAACAATTATGTAAGTATTGATTGTATATATATGTATATTATGATTATCTAATTATGTGTGTGTTCTTATATAATTATGTGGTTTATGTATTTGACCTAATATCATTTCTCAATTCATCAAATTTACCTGGTTGACTGGTAGAGAATACCGCAAGGCATTAAGCCTGCCATTTGTGCCTACTTTGTGCATTGTGCAATAAAGTTTAAATAAATAATAAATAATTAGTGGTAAGTCTACTAAATGTAATTTGTAAAGTCGCGGGCGAGAGCTGTAGCATTCTAACAATTCTCGGAGCCACAAAAGATTTAATCAAAGAATTACTGCGGGTTGGCAAACGAACCCGCACCCGATTCACTGCTAGTAGTCATAAAACGAATTGAATAAATGATATCTCTGCGCTTGTTTGTTCTCTGGGTTATCGTTATCAGTTTTAGTTTGTAAGATTGATTTCGTTTTTGCTTTGCATGACCGCAACTTTATGTAATTGCATTGTATCATACAAACATTATAATATGTTCGGCATTAAACAATTGCGTTGTCTATAATTATATTGAAAACCATTATTTTAATATTGGAACAACATAGTTATCGTTTACAGTTTACGTTTAGTTGATTTCTTATTACGTTAATTAGTTCCTAAGGCCATAACGTTTTCCGTAAAACGGGGTAAGGATTAAGGGGTGAGTAGGGACATAACCTAACATAAGTCATAGCTTGTTAAAAATAAGAACAAGTATTAAATGGACAATAACGTTACGTCTATTGGAAATAATTTCAGTCTTATAAATTAGTAACATATGGTTAATTTAATGTGGTGCCTCTACTCACCCTTTAATCCCTACTCACCCCGTTTTACGGTACGGCATTTTTTAATCAGTCGTTAGAGACTTGAACACAAAATATGTCTAAACTGTGAATCACATGAGATGTAGATATTGGTGTTATATTTTATTGTAGATATTATTACAGATAAAATATGTGTTCGATATGTATAAGTCTACTCAGTTTTGTTTTCATTTCCTTGTATTTTTTAAATAATTTCCATTGCAATTTACTTCAATATTCCGTCCTCCAAATTATAAAGCACGTAAAAAACGCATTGATGCATGTATATCAATTTGGCATACCTTCCCATCGCAATCAATTTTCATCCTTTAGTTCATCAAGCAAATTTTTATGAAACTGCATATTTCAAATTTTGGTCAACATTTTTGTCGAAAACTATTTTGCATACGTCCATATATAATAAAATTTAACGAATACAATGTTCACGAAATAAAAAAGTAAACACAGTTTTTTATTTTTCATTAAAATTTGAGGCTTGCAGCTTCTTTAAGTTACGTACTCTGTGGTCCAGTTGGCACCAGCTTGCGAAATATTTACCAGTAAAATTCTCGCTCTGCTGGTTTTATTATTTAATCATAGCGCAGTCCAGTCTTGACACAGCTTTCTGAATAAAGAGCATCTAACTTTATACCCTGCAAATTTTTGGTTTAAAAATAGCGCTGTGTTTAGTCTGTGGTAGGAATGGGCACAAAGGGATGTAAAATGTTGGAGAAACCAATTAGTTTCCAAAATAGACGGTAATTTAAGTACGCTCGTGAACATTTCGGGTTAAAAAGTAGAAAAGTGACAATTAGGTGTAATTTAGCAGGAAGAACGATAGAAAAAAAATAGGAGACATAGAACGAGAATTAGAATTATCTTCTTATACTTATACTAGTGTACTCGTCTTACTATCATTATATTTGACCATTATTTTATAAACGCAAAAATTTGGGTGGATGCACTTTGAAAACTCCATCACGCCAGAACGGCTAGTCAGGAATAGCACATAGTTTATTTTTTATCTTGAAAAATGTTTTGTTCCCAGGGGAATAGCGATAATCGACTACTACGCGGACAGAGTCGCGGGAACAGCTGATTTTAGCAATAAAAACAGCGTCGCTATTGTCTACTCGCAATCGGCTTCAAAGTGGAACAATTATTTTCATTTTGTGTGCGGACTCGCCTTCGAACTGTCAAAATGAAAACAATTGCGATTGCAAGTGCTCTAGGCAACAAGCCCTCAGGTCATTATACACATATGACCAGGGACTCTATTAGTAAGAAAGAAAGAAAATAAATGTAGGTATACAGAGAGAACGCACACAGAGCGAAAGTAACAATGTTTTACAGCACAATTATATTTAAAAAAAAACAGTTTGTCGAAAACTTGGCAGTTATACAAAGCAGAGCACACACTTGTGTGCACTGGATCCCAGCAATGTGTGCGGATGAATAGGTTCTGGTGGCGTAGCATGTGTTGTGACGCAAGGTCACAACGTTGTTGTTCTGCCAGTACCTCAACGGGGGGGTTTGGGAGGGGTAGCTCTTATTTATATGAAGGTAATGGCGGCCGAGTTAAAAACAATACGATAACACGTCAAAGACAATATTGTTTCACCATCGTGAATAGAGGCCCAGTTGTATTTATTTTTAAGCAAATCACAGGTAAGTTAATGTATTCCCAAAATAGGAATCAGCTTGGATCTATTTTGAAATCGTTAATTTGGTCTCCATTTAGGTAAGCTGCTAGCTGGTATAAAAATATCTATCATTCGTTTCTTGAGGATTCCTTCTATTTTTTATCTAGCTATTTCTGTCCCACCTCTGGGCGAAAGTCCTCTGGTCTCTCCACAATCTATAGATTTCCTTAGCCTACGCTGTCCGTTTGTCTGTCACAACTGTAAAAAATATTTTGAATCGTAAAAGATAGCTGACAGTTTTTATTACAATACGTGCTTTTTCGCGCGGAGTTCCTAATAAATAGGTAAATAAAAAAGGGAAAGTTAATTTTTAAAGTCTTTATTTTTATTGTATCGTCAAAACGGTACAACATACTAGCGCCAAATTTGCCAAGTATGATGTTAAATCTCTTCTTTTTTATTTTATATTATCTTTGATTTTGATATAAAGCTTACACGAAATTAAGAAAAACCGGCGAAGCGCAAGTCGGACTCGCGTACGAACGGTTCTGAGCCATTAAACGGCAAACGACATCACGTTTGTTGTAACCCCTACTTAAATATTTATTTTATTCTGTTTTTAGTACTGATTGTTATAGCGGCAACACAAATACGTCATCTGTGAAAATTTCAACTGTCTAGCTATCACGGTTCATGAAATACAGCCTGGTGACGGACGGACAGACAGACAGACGGACATAGGGTCCCATTTTTACCCTTTGGGTATGGAACCCAAATAAAGGGTTGCCACTGGACCCATGGGCCGCTAATCCTATATATTGTCCATATACCTACCTTCCGTGCCCAGAACTTGCGTAATGGGGTGGCCTCCCCGTTCATCAGCCTTTTATTCAGTGTGAATTCCTCCCTAGGGCCTCTTTCGTTTTTTTTCGCCAAAAAGTGCTTTTGGTTACTTAATAAAAATCTACCCCTAAAGTTGTTAAAAGGTATTATTGATGGAGTTTTTAGGGAGAAGTGTTATTATTTTGTAAGTTTTGCTTTTTTAAGGATGTCAATTAATGTGGGAAGTAAATAGTTGATAAGTTTTATATAGTTCGAACTCCATAATTGGAGTTCCAATTGAATTAAGGGAATAAGTTTGCCTTTGAACCGTACATCTTTAGTTTATGTTTATTAAGTACTTGTTGCTTTTCGCTTCTTGTTAAGTAGAATACATGCATAATAATATATCATTCAATAGACACAATTAAGAAAAATTGACCACAGACTATCTTAGTTCTAAATGTATTTCAAAAGACATACTTCTTACGTCTTAACATGAGTTTATTAGAAGTTACTACACCTGCCTTAAAACCATTACTTAGAGACTTTTTACGGCAAAATCTTTCTGAAAATGTGGTTAACGAATTAAATATAAAATTGAATCTTTACTTGTTATAATGCAGCAAACATTCAGTTATTTCTTCTTACGTTTACTTGGAAGCAGATGAGTATCAAGGTTGTTTTCTGAACTCAGCCGTTGCCAATTTGATTCAGCACTTTGTCGTCGCCCGGCTGCCTGACGCCTATCGTGTAACGACATTTATTCAATATTTTATATTACTTTCCATTATTATTAAGAAGCTAAAGATAGGTAATTTTAGATAGAAAGGATTTTTTTTCAAAGCATTTTTTTTATTATCAGCGAATGTCTAACTATAGACCTTAGCAGCATGGCTTCTGTCGATGAGATCGAACGTATAAGGCTGCCTAATTGAGAATCCACGTTCTAAAATGTGTTTTGTTTGCTCTGAGGGGACTACTTGAACTCGCCGCTGCGATTTCGCTCGTTCGTCCGACCGTCCGTTGTTTTTAAGAGAATCACACCCCAGAAGACTTGCTTTTTTTTTGACAAGCGGAGACGGCGTGTTGAACTGGGTACTCGCTTGCGTATGATTCCACACCTTATACCCTTATGAGCCTTATACGTTCGATCCATCGGCAAAAACCATTCTGCTAAATTGAAAATGCACGCGCTAAGATATGTTTTGTTCGCACTGACGGGACTACTTAAACTCGCCGCTCGGACATTCACTCGTTCGGCCGTCCGACCTTCGTTGTTGAGAGAATCCCTACCCTGAAAAGTGGAGTACATAAATAGCCGAGACCAATATTTGTAAAACCTGTAGTGCGGAGGAAATGAGGCACATTTTGAAATCAGTGGTGCCAGTTTTACGCAAAACGATGAGTTTCCTGGTGTGTGGTCAATTTTATATTCCTCATTTTAAACTGTGAGAACAAAATCAAAATACATACTTTTTTATTCTGATTGTCTGTTCGTTTTTAAATCGGCTTAGTTTCGGACCGGAAATTGAAAAAGACTGGTTTACATACCGTTCAAAGGGGTGAAATAAATTTTACTCGTATTCATTACAACTTACCTACAATTTGCTGTAAAACATAATTCAAACTAAAATGACGTATCTACTAAAGTAATAAGTTTGTACATAAAAAAAAAATCTAAGCTTTTTTAAAAAACTGTCTTTATTTTGTCTGAGAAAGTACTCTTAATTTTTAACATGGCTAAGAAAATACGTTTTGACGCATTAAGTTGTTCTAAATAAGCAGAAAATGATTTTGGAAAAAAAAGTACAGTAAACCACAGAAGCTTGTCATACAAAAAAATATTTTGACACTAACTTATTTTCTTTGACACAACGCGGGAAACATTTTCGATTTTCACTTATAAAAAACTGGCCCGTATTAATAAACTCATCTTGGCTGAGATGCGCATCACAAGATACGTCAAAGTAAACGTCAAGCCATAGAAAGCTGTCATTTTTGACGCATCTCGAGACGAGCAATAGAGTTGAGATTAGTCTATTGTATGTATGTATGTATATATGTAAACACTTTATTGTACAAACAAGATATGACAATTATAAAATAGATGATACAAACGCAAACTTATCCCTTAATAATTATTAATACGGCTCTAAGACTTAGAGCAACATGAAACGTGTCTTGAAACGTCTAATTCATGATTTGATCAGTATAGCCTTTAAAAAACATGACCAACGTTGGCGCTCAAACCGTCCAACATGACGAGAATACCTTTTAAAACGCTGCGTCATTATGGCAAAACACCGATCGTTACTGTCATCAGAGCAGACCCAGGCAAAGCTGAGTGACGCAGCTCTATCCCAAGAGCATCTAAATAATTACAAAGGACCCGTCTCCGGGACAAGTTACGTAATTAATCAAAATATTTTATTATACACGTTTTGTAAGCCCTATCGCAAACGTTGTTTTTGTTGATAAGATATGTAGTTTTACACGAACGTAAACAGTAAAACCAAAGTTTTCTATCTAAAGTCGGGGTCAATAGAAATTACAAAAGATGTAAACAAATCCAATCGGACCTATTTAACATTATTACACCATAATCACATACTTTTGGACATCGCGTGTGATATACTTAATGATGAACACGCTCGATTGTTACTTAGAAATTCTCTTTAAGATTAAATAACTTTTAACTACAGGTACGTTTTTTAAATCAAAACCCGTTTGTAGAAATATTGAGGTTTTGTGTCAAACAGTTACTGATTTGTTTACATCTTTCATCATTTCTATTGACCACGACTTTAGTCTATTGCTGTCCACTCTTTCTGACATCTGTCAGTGTGTTTGCTATATCAGAGAAAGTGTGAAATACGAGGACAGTCAAGTTCTACCTTTTGTTTATATCAATCTGGGACGTATTATATCTCTAGTTTTGGATATTCTAGATTTTAGGGAATATTACGCAGGGTTCACCCGGATCTTTAGGGCTGGCATCGTATGTCCAGTATTAGGGGTGCAATCTTTTTATCGGTGTCAGATCTCACTTACCATCAAGTGGTCTGTAGACTTGCTTGCCTCCTCCATGCCTAAAAAGATGTAGTTTGGACGTATTTAAAGAATTACAATATTACTTAAGTCATTGCGTAAGTAAATATCTAAGTAAACAATTTACTTGATTTAGTAAACAAAATATAATAAGCCCGCCTCCATACCACCGAACATCAACGACGACTCGGTACTTAAGTTAAGTTAAACTACCTCCAATCTCTAGAAATGTCACCAACCTATACAAATGTCAATTTAGGCAATTTAGGCAGCTAAGAGGGTGTAAGCTAAACCAAGCGACACCGGAACAATCTCTATGGCTTAACAGGTAATTATACCCGTACTTACATTAACCGCCTATTGATTTGCAATACCTGCTCCATTAATTAACATAGTTTAACTCGTTTGATCCTGTTACTCAAAGCCTTTGGTGACAGAAGTTATTTGATATTCGTACAAGAACTCCATTTGGAGTGAATCTTGTACTGAATTACGATAGCCTGACGCTGACGCTGATAGAATATTAGGCGGATTTGTTGAGACACTTTGATATGAAACGAAGTGGATACGAAATTCTAATAGTTATCTTAAACCAAGGCGCCCTCCTGGAGTCGTTAGCGTCGAGGTGCCACAGCCGAATGCGCTTGATCGTGATCGCGTGGCACCTCCCCGAAGGACGCAGATGGTTTACCGCTGGGTTTTTAGTGGGTATTCCGGCCGTTTTTGGTTGGTGAGTCCCACATAACCATCCCAGGCCTCCCTGGACCTGGGTGGTATGCGTAAAAGCATTTCCCCAGCGCAAAAAAAAAAAGCTGCTTAAAGTATAATCAAGGGCTCGTAATTAATATTATGATATATGACTTATTTATAATCACGAGTTCAAAGAAACTGTGCCATTGCAAAATTATATTGTTGTTTCAAAATAAAGTAGATCCACAGACCGGGAGAAATATGTTTGTATCTTGCGTTAAGGAATATAATATTAAACATAAATTATTAATATACAAACTTTTTCAGTTTCACATTTACCAAATATAACAATAAAAACCCTATAACACAAAGATAAAGGCCATAAAAATAAATTTATCCCTCAATTTTATCAAATAACTCACAGATTAAGCAAACAACATATAAACCGAATAACCCATTATGCGCCAATACAAAAAACAATAAAGATAATCCATTAATTACCATAAATTTCTGTGCCGTTTTTATGTTTAAAACGATAGATAATTTAGAACAAGTACATTCAAAAATAACCTTTAACTTGTTACGGTAAAGTTCACTTTTCACGATGAATGGTATTTGAGAATTATTCGTGCTGCAAAACGTTGGGTAATAGTACTGAAGGGATGTCGTATAAAGGGATTAGAGGGCAGATAGAATGAACGGTAGCGTGGACTCTATTGATTGTGTTTTAGCCGTGAAAGGGTTTGAAGTAAGCTACAAAGGTCGTATAGTTATTATAGTCACATCCCGTTGCATAATGAAAGTTAGTTCTTTTTTATGGGCAAACGAAGGCAAACGAGCAATCAATGGCCTGATGGAAGTGGGATCTGACGCCCAGAGACCTTTGCGTTCTCAACACTACCTACTCAACACTGCCCATCCTAACACCCTGTAAATGCGGACTACGATGGAATGCTTTAATAATAATTTTTAGTAGATTTATAACCACTCTATATTTAATTTACTGGTTTTAGTTAGGTCCAAAATGAGGAAAACGAAACAGTAAACGAATTTAAACAAAACATATTGGTTGGCAAAAAAACTGTTTGTAAAAAATTTGAGCGCTGTTCGCAGTGGACTTGACAATATGAGCTACTTGAAATAGTTATTAACCATAATTTGTCACTTTATGTGTAGTGGTTGCCGAGTCAGATTTAAAATATTCAGTAAACTGGCCACAGGGGCTCTTTTATATACTTCAGTAATTTGGATTGAATCTAGGCCTAAGTTCTTTGTCACTTTAGCATCATATTTGTACTGCTGTACTAATCTGTCAATGCTTTAAAGCGACATGGTACAAAAGTGTCAGCTACTTAAAAGGCCGACTGTACTAGCACTTTAATACTGAACTTCTGCTGTGACCACATCAAACACTCATTTGTTAAGCTACACTCATAATTATATGAACAATACAATACAAATACAAACACAAAACATCAACGGAACGTAACAAAACCATCGTGTTTACAATAATTATACAACATTGATTATTTTTAACATCCACGATGATGACATAGTTTACTTAAAACATGATCGAAACTAATTGAGAAACGGTGCTTATGTGATTTTTATTCTAATAAAATTGTCTAATAATACTGTCAATCTTTAAATTCTAAACCCTTCTTAAGCATATTCTACTCGTAATGCCTTTTGCTATATCGGCAATAAGGGTAACTACCCCGAGGTCACATTTTCCTTTCCGTTTTGGGTGACCAACCCGGCAATAACTAGCATCAATACGTAAAATATATTTTTTAAAGTTACAGGTGAATTAGATTCTTGAACGTTGTGCAAGTAGTCCGTAATACCGTTCCACATTAACTCTCCTAGTGTTGCTGTGCCCTCCAGGGTTCATTTTATTATTACTTGTTTATTAGAATAAGCTGTACCATTATGAAAAAGCAATAAATAATTGATTGATTGATTGATTGAACTTAAAGTAACTGACTATTCATCTACACTACCTAGATCTCCGGTTTCATAAGGTTGCTAGGGCGCTTGGTATCCGATCAATGTGGTTCAGTGCCTCATGTTCAATACTGTTGTATTTGACGATTACTCCACTAGTCATGTTCAAGAGCGTATCTCGCACTAGCGCCCTCTGTCTATTGAAATAGAAGTCGGATGGTATTTGGTCGGGCGTCAAAGTTCAATACACGCGTTATTGGTCTGCCTCTCGACTGTAGATTCTCGAATATCTGTAAACATTCTTCAATATCTTTTTGTTTGGGTACTATATTGTATTACTGATATTTCCTAATTAAATTCAAATAAATATATTCTGCCTTGTTGAGCCAAATAGCATAATTTAAGGGACGGTTAAATCAATTTTGGCAATCGAATTGTTTCTTGGGTAGCACAACAATATTTCTCTATAATGTAAATATTACAAATTTAAAGTAAAACTATGGCACATTAAAAAAACAAGCAACAATAAACCCAATTAAAACTTAGATAAAAATGAAATAAGAGTAAATTAATACTAAATAACTAAAAAAAAGAGGGCCCCGTGGCATAGTACCACAGATGATGGCAATAATTCTTCATTGTATAGCAATGGTAAAGGCGGGTAGCTACTATAATATATATAGAAAGATAAAACAAAACATACATAAAATAATATATTTTATTTTGTTTTTCTTTGGTTTTTGTAAGAGTAATAAATATCATTGTTAATAAAAACTTCCGCTTTCTTACTTTTTTTGTTGAATCGCCATTTACGAAAATCAAGTATTTTTAATATTTTACACACTTCATAATACGAAATTTCAGATCATAATTTATATTTATATGTATAAAACTATTGACCATAGTAATAATTAAGTAGTTTTTTGCAAATTAATAAAAGGAAAGAAAGAAAATTATTTATTCGTAACAAACAACAGCAAAAAGACAAAAAAATACGCACAAGTAGAATTTCAATTTAAATTTTTTTTTTTTTTAATTCAAAACATTTGCCTTTTTTACTTAATGGGTTTGCTTCCGACTAACTCTTGCGCTTGGAGGGCGAAGATTTTGTCGACGATGAAGCGAGCTCATCCAGAAGCCTATTCACCCTCGCCTTTAATAGGTTCAATAGGCATACAATCTGAACCTATTAAAGGCGAGTATGCACTCGGAAACACAGACGCCGAAAGCGCATTCCACTCTTTAAACTCATTAAACTTTCCCGTTTCACTGCAAAAAACAATGCAAAGTAGTAGCATCCCATACAAAATTAAATTGCTACCGGCTAACTACTTCACCTACCTAGATTTCCAACACCAATACATCTGGAACTAAACAGGGTGTACTTATCTGAAATAATTCATTACAAAGTTTCAAACTACACCGGCAACTTCTACCCAGGAGAACTCTGAAGACTAATGTGACTAAATTGGGGCAAACTGATTATGTCTTATTCACTAGGTAATGGTTGAAGTTATTTCAGTGTTTGCTTCGTACCTGGCGGTATCGGAAAGATAAAGTTGTTCAGATTTTACAAAGTTACCCGAATGATTTAATTGGCAAGTTTATCATTCTCCTGTCCTTATTCTTACTTTTTTGTGGTCGGTGCAACATGTTTTTTCTTCCATACTTCTCTTATAGTCGTCTAACGGTAGTCACTCCCTTTCTAGCCATATCATCTTTCACACAGTCCATTTATCGTTTCGTCAGTCTTCTCCTACTCGTATAGCCATCCATATTCATACTCAAAACTTACCTGACAATATTTTCCTCATTCCTCCGCATCACATGCCCATCATACCATGGCAACCCATTTCCAGACAAATTTTACGTAACAATTACTTTGTTATCTTTTGCATCATTATCATGTCATTATAAGTATTTTTATCAGATAAAGTAATGTAACAAAAAAATCTAGTTATGTTTTAATAATAGTGATGTAAATTTTAAAAATAAATAAGTATATTAACTATTACTTATTTATTTATAAAGAACACAGTGAAATTACCGTAAATACCAAATCATTTACTATGTTAAACTTAAAATAAATCAGTTTGGCGTGGATACACATGCCACTTATCCGTAAAAATATCAGTATCCTGGACCTTGTCTAAAATACCATTAAGAGGGTTAAAGCTCTCGATGTAGGGACGAGCAAGTCGTGTTTGTGTGTCTTTTAAGTAGGTCTGAGAATAGGTCGTGAAGCATATTTCATAAGGTTTGTAGTAAAAAAAACACTCCCAGGCGACGCCGGGCGAGGACAGTTAGTTGTTTTATATTATGAAGACAAAGAGATAATCAAAAGACGTTTGTTGCAAGAAACTGAACTTAAATTAATTATCACAACATTATGCAAGTAGATAAAATAAAGATTTTAAAACTACCACCCTGTTTTCTAGTTAGCTTTTATTGTAGCGAAAACTACGTATATACGAGTAGAACTTAATCTCAAAGATAAGCCCGAGTAATAAATAAGTAAATAGGTAAGGCTTTGTCTCGAGTCTTAAATGAGGGGAAGTTTTGCCTCACCAAGTTCTTACTACAAGTAAATATTGGTTCTCAATTAACCTTAAGAGTATGATTCCGTTTATCTCTCCAATAGAAAAAATATATTTTATCTCGATGATTTGCACTTATTTCTTATACAATACTTTTTAATATTTAATAATCATAATAATTAATATATTATAATAATAATCATATGTTTGTACTTTTACTGCGAAAACTTTTTTCTATAGTACAGATAAGTAAATCAAATTACCCAACCAAATTATAGTTCATTTAAAATACATAAGGGGATACATATTTATGAGTTGGTGTAAAGGGAATTCTTAAAATTGGATTTCCTTGTAAATCCAAAAAAACATTAATTATTTTACACATATTTATTGTCCCTCAGAATCCCTGATAACGTTTGTCCTAAAACATCGTTGGTCTGAATTTTCATTTGCCCTAAACTGGTTTTCAGATAAGTCAGGCAACTTTTTAAGTTTTCCAATTATATCTGCGGTTTGATTAGGTTAGGGTTGTATTACAACAACATTAACATTTTTATAAAATTCAAGCGGAAATTTATGATACCTGAAAATTCGGCCAAACGATGCATTAGGACAATTGACGATTAGGGATTCCATAGGGAACCATTTATTACGTATATTATTACGTACACTTCTGGTAATTTAAAATTGCTTTAATAACAAAAACAAACAAACATTGACAAAGTCTGATTGTAAGTGTTTAATTGTGACGTTCTTAATTCTTATTCTCTGTGAAATCTTTTTACTACTGTTGACATTTTTAAATCAGTTTGATGTTTATTTAATATAGGAACTTAATATCTGCTATGTATAATGGATCCATTTAGTAATTTAATCATTTTAATTGTGTTCTCTTTTTGTACGCCGCAAGGCAGAGCACAGAGGTCGTTTAAACTAATCTAAGAACTATTATGAATACCTGTGTTTCACGAAATAAATAACTTACTTACTTACTTACTATATCGCATCTCCTTTCTTTTGAATTAATTCGTGCATACCCAAACGGAGTCGTGTGGCAAGAAGGAAGTAAATGTGTTTCATTTATTGTAATTGGGTACTCGACTCCTTGGAACATAGGCTAAGGCTGTTTCAGCTCTTCATTTTGTACAGTTTTTATCAAATCAATGGAAAGCCTTTTTTCCTTAATGACATTATCGATTTAATATTCCAAGTTACATACGCGTAAATACAGTGTTTTATATATGCAAGGAAATCAATAACATGTCAGAATTTATGGACTTTGTAAAAACAACAGCTATCTTTACCCGACCGCACAAGAAGGAGGTTATAATGTTTTGTTGTAAATATGAAAAATGCCTCGTCGTACACGTAGACTACTACTTCTTCCCGTAGGGGTCAATTTACAAAGAATCATTTCTCTGCAACCCAAGGAATATCATTCCCAAATTTCAATTCCCTAGGTTCAGTAGTTTAGGTTGTGCTTCGCCTGTGATTTAGTCACAAAAGAGTTTATTAATAGATATATAAAATAGTTACTCGTATGATTATACTATCTTCCACCTTTAGTGTGATAATCGTTTGAAAGTATTCAAAAGCGATAACACGGCAGCACTAGCCAATAAAATGTAAATAACTTTATTCTTAAGGTGGCACGCCGCAAACGCAAGCGATCGTTATAACCTAATGTTTTAAATTTATAGTGATTATGGTTATATTAAAGTATAATATGGGGTATCATTGGTTTGGTATTTATTACAAGAACAACAAAAGACATAAAACATACATTTTGTTATAGTTGTACAACTTAAAAAACTCATTCGATACATCATCGCACTTAGATATAATAAAACGCAGGGAAAGTCGCGGATTAACTCAACTTAATAATGAATAACAACAAAGACGCAATTTGTAAAGGCCATTTTGTAAATTGAGACGAAGATGCCGAGGGGTGGGTGAACGTGTTTCCCGCTTAAATTAAATACGTGTGGTTCTTATTGATCTGCATTACCCGTGTACTGAAGTTAAGTGCTTGTTTGATGAAGGGATGCTACTTTCTTGTTCCTTATTTGTAGTAAGTAGGTATGTTTTCTATGCAAATTCATTAAAGCATGTGTACACAAATAAATTGTTATACAATGGCGATAATCTATAACGCGGCTAGCTTAGTTGGTTGGTAGTGACAAGCTTAAGGTCGGTACCCGGAGCCATATTTCTTGGATATTTTTCTGTCTGTATTCAGGTAAATGATTTTTTATCTTTAAAGGTTGTCCTTTATTTAGTAGTCAAAGGTTTTTTACAACTCACTAATAACAGACGTTTAGACAACGCAGGGAAATGTCTATATTCAGATTATTATAATGGCAGAGAATGCAAGCGAACACGCAGGCTATCTCATGGTAAGTGGGTACCTAAGACACATAGACATTTGTATTCTCAAGACTACAATCTCAAGATTGCAGTGATAAGACTGCAAATAATGCTAGTAATTTCTAAGTTTTATTTTTATTTCATTGATAGAAATGAGTAGCAACATTTTTTTAAATATAATATTAAGAGTGTCTAATTAATCTCTCAAATTAAGATACCTATTTGTAATTAGAAACTTCTTTTAATACGATTTTTCCAAAGGCTTCTCTTCCAACTGATACTCGTAAAGTATACAATAACTTTAAAATATTCACACTTTCACAAGAAGTTTTGAAGTTTCTTTAATTAAAACTGAGCTAAGTCAATAGATTTCTTCATTACTAATTTAAGTTTTTCAAATTATTCTCAAAGTTGTTTTTTTTTTATCCTAAACAAATTTAATTTCAAACTTAGTATATAAATGTCAGTACATTTAAGCAAAGGGATTGCTTACCGAGTTCGCTCGTTTAAGGCTAGATACAAATTTATTGAAAAGTCCTTTGTTCATTTTATTAATATTAGTCAAGTCTAGAATCTAATAAATAATTTAAAATCTGTACCTAGGAAAACAAAGGGCTTGAAGGTCACTTCAAATAGGTACTTAACTAATTATTTTTTATCTTGGATGATAAAACCTTGTGTAGGGGTCCACCCTGATCGCTCCCACCAACTTATGCTTTAACCAACCGCCGAGCAGCACAGTTTTATATTCCGGTGAAATTACTAGCATAGAGGAATTCAATCTTAATCCTCAAGTTTGGCAACGCATTTTATCAGATATCTGAAATATATCTACGGGCCGCAGGACCAACACTTTTTCAAGCCATGGAGAACGTAAACGAGAACAAAGGTCGAAAACTTTAAAAGCTCATATTTTTAAGATTCAAATCTTACGATGGCCATCTCAAAACTTCAAAAGCGTTGCCAACCCTGAGGACTTACATAAAATGCCTTTATGTCATTACCATCAGGTGGATCTCGTTTGCATTCACCGTGGAATAAAAAAAACCTCGGTCTCTTACAAATCCCTTTATACGTTTACTAACTTGTGAACGAAGACTACCTTAAGTAAGTTAACTAATGCAAAGGTTAGAATTCGGTTTTATTTGAATTGAAACTAAAAATGAAGAAACTAACCGCCGTAATCAGAGACGTTTCGGAGACACTTTAAGAGACATTTAACTCGTTCCTTTTTCAAACTAATTTTTGGAAAATCGTCACTAAGGAACGTCATAAGCTAACTTTGGCGCAGTAATATTATTGTTTAACTAGGTAAGTAACTAGGTTTTCATTACTATTTAAATCCTCGGTTACACCAGTACATATTTCAATATTAGTAGTATTAGTATTCCTATAGTTAAGTATCAGAGGAGAAATTTACAAAAACGAATGTTATTACAAATATTATTATAAGAATATCTCAAGCTGTTCGAGAATCCATAGTCGAGAAACAACGATTAATATTAGAAATAACCATAAGCTACTATTAATTACATAAATGGCTATAAATACTCGAAGTAAACGATGTCAGTTAGTATTCTTTTTAGAGTTTTTTTCTGCGAATTTCGAAGAAAAGACTAAAAATTAAAACTAGGCTAATTAATTTTTAAGTGACGACGTCGATTTTTTTTTCTTAAGTTATTCAATAACATTTGAAAGTAAAAGTATCTAATTTTTATTTTATGCCTTTAAAATGTAAAATGTTTATTTTGTTAATAGTACTTAATAATTATCGTGATATTTTGAAAATTATTTTCTGTACCTATACTATCGACCTCGGTATGGTTCTTACAGTCAGTCATTTCCAATAGCGCATTTTATGCATTTAGGTAGAATTAAAAAAAAATGCCAACATCTAAATAAAAGATTTTCCTAAAAAGGAGGACCTTTTTAAAAAAAAAAATATGTTTTCAATTTGTTTGAATAACATCAGTTTCACGAAATATATTCAAATAATTTTGACGATTAGGCGGCGCAACTTTAAAGTCTCGTATTTTTTCAAAATATATTAAAAACCATTCTTCTTAAATAACCAAACTACACCTGAATTCTGTAAATTTAGCAACAATGTGTTACTTAGACATAGTTCCTACATTATCAATTACCTTTAGAAAAGTCCTGCTAATTAAATAGTAACGATGTAGCGATATCCAGCCAGTATTTAAAAACCCGTTTTACTATAATTAATTAGGCCAATAAAACAAAATCTACAAACGTAAACACAACCGGCCAGAATAATTTTCAAATTTGGAACATAATTAAAAATATACTCACCATGGAACCACGAATTCCTAACACCAACACATCTAACCACACTTGCTCAACACCTCACTACACCAAACTTTACGAGTGGGGCACCTCGGGGAACGCGGCACGCGGTCGGTCGCGCCGGCTACCGGGGAGCGTATGGGAGAGACTGCGTATCCCCACTCCCCTCTCGCTCTCCTATAAAAATATTTATGATCCCGTATTGCGTTATACATAAATTTAGCTGTTATCGAATTAGAAAAATACATATAAGACTAGTATAGTATTTGAAAAATTTGACGTAACAAAAAGAACGGCCGCTGTTGTAAGAATCGGATTAATTAAAAGCGAGAAAGGTTTTACAATTTCGGGGAACTAATAAATGTTGGATTGTGTCGACGTGGACGGAAAAAGTTCTCAGAAAATTGTTTCTGTATTTTATTCACAATAAGAAAGAAAATTTAAAAAGCCAAGTGCGTGCGTACGTTTTTAATCTGAAGTCATTAGTTGAAAACTTGTAAAGACTATTTTTTTCGTCTTTCATTTCTATTTCGGACTATGTTTTCTGTTCAGAATCGTAGACATTATCACAACGGAGTATTTTATTCTAGAAACTTTTTACCTTTGGAGAAAACAAAAACTTTTGTGCGAATTCAGCCGCTAGGGTCGCCCCGGCGACGATCAGACGTCTAAATAATGCGTTTAATACATTATGAGTATTGGAGATTGGGACACAGTGAAAATATACCAGTAATGAACTAGAAAAAAATATACTATAATTTACTTATCAATTACAGCTAGAAAAATTAATGTGATAAAGATAAAAAAGATAAGATAAGAATAAATCAGAATACTAAGTGTACATAGTTAGTATTTAAAATATATTCAACAGAAAAATAGACAGCTATTTGCGATGATGCGATGTCACGGCTTTTTTGGTATGATTTTATAAAACTGTAAAAAAAACGTTTAAATTTCTGAACCCGTCAATGGTTGTTGTTATGAAAATGTCGATCTTTTTCCTGTGGCATAATCCCAAAATAAGTTGTAGAATAATAGATTGGTGGCTAGAGTTTAAACTTCAAAAATCATATACTAATATACCATACATTAAACATTAGTATAGTGTGTGTACGTGAGTGTTTGTGTGTAGTTAGTTAAAAGCTTTTACAAGAACCGCTGTTTTTTTATGTACCGCTTTCAGAAGCACGATTCGATCTCGTATGCAATAAAGTTGTTCAAAGGGAAAGGTGAGATAAGAGCGGATGTAAATTTCGAACTGAGACAGCGCGTTAGTTGCGAGAGTGATTGACTCTGTCTGCGTCCTATGTTTTTTTAGTGAAATGAATATTCACGAGTGTGTTTTTTTATGATAGAGTTTTAATGAATGTTAAATTGGCAACAATTTAACTAGCTTAATTCTGAGAAGAGTGTGCTCAAAGCAAATATTAAATTACACCACATTACCAACATAATGCGATTTCTGACTTATGAAATAAGTTCAAAAGAGTTATCCTCTTTAAAAACGGCTTTTTGTCTAACGGTTGATCAAGTAAGAAAAGAAAAACTAGCGAATTTTAATTGTTCGTTTTACCAAAAAAAACATACTTATTAGGTCGACCAAAGATGTACGTAAGTGATCAGCGGGAATGACAAGATGCTTTACGAGAACATCGCTATCGAAAATCTACAGGATTGACGTAAGCTGCCAGACAGTCGATTTTTTTTGTCAAATCCATACATTTTGCAAATTTTCGACACTTGTATACGTGAGCGTTAATCGACTTGTAGCCTCATAGTAAAGATCGTAAAATCGGCAGCTTATTCAATGTTGTTCGATGTATGACTACGAGTACATATCAATAATTAATTTTAAGGAGCCACCTCCCCGTAACTTATTGAGACGACCTGAACTGTTTTATTGGCTCCCAGTTATACGGAGTATTGTCTGATCGGGGCCCGTATTATGGTCGCATTTATCGCGGTGGATAAAGCTCCCTCCCTGACTTTCACACTTACACATTGGTCAGAAAGTGACGAATGTTTTATCAACGCTTATCCACGTCGATTAAAACGACCATAATAGGCCCGCAGCCACGAGTCATACACGGTCGTAGGACCGCGCACACCTACGAGTATATTGCCAATGTTAAACATTCGGTTCAAGTTGTTTCACATCGTGTCGCTCGTTAGTCTTAACTAGTTGACAAGCTGCCAACAAACAAGGGGCTCTAATCCAATTTGTTTAGCCCATATTGCTTCTCAATGGTAATTATACTGTTTGCATTAAAACAGCTTTAACTTTCACTATAAAAAATAATATGAACTCAATTTTACAAACACAGCTCTTATTCTACTATGGTTACTTATTCTACTAACGCATCTTTCTTTTACAGTCAACCAAGAAAGTTTTTTTTCCACTTTTGGACCTTAACGTCGTACAAATACAGTCCAAAAGTGGTAGTCGACTATACTTCCATGTTGTTATCACACTATTGACGTTAAGATCGGTCTTCAATCAAGTGAGTCATAAAATCATTGTGTTTACGACATCGGAACTAGATGAACCTGGAATATAGTCGCGTCAGGCCGGAGGCATTATCTTCTCTGATAAAGAAAAACAAATTAAAATAGTCAAGAGTATAATGTTATACTGCTGGTATTTTTTTACTATACCCATTCCCAAGGACGCGATTCGATCTCGTATGCAATAAAGTCGTTCGAAGGGAAAGGTGAGAGCGGATGTAAATATTCCACTGAAGCGCTATGAGATTGATTGACTACTCGGTTCTGTTTGTGTTAAGTGGAATTACTATTCACAACATAAAACAAAACCATTTCATTCATATAATAAAATATTTGACGGCACGTTAGCCTAACTTACTAGTTGGTAGTGACCCTAACTACGAACCGTATCAGAACTGAAACTTTTTTTTTTATGTCATAGAGAAGACAAACGGGTACACAGGCCACCTGATGGTAAGTGGAAACTGTGACCCAAAGACATTCGCATTCACAGGACTGCGATGCAATCCTAAGACTGCAGATGCGTTGCCAACCCTAAGATGGAATGCCTCTATGCTAGTCATTTCACCGGCTGTCTTATCCCCAAACCGGAACACAACAATGCGAACACTGCTGTTTGGCGGTAGGTTAATGGATAAGATGGTGGTAGCGATCCGGACGGACCCTGCACAAGGTCCTACCACCCGCAAAACCAACCAACCAATATTCTTTTTTTATGCTAGGGTATACGAGCTAACGGGTCACCTGATGTGAAGTGGTCACCGCTGCCCATGGACACCTGCAACACCAGGAGTGTTGCAGCTGCGTTGCTGGCGTTTGAGAAAAAAGGATGCTCGTCTCTTGAAGGTCCCCAAGTCGTACGTGTACCGATCCGAGAATTCTGCCGCAGTAAGCTGATTCCATAATACTGTCGTACGCAGCAAAAAGGTTCGTTTAAACCGCACAGTGGTAGCCTTTCATCGATGTGGTGGAGATGATAGGGTACCCGTTTGCGAGTGATTATTTGTTTGTATTTCTGTACGTCAACGAAAATCAATGAGGTTGTCATCTTGCCATAAGAGCGATACTTCAAATATTCTTTTTGTTTATTTATTAAAGGTAACATCGCTGGCGGGCATGATTGACTGACGGCATAGTAGGTACCTACTGTTTGTTTCTATAAATAATAAGGAATAAATATTCTGAAGTTTAAATACAATATTATTTATAGAAGACGCGAAAGAAATTGGTCAGGATCGTAGCAGGTGGAAATAAGTGATCTCTGCCTATCCCTCTGAGAAATAGGCGTAATTAAATTTATGTATGTATGTATTTGAAGAAGTACATAGTTAAATACTCACCTACATAATCGGAATACTGGGCTTACCTAACTCAAGCACGTGCTATAAGCTTCTATATTTTTGCAGTGAATCGGTGGTCATATTCGCGGATTCACATTTAAGAGAATATGGGGTCAGGTAAATTGATCAAAAGTATGTTTGACAAACGTACCATTTAACAAACTTTCATTTCACAGAAATGCTTATTAAATAAGTCAGGTTATGTTAGACGCTTAGCCACCGTAACTTAATGCGGCGGGAAGTATCTCTTTCCGAAATGGAAGTTTGTCAAATGAACCATTTTTTTACCTTATCTAGTCGCGGTTTCCATATTGGGAATGGACCTTAATCTATAAACTTGGCGGTCTGGCGGTTGCTTTAGTATAACATTAATCTTCGACAACTTGAAGGTGCCTGCTGATTAAAAGACCGCAAACGTCTGCAAACGCTGAGTTAATCTCAATGTTAAAGTCAAAGACCTCTGGAAGATTTGACAGTGCGGCGCGCCGCAGGCTGCGGTGACGACTGTACTGTCAATGACTTATGACTTGGCTGAATACCTTCATGACCTTAGTAATTACAATCCCTCAATCCTCTTATTTATAAATGTTCAAACCTATTTTAGTTCAAGTATTCTTTGTTATTTTTTGTCAAATTAAAATGTCACAATGACAGATAACGCTGGAATATATTTACAGATCACTTTAGCTATAGGGCATTTATGAATACCTAAGGTTAATAAATATTAAATAGGTAAAAACTTTTTAATAGTTAGATTTATTCTTCCAGAGCTGTTATCTCTTGAACGGATATGCCAATTTTGATGAAACCTAGCTAAGATTGCATCAGTCTAAATGTAGTAGTGTCGATACGATATAGTAAATAAGGCGATAATTATTGTCGTTTGCATGACTATAATTTATGGTGAAGCATTTGAATAAGCTGAAACACATATTTTTGTTGTACTATGCTAAAAGAAAATAAATGATTATGTTTATGATTAATCATCGATTTTACCAAACTGGAATAAGACTTAATCGGAGATTAATCTATACAAATTCGGCATAAGACCTTATTTTCGTTTGGTCGAATCCGCCCTAAGTTGTGCCATTATGTATATTCAGTGTATGATAAATATTCTAGAACAGTGTTCAGCAAGCTCGGTATCTATACAGTATACGGAACCCTTCACTTGACCCCATTCCGTGAACAACCCAATTTGCCAGGTGGCACGCGTATCGCCGATTTTTGGGTAAGTTTGGTTCAACGTGTTATTTTCTCAGTTTTGAACTTTTTATTATGTTCTTAAGGTAATTTGCATTTGGATAGTAATATTTCAATCAGATTTAAATATGAAGACGCTAGTTCGATTGATTATTATACGGGATACGTTACGTTTTTCGTTAATACCCCAACATTTATAATTTATTTTTTACTACCTGTTGTCCGGGATTTTGTCCGCCTTGGGAACTACCCAATTTTCCGGAGTAAAAAGAACCGTAAGAGTTCAAATTTTATACCAAATTTCATCAAAACTGGATCGGCGGTAACAAAAGGACAAAGTTACTTTCTTATTTATGCATATGGATACGAACTAAAATGTAAATTTTACATTAAATTGCATTTAAACAGTAGGTATGCCTACATCAAAAATATAGACAAGCTCCTAATAAATTAGTGTTTAAGAAATTAGTTCGAGCACACATTTCCTCATAGAACTTACATCTTACAGTTGTCCTTTTAGTAGATATATACTTATTTATTTAAAGTTATATATATATGTATATTTGTATATAATCTATTTATATACATATTAACGTATGTATTTATTTGTATGTGCCTATCTTTTTTTAAAACATGAAATTCTCGTGTCGCAGTGTTTGTAACAAAACTCCTCCGAAACGGCTTAACCGATTCTTATTAAATTTTGTGCGTTAATTCAGTAGGTCTAACAATAGGATGTAAACTACATTTCATGAGGTTTGTATGAAATAAGAAATTACGCCCGAGCGGCGCCAGGCGCGGACAGCTAGTGTTTATATAATATGTATTTTTGATGCGTGGTATTATGCTCTCAATGCTAGTTCGTAAAATGTTAATATTGCACCGCATACAATAATTTTGTGATTTGCCCAAAGGTCAAATGGTAGAGATTGTCAATAGGCATTAAGTTCACCTTTTGTAGTCATATTCGTATTTAAAGATTAAGTAAGTAAATAAATAATAAAAAAAAACTAATCTCAAATCATAAAGCAATATGTAACCATGTCTTTTTTCTTAGTCATTTTCTTTTCGTCAACGTACCTACGCCTTGTAAAATAAGAAGTCGTTTTACGACCTCGTAAGCGTTTTCGTCCCGAGGTATTTTATTACGCTCGCCTTGTTATTTTGCTCTAGTTTTCACCGCGTTCCTTTAGGATGTTAATTACGGCACAGGACTTGTTTGATGAGTTATTCACGTTAAAATAAGTTTAGTAAGGCATTGTGAGCAGGGCTCGGAAACGATATTCAAAATAACGTTTTAAAAACGTTTCGAACCGTTCTTCGTTCAACATTTTGTTCGGAACGGAAACGAAACGAGAACGTTATCAAAAACCGGTTTAATCCACGGGACGCGGCCGCGCGCGGCGTTCGGCTACAAAGCGGCGACAAGCATGAACTTGTTTAGTAGGTAATCTTAGATCTGCCCTACCGACCCTACCGTATGTTTTGATTGCATTTTCATTTCATCTTTCATCCCGATGCGTGTTCACCAATTGGGCGTTTTCAGAAAAAGTTGTTGGTTGAAAAAAGTCGTGTCCCATGACTTTCATGGCTGATTATTCGAATTTAAAGAAGACATATCAATTTTTTTTTTTTTTTACATTAAATAACTTATTAACTGCAGAAATACAGTAGAATTATGCAAATAAATCTTTGTTAAATTTAAAATAAAGCCAAAATAAGAAAAAAATACATCCTATTTTGACGTGTCCCACACCCTCCACGCCACATTCGGAGTTAGATAAAAAATACTAAATAAGACTGTTTAAAAGTCAGCAGTTGTGTCCTGGTCAGTTATGAACCGATCTTTAATTTTAAACCGTAAAACAAGTGCGTTTACATAGAAATTTCTCTGAAAAATACAGGTTTTAATCTGTCCCGCGAAAAAGCGCATGGGGAATTTCCCGCATACGCGACCGTATTTTTAATATGTTCCTGGCAATAAAACACCACAATACATGAAAATTCTGAATTATGGCAGCATTTTTAGTTTATGGTAGTCGTCATTTGGTTTCAAATGACAGCAGTTTGTCCGTGAAATGTGTTTAGAGTGGTCGCGTGGAGTTTGCACCTTAAATAGGTTTCTTCATACGACTCCAATTTTAACAAGGTAAGATAATCCTGTGTTTTTGATTTTTTATAATGTTATATTTAATAATTAATGCTGATTCGGAATCAAAGGCAATATTTAAAGAAAGTTCAATAGTTTATTTGTAATTTTATGTGAATGTTTGAATGGCATGGATACGTCACCTCCAAACCGCCACGGTCGCGTTAAAAGAACTAAAAAGTGGCGTAATAGAATTCTTAAGCTCGTTTCATAAAGTTATTTAAAGATTATTTTAATAAAATGCCAATTATTTTATTTAACCTACACAAATGATTTTTCGCAAAGTACCTATGTTTGCCTGTCCGTCTGTCTGTGGGTTTGTTTAGGTCAATTCTTGCAATTCAGTTTTGAAGCAGTCTTTTCCGCTACTGGAATGGGCTGAAATTTGGAATACGTATGTAAACCCGATGACGATTCAATATTATGGTTTCATTGAGCTGGTATAAAGATGAAGCCGGAAGGTGCCCACGGGAACTCTGTAATTAAACAATGCAACCCCATCGAGTTTGGGCTCGTTTGTTTTGTCTTGACAAGCACTTTGATCAGAGATGGAATCCGGGGTCTGATGATAAAACAGGAAGGTGCCCACGGGAACTCTGTAATGAAACAATGCAACCCCATCGAGTTTGGGCTCGTTTGTTTTGTCTTGACAAGCACTTTGATCAGAGATGGAATCCGGGGTCTGATGATAAAACAGGAAGGTGCCCACGGGAACTCTGTAATTAAACAATGCAACCCCATCGAGTTTGGGCTCGTTTGTTTTGTCTTGATAAGCACTTTGATCAGAGATAGAATCCGGGGTCTGATGATAAAACAAGAAGGTGATTACTTTATTTTAAACGAATTGAGAACCTCCTTTTCTTGGTCGGTTAAAAATGATGATGATGAGTCAACGATCTCATGAGATTACTTGTTAAAATTCATTAATTTAATTAATTGTTTTAGTATAAAAATATTGCAATATGAACGTAGCCTTATAGTTCCTAAACGCCATTTCGAGCTTCACTATACGTCACTGTCCCGTTATTAATGTGATTGAATTTCTTAAATATTTAATATTACATCAAAGATATTAAGAAGCTATTATTGTTAAACACATTCTATTTAACTAATAATTCGTTAAAAAAGAACATTTTTAAATAATATTACGCATTCGTCGCTCCAAAGACAATAATATATAGTACAAAGTACTGAAAGGTGGCGTTAAGGAAAAGTTTTGTCATAAAACTTCATAGTATTATAATGATATGATTAATAATTATTTTTTTTAGAACACTTTTTAGTTCAAGTTTTATCAATAAAGCTTCAGAACATTTTAAACCTTTCTAGTTTTCTTTAAAACCCGTTCTAAAATGAGTGGCGTAATAGAACTTCTTACGAGCAGAAACGAAATCAAATTGGATTTTTTTACTGAAATAGTCATTATTTTATTTTAAACTATCGACCCGCCCTCGCTTCGCTTCGGTTTATTTGAGTTTTCTATAACACACGTACATAAAACAAAATATATTATAGATAAAAACCTTCCTCTTGAATCACTCTATCTACTAAAAAAAACTGCATCAAAATCCGTTACGTAGTTTTAAAGATCTAAGCATACATAGGGACAGACAGCGGGAAGCGACTTTGTCTTATACTATGTAGGTAGTGATTTAGTATTTTCATGTTGCTCATTTAATATATTATCGATTTTACTACATTTTAAAGTTAACTAAAAAATTTTTTAAGTGGAATTTCTCTAACGTCACCAACAACTTTTTCTGAAAACGCCCAATTATGTACTCCTCACAGAATAATGGTACTTTCTATGTGTCCAATAATAATCTAAGCTCTAAAGAAACAAGCAAAGAAAACCGCGTCGCGTGGCTGCTAAATACTAACTGACTGGATGATATTTAATTTTGTAATATTCCTACCGAACCCAGCAAATGGGAAAAAACGGTTAAAAACGTTATATGGATCAAAAAAGATTTAAATTTCGTTCTTGTTCAAAAACGTTTTCTATAACGTTATTTGCGAACGAAACCGAAACAAATCGTTCCTTAGGCATTTAAGACAAAACCGTTTCGAAAAAAATACCGTTTTCCGAGCCCTGATTGTGAGAAATTAAAATTGGCCTGGATTAAGTTGTATGCTATATAAGTTCTTAGAAAATAAACACTATACATTTTTATTAATGGATTTCTTGTTTAAAACACTTTATACAATATTACTATTAGATAGACAAAAACCCCTCATAAATATATTGGTGATACCTTCTTTCAGAGCTGGGGGGTTATTACAACTTAGCTATGCAGTTCAGTTTACGCTGTGAGAAAAGGACAGACCTATATAACTGCTATAGCTGTCTTTTACGCTCACCGTAAAATGAACTGCATATCTATGTCATAATAACCCCTCTGATCTCTGAAACGGCCCAACCGATTTTCACGAAACCTAGCTAAGCACCCCCGCTAGAAAATAAGCTTTAAAATTAAAAAAACCGCATCAAATCTGTTAAGCTGTTTAAGAGCTAAGGTACCACAGACAGACACACACCTCTTCTCTCTTAGCGTCTGGGGTTAAAAAAATCAGTTTACTGAACAGTTTTAAAATACCTACATTATACTTTTAAATTAAAGCTTTAAATAAAATATAAATCCATTAAAACACGTTTTTAACGTTTATGATTGAACTTATAAGCGATTTACCTTTAGTATTATTATATCAATTTTAACAGTAACGGTTAATTATTTCGAAATAAAAGATGTATTTTCTAACCCAAATAATAAATAAGTAGGTATTGACAAACTATGCAAACTTAATAATGTTTTGCTAAAATTGTAATATAACGTTACGTTGTGATAGCCCAAATATTGAGTAAACGTCTCAATCTGCAGAATCAAAGGTAACATAAACTTTGCATGGAAGTCGTCAATCATACACGTCTCTCACACAGATTTGTTTATGGCCTAAAAAACATGGCGATCGTCTTCTCTAGCATGTTTATTAACGAATCAATCTGCGGGTACGTAACATAAACAAATAAAACACTAGCTTTTGCCACCGACTTCACTTGCTTGGAAAGAAACTGTTTTACATGGGTAGTGTTCGGAAATGTTAAAATAGGGAATATTTATGACTTTTTTTCACGGCTTCAATAAAATCTGGTTCACGTAACAAACAGTTCAGAAAAAAAATTGAATGGCTATAAAAATAACCAAGATATAAGCCAACAAAGATTTGTTCCTATCTCTTTCTAGCAAAACATAATTTTACGTGAAGTTCACATGGCTGACCTGTTACAATGACGTCACAGTGCACAGATCTCTCTGTCTAATTAGCAGTTTAAAACGTTTGTATCATCCGTATTTTATGTCCGATTTTAATTTTAATTTCACTTATAGTGATCTCTTCTACGGTATTTACATATTTTGTTGAGAAATGTGAAGTAAAAAATCCATGCGCATTCCCTATTATATAATGTACCTATGTATTTGAACTCTTTATTGCACATAAATATAAATATTACAATATTATCATGGGTCTATGTCGTTAGCACACGTCTTTTTCTCTCAAATATATAAGTGCTGGAATAATGTCAGCAATATGTATGTGTAATAATGTGTATCACTTTGTTGTACAAAAAAGTGTATAGCTTATTACGGTTCATTAGCTGCAGCCCGCTGCTAAACAGACAGACAGCGGAAGCTCAGGGTAGTGATTCTCTCAACATCGACGGTCGGACGGACGAACGAGTGAATGTCCAAGCGGCGAGTTTAAGTAGTCCCGTCAGGGCGAACAAAACCTATTTTAGCGCGTGTATTTTCAATTTAGCAGCATGGTTTCTGCCGATGGATCGAACGTATAAGGCTGCTTAATTGAAAATGCACGCGCTAAAATGTGTTTTGTTCGCTCTGACGGGACTACTTAAACTCACCGCGCGATTTCGCTCGTTCGTCCAACCGTCGTTGTTTTTGAGAGAATAACAGTAATAAGTAGTAGGTTAGCGATATGAACACGGAACAGGTCTAGACGTCTACCCGAGATCTTGCACGCAACTGCATTTCATTGCACTCATAATAAAAGGGTATTTAGGTACGAATGCAAATATCTTAAAACAATGTAAACATTTTACAATTGTTTTCCTTATCAACTGTATGGAATGTTGGCCCCATTCTACAAAACCGCTGGTTACTTTGTTCATGTTAATGGCTATAAGGTTTTATATTCTATCAGCTCCATATTCTTTATTGGAGGGTGACATGCGACTTCACAAGTGCCTTTATGCATTTTTTTTTTCACATTTAGCTTCGCATGTTAAATTCACAATATTTCTAACCGTGTGCAAACACTGTAAGAAATTACATCAAAACTATAAAACGAGCGATATATTCGCGCCCTTTACAATACAAAGTAATCTCGTAACTTAAGTCCAGGGAATTTTCTGTCGTTGTATTTTTAGATGTAATTGTAATTATTTATGTATTTTTTTCATAGGTAATGAAGTTTCCTTAAACTAAGCTTCCCTCTCCGCTTAAGACCTGCGCAACGTAGGAATCGTAGGAATATGCCAGAATCTTCGGGACAATGCCACAGGGCCCTTTTTTAGACAATAGCTTTTTATTTTAAAATGGAATATGATTGTCTCAATAATAGTGTAATATAAAAAAAGGAAAAATAATTATCGTATAATTTTCATCGGTTTCATATTGTAAGTGGTAATTTTTATCAAGATTTTAAAATAAAATAAATACAAAAACTTGTATGGAACTGAACATTACTCCCTTCCCTATTTTCTTATTAGTAGTTTTCCTTCGAAGGTATATCATTTCATCAAAGCGCGTCCAAAACATACGAACTGTTTATTACAGCATAGTACGAAACACCCAAGAAAGTCTTATAATACATGAAATAACTATAGATTCTGATCTTTGAGCTCATAGAGTTATAGTTGCTAATGGGATGGTAGTCTGCAAACGCATTCAGGTCGTAAAAGAGATGTATGGGTTTCGGCGATTCCCTTTCAAGTTTTAAACGGTTTAGTGTGAGGTGTGAACAAAGGAGCTATTTCATTCTATTTCTACTCACATGAAGTTGTCGGTAGAAAATTGTAAACAATAAAAAATCGTAAAACGGTCTTTTTTCTCTTATTTTTACGTTAAATTAAAGCGACACTCAAAATCATCACTACAAATTTTGTACTGGGTCATTTAGTTTGACTTGACAGTGGGTCAACCAACACACCCCACATTATTTTAGTAGAAGTAGTAGTCATTTATTTCATATTTGAAATTACATTATTATAATGTCGCATACTTAATAATGAATTCACATTAAGATCGTCAGTATAAAAAAATAAAAATGTATAAATCGTCGGCTTAGTGCAAGAAGTCACTAAAGGCATAAAATCACTAAGTACAGGTACAAGCACAGGCGGATTCGCAGCGACTTATTCTTTCTAACGCATGGATCCATTTTTTTTTACATTGAATAATTTCGATGTTACAGCCATGACGCCCATGACATTAAGTCATTAACTTAACTTTTTGCCTTATTGATTTGATGTAAGTTGGTTTTAGACCATTACTAACTTTAAACAAAACAAATTTGTTATTTTTTATCTTTTTATTTTGTTTAAATATTCACTTATGTTACTTATCAACTTTAAAAAATAAAACAATATGAATAAAGCTATGAAAGTATTTGAGCTAGAATTCATTATATGCATGTAGTTACTTTTAGCAAACCGTAAAACGAAAATAACAGTTATTATCATGCTTTAATGATTTTTAACAAAATGAGCATTGGATGCACATTACCACTTTTACTTTAGTATAAAATAACTAAAACACTTTATAAAGTTAAAAAAAACTAAGAGACAGCATTAATGGCAATCAGAATGATTTTTTAAAGTAACTAATGATATTTATCGATTTTTGTTATGTCCAAAGACATGTAATTCACGTGATTAAATTATGGTTAGTGACTTTTGGCAAATAACTTGTATGAATTTGAACACCTTTAGTGAAATATTCTTGCACAACAGTTCATATTTCAACTCATTTATACCTACGAGTACGTCTTGCTCTCGCGGTAACGGGGGTCCGGCCACCGCGATCGAAGTCATATCGTTGCGGCTGCGACCGGGGATGGACGTTACGCGAGAAGTTAGTGATTTCTTACAAAATGAAGCGAAATGGTATTAAATTTAAGGCAGGACGAGGATCTTTGATGTTAGAAAAGATTCTAAATAAGGAGAATGAAGATCACAGCGTAAATACCTTTGTCATTTATTTATAATAAGATACGTGCAAATTACTTTATGCTGTTAAGTTGTAGGTAAGTAAGTATTTCATTTGCGAAATACCAATTTTGTCCTTAGGGCGAGATTTTGTATAGGTACTAGGTTTTGTTTTTGACTTTTTGACTGATACGATCAGTGATATTGACGATAGTGAGTTGGAAACCAAAGCACCCAAAAAAATTATAACAACAAGATGGCACAAAATAAATGAAGAGTCTTACGACCGAAACAAGCAAAAAAATTGTAAATCACAGTGCTTACCGTACAAAAATTATAAAAAAATGTTATTGCCAGGAAAAGCCCCCAAGCCGGGAGGTTGTCAATGCAAGCTTAACTGCCCACAAAATTTCAGCGAAGAAGAACGTAAAAAAATTGGTCAAACATATTAGGGCTTAAAAAACTACTGTCGTCAAAAGGATTTTATACTCGCGAACATATCAGTAAATCCTCCACAAAGGTGTTACGTAAAAGCAGTTAGAAAACGAACCATGTCACGTTCGTATTTATTTTCTAATGATGAAGGTAAAATCAAGGTACGTGAAAAGTTTTTTAAAAGTACTCTCTGTATTTCAAACGGCCCTATAAACAATGCATTTTCCAAGGTTGGCAGTTCTGGTCTTTTTGAAGGAGAAGACCAACGTGGTAAGCATGTTGCTCACAATAAAACCAAACAAGACGATAATAAATAAATAAATAGATATAGATTTTATAAAACAACACATCAAATCATTCCCTACAATGGAATCGCACTATTGCCGAAAAACATCGTCAAAACTCTATTTAGATAGCACGCTATCTATTTCAATAATGTACGAACTTTATACAGAGGAATGCAAAAAAGCGTCTCGGACTTCTGTTACTATACGAATATAATTTGGATTTTCACAAACCAAAAAAATACCAATGTCTAACATGTCATAAGTATTACAGCATCAAAAATACAAACGGACCCGATCTTGAATCTTGGAAACAAAAATATGACACATTTCACTAAAAGAACAAAGTCGAGAAGCCAAAGAATTGGACAAAATTCGTGCTAATGAAGATGAAAGCTTTAATTTAATAACCTTAGATTTACAAAAGGTACTTCATATCCCAAATGGAACTGTTTCTATTCTTTATTACCTACGCAAATTGAATGTGTACAATGCTACCATTTATGAAGCTCGCACTCCCAATGACGGCTTTTGTTACCTCTGGTCTGAGCTGGATGGCAAAAAAGGAAGCGATGAGGTGGGTACGGCTTTGTATCTATGGATAAAATGTCTCCCATCTACTGTAAAAGAGGTTTCCATATTCACTGACTACTGTGGAGGCCAAAATCGTAATCAATTCCTTTTAAGCCTGCAGTTGTATTTAGTTCAGACAACTCATCTCATTTAGAGTCTGGTCATACACATTATGGAGGTAGATAGCATGCACAGTGCGATTGAGCCCTAATTGCGTTTAATGCCAGTGTACTCAATGATAGACTTCTGTAATGTTATTCGATTAGCAAGATCAAACAGAAAAAATAAGAAAAATAAAACCCTGAAAAAACCGTACGAACCGATAGTTATGAATCACACAGACATTTTGAACCTAAACGACTTGAGAGATAACTTGATGCAGGATCGATCGATAGACGTCAATGGAGAAAAACTGCGATGGCTTAAAGTGAAATCTTTTCGACTAGAGAAAAAAAGGCCGAATGTTGTTTTATACACATACGATTTCAAATCTGAGTATAAAGAATTTCACGTATTAAAAAGTAATACATCCCAATCTATGGCCCCAATAAACCAACTGCGAAAACGTAAGCTTGAAAAACCCATACAGGGTTTCAATTATAACACTTACATTTTGAGAAAACCTTACAACAAAAAACTGCCAATCACTATAGCTAAAAAAAGGACTTACTAAAAATGTGCAATGAAAAAGTTATACCCGCGGAACTTCACCACTGGTACCAGAACTTGCCAGCCAAAGAAAGTCGTGATTATGTACCTGAAGAAATGTCTTCAAACTCAGAAGACGAAGAGTAAAAACGTTGGATGACTAGGTTTTTTAACTCTTTTCCTACTTACAGTATTAGTTCAAAATCAAAGGCTGATCTTTTTATTTTAATACTTTTACAAGTTTTTATATTTTATAACAGTAAGTAAGTAGTGCTTGCTATGAGTGTCTGGGATTATAATATAATATTAAGTTCCTCTATAAAAAAAATCATTTTTTAGTTATTTTAGTTTGGAGTTACAAATAACGCCATTTTGAGAATTTTATGTTATTGTTGTGGTTTTGTTGAGTTTATATCTGTGAAGTAGAGTTTTTAAAACTGTTTATGCGTTGTTAATTAGTAAATAATGTTCATAAAGTTTTTAAGGTAATCATTAAGACTGATGAAACCAAATTTCTCGTTTAAAACTGTGTTTCTCGATTTAATTGTGATTAAAATAAAAAAAAACTAATTGTAAGTTCCCTTAAAGCGAGAAAGACAAAAAGTCACTAACTACATATTTAGGCTTTTAAAAAAGTTATTTGGAATTATTGTTCAAAGTTTTTAATTGGTTTTGATACTAAATATATTTAGCTAACCACTTGTGTTTAATTTTTAAATCTAGACCCGAACCTACAACAATAATGTTCATTTGACTAAGTCAAAACTTTGGGCGCGTTTTTCTCGGACTTGAATTTTTGTGGGTTAATGACTTCTTGCACTAAGCCGACGAAATCGAGTAATGTCAATGTTTACAAAAGTAATAATAAAATAGAAACACTCTTCCCTACGAAGCGAAGGTTGTATTAATAAACTGCCTTTGACTTGGATGCCCGTCTTGAGAAGTCATGTTAAACTGTAATTTAAGACGTAAGTTAAAACCCGCATATCTAGCACTAGAAAAAATGCATTCGGCGATCGCTATCGTTATCGAAAATGTGCGCAAGTGCTATACTTCGTCAGTTTTCGATAATCGTTTACGTTAGCGTTATGCATCTTATCTGGGGCCCAAGATCAGTGTATAGGTTGACAGAGTGAGTTAACATATCCTTCATAGTAGGACCCCAGAAGGGCAATGACCGGCACGCCAGGGCGGCTATCACGAATCGCCCGCGACTTTATCGCTCGGTATTCTTTCTCTACCTAGTCTGTAACGAAAGAGATGCACTGAGCGAGGAAATACAACTAGATGCAGGGTGATTTATTTTTTCAACGCAGCGAAATGAGTTTTTATGAGTTATTGAGTTTTCGGCCGCGTATATATCGGTTATTGCTATTAAAATATGAAATAAAAAATACCTGGGGTTCTATCTAGATCGTCCTACCAAATTCATTAAAATGTTTTTAGCGGCTTATTGACAGTGAAAACAAACTTACTACTTTTGCATTTATAATATTAGTTCCTATGGATAGGATCAGTTGGCCTGTGAGCTCTTTCCCTTTCTCCATGCATAAAAAAACTCAAAATCGCGAAAGAGTTACCGAACTTGAGAATAGAAAATATAACTAAGGTAGTAATTTAACCGGTTCTTTTACTCCTACACCAAAAGGATGGTTAGCGGTTGCGATGGTAGTAGCCACACCATCCCTCCGACAGAAGTCACTGACCTTTGCCGCGTTGTAACAACATCGCAGGGTGTCCTAAATTCTCTCGCCTATTTGACAATACTGACTTAAACTGAGATTGATTACGGTCCAGGATATTAGTGTACATTGCAGGGGACTGATGAGCCGGGAATGATGAACTAGCGAATAAAGCAGGGGAATGATACGCCAGGTGAGTGATGTTCGCAAGCTGTCTCGCTGTTAATTGGATAATTAAATGATGTGCTAATATTTCAGTTGAAATTAAAACGTTACAGGAGACTGAGTGCTGGAAGGTTTACGTTAGGATTTGGTAATTTAGGTGTTTTAATATATTTTGTTTACGGTTCATTGCGAGTGTTAAATAACAAGGTTATTATTTTATGAAATTGTTTACTACTAGTTTTTTAATTTTTTTATTTACGCTGTTATTAAGATAAGAATATATTTTTGCATTGTATTAAATTTCATAGAATTATTTTTTATTTATGTAATTGCGTCATTGTTTATTGTAGCTAAAATACTTTATAATTTGTAATAAACTTATTGATTCCTTTTGATTTAACAATTAAATATTAAAATGAATTAACTATCATGTAAATGAAGTTCTTTTAAAGCAATTAGAAATTAAGCATGTCATGAAATGGATGAATTTAAACTGTTTTTTTTGATTTATCATTAATTCATTATCATCGGCTCGTTCATATAAAATTACTCCTGTTTCTCGATCAATCATAATTCAATACTAAATAATGTGATCAGAACTTGAAAATATTTTTTCCGGTTATTTTTTGTACCCGAGTTTTTATCCGGATATTTTATTTTATACACGTTCGTGCTCAATTGGCCACTCGCCGAGGCTAATGGCGGGGAATCATTGCATTTCGTTTAAAAAGTATCTCGGCTATCATCTGTGAATCGAAGAGGGATGTTGATGATTAATTTATTTTCCTTTTCTAACAAAAATAGTCCGTATTCAAAGAAAAAACCCGCAATTGGAATGAACAGTTTATTTAAAATACATTTTGAGGAAGGTTTACTGACTCATAATTGATTCCGATTTGTAAAATGTGACGTTTTTGACAAGTTGTTGAGTTGTTCATTGCCGTGTGGTTGCCGGCTTAGAATAGTACCACTCCATGTCTTCCTGTGGAAGTCGTAAGAGACGACTAAGGGATTAAAGGCTTGTAGTATTGTTAGGCGATGGGCTGCCTTAGATGCCTGCGATGGGTAAGCCTGTTTGTGCAAATTGTAGTAGTATAGAAATAACCACTAGTTGTCATAATTTACGGTAAGTAAGCTTTGCTTACCCCACTCTGGGATGAAGGCGTGACGGTTTGTATGTATGTATGTTGATTTTTGGTCATTTTGGAAAATGAAGGAATTGCAAATGAAATTAGTTTCTTAAAGTGGTATTTTATTTATTTATAATTACTTTTAATTAATTTAAATTGCCTTTTTATGATATTCCATATTATACACCGGACATGCCACTGTCAAGTGCCCTTTTAGAGTGAAGGTGGTTCAGTGGATTGAGATCATCAAACACACACACACACCATAATACGGTAGAAGCAGTATTTAAGTACATGTCATTATATCGGTAACTTTTAGTCTATCTTTAGTGCACTGACTAAAGTGCCTTCTAACTTTCGTGTTAGAAAAAAAACACCGTTATGAACTGTGCAATAATGCGGCAGAACTATTCAGTATGTGTAGAAAAAAACAATTGCATAAAATACTGTAAGGGGTCGATGTATCCGAAAAGACCCAATTATACACAATATGGACTCTAACAATGTCACATATTGCCGACGCATTGGGACCCTAAAACATACAGGGTGGGCCATAAATATCAATTACATCCAATCTCTGTGCTATAGCACTATCAAGACTATTCGTGTCGTTTTCTTTCAATAAAAACTCGGGTTTAGAACACAAGACAAATATATCTGACTAGCTGTGGCCCGCGACTCTGTCCGCGCAGAAAAATAAAACACAGCATATGTTGATCAGGGATAATGTAGGATTCTAATGGTAAAATAATTTATCGAAGAGCATAACAAATTCAAACAAACAAACAAACCAACAATCAAATCTTTCCTCTTTATATTTTTAGTGTAAATGACATTATTCATTGCATTGTTGTGTTCCGGTTTGGGGATAAGACAGCCGGTGAAATGACTAGCATAGAGGCATTCCATCTTAGCCTCAGGGTTGGCAACGCATTTGCAGTCTTAGGATTGCATTGCAGTCTTGTGATTGCGAATGTCTATGGGTCACAGTTTCCACTTACCATCAAGTGGCCTGTGTGCTCGTTTGTCTTCTAAATGCCATAAAAAAAAAAACAGTATTGTGATTAAAATAGTACCAACCTAAGCCGCGAAACGTGTAAAGTTCACATAACCTCTTAGAAACCCCAAATCACAGGGTGAAAGCGACATTCCTCCCTTGACCCACATACCCACCATAAATTCCAACACTGCAGTCCACATTAAACCGACCCTACATTCCACCAAGATTGCAGCAATATAAAAACAGGGAGCCAACTCGTTACGAGGAACTTCAATATCGCGCCGTGAACTTCTGATTTAATTTCGCATCCCTTTCGCAGGTGTGCAGAGGGCTGTAATGAGCTACGAAGATACGAGGTTGAATTAATTTCGGGCCCGTTTGTTATTTTGTGGCGGCCTTTTTAGTTTTGAGGTATGACGAGATTTTCGGCGTTAGGTTTCATTAGACTCAAGTTTCGCTACAGAGACCGTTTCGTTTTTGATTAATGAAATAACAGAACAATCCATATCCGTACTAATGTTATAAATGCGAAAGTGTGTCTGTCTATCTGTTACCTCTTCACGCTTAAACCGCTGAACCAATTTAGCTGAAATTTGTTGCAAATATAGTTTGAATCTTGAGAAAGGACAGGATAGTTTTTTCCCGTAATTCGTCCCGTAAGGCGGTGAAATGGGGGGTTGAAATTTGTATGGAGCTACGATATACATACATACATATAAACGCACAGTGCAAAAGCTAGTTTTAAGTAAAAACAACATGATTGGAATAAATAAAAACATGTTTGCTTGAAAGGGTCACATAAACTGTAAAAGAAAACCAACGATGTCATGCATAAACGTCGTGCAAAGTAAGCGATTTGCATTTTGAAAGCCTACCAAGCCCAAGCAGTTTGCTGACTACGAATTCAATCACCATCAAACCTGAATTGCTTAAAAGGAAATCCATGCTTACTTACGAACTTAACAGCTAAGTTATTGTTATTATATATATATTAGTACACATTATAGCGGATGCTCACCACTTATAATATATCTATGGACAGGGCGAACTACTATGTATTATTTTTGTGGCATTGTAAATAAACGAGCACATGGGACATGCTCGTTGGCCTTGTTATTTACAAGTTATTTGAATTTCAAGGTCAACTTTAAATTCTTAGCTCAACGTTTCGATGAGATATCGCGCGTCACTGGCCAACTTTTGAGATTTGAATTGTAGATCGAAGAGATCTCTGTTTATTTTAGCATGATATTACCGTTTCCCGCCGGAAATCCCTTTGAAAACCAATTTTTAATTAACGTCTTCTAATTGGCACCGAATTCGTTACTTTATATCCTTGAATTGCCCTTCATTTTGAAATTGCGCGGCGAAAGATTAGGGTTGGCAAAAATAAATGATGCCTTTATAAATATTTTACATGAAAACAAGTACCTATTTACAAATTTTACAAACAAAAATGAGCCTCTATTCCCGGCAGTAAAAACCATCTCGTATTTGACCTGATATGGTATTGTTTTGACGTCATTACTGTCAAGTAAATAAGAGCTATCAAAACGCTGACAATACGATAACAGATCAAAGACAATATGGTTTTTAGGACCTAGAATACCGGCCTAGATTTTGATTGCGAAATTTTCTAAACATTCAATGCCAGCAATGCTACGAGTGCTACGCTGTAGCCTGTAGCAGTATTTTTTCGCTATCTATGTACCGAAAATCTGCTACGAACATTGGATCGGGTTTTTGGCAATATATGTATAGGTAAGCATAAACAAGTTTTAAAATGTGATAATAAATTAGTGGAAGATGTCATGTGTAAGTATGTGATGTGATGTTATTCACGATTCACAATTTAGTATATACTCGTAACTGAGTGGTACCCTAGAGATAGGAAAACGAGTAGAGCCGGACAGAAACGCAGATGAGATGATGATATAAAAAAGATTGGTGGAAGTATTTACACGGTGGAGATTGACTGTGGATAGAGAAAAGTGGCGCATTCTGGGGTCTGTACACGATTCAACGAGGTTAACAAACTGTTATATTTTCTATTGAAAATTGAACTCTCACCCTTTGCCAAAGCGAGTGACTTACCAAATAAGTAACTTACGATGTTGTGACACCTCCACCTCTCCGGTGTCGTACATACTACTCTCTAATATATGCGAAGAACATTCAACAGTAAAGTTTCGGTGTACACTTGTACAGTCAGAACCAACAGGTTAATCATCATTTCGTATGGCTATATTAATCTTAGCGCTGGATCCTATACGTCTATTTTTAGGTTTACTAGAAACTAGACAGTCAACAATTTTCAAAACAACATTCTAAAAGCCACACATTTCCCTAGTAGTTTTAATTGATTCGGTCATCGCTATCGGTTGCTTTTTGAACGTGCATTCATTTCCTGTGCATATACCTAAAAAACAAAAACCTTATTGATGTCGGCGTAGTTCTCCGTTTATCAGAATACGATTCTGTTTTCAAAATTGCGGAAGCACTTACAGTTTTATGGTGTTAACGTGTAGATATTTTCACGCGGTTTTGTCCAGTAGGCCTCAAACAGCGGGTTATCTCTATTGGGTTTCCGTACAATTTACCCGCCTCCGCCATAATAACGATGTAACCAAAAATAAGATAGGGTAGAAGTCGCGACGATATTTTTTGTATAAAAAGTAGAAAAGTAATTAATTTTTTTATTCGATTATTGCCTGGAATAATAATTGTCTACACAATGATAAATATTTAATTTATAGCAGAGAACAGTCATATCCAAATTGATCTAGTCCCAAACTAATAACTAAACTTGTATTATGGGTAATAGACACTAGACAGCGATATGCATATTTTATGTAGATAAATACACGGAAAACATTCGCGCTTATCACAACAAAATGCCCTTAAATAATCCTAGAGTTTATATCTAAATCTTAAAGACACCAACCATTTAACCAGTAGCCACTGTTTTATGGGACCTAGATGTTACTTGATCTAAGATTTCACCTTATGACTAAGCCAAGGAAGTGCTTAGCGCCGTAAAGAAAAAGAGAAGATGGTCACCTGTTACGGCACGACTAGTAGGTACATCAAGATCAAGGAAAAGAGGAAGAATTAGGAGAACATCTATCTAGGTCAGTTCAAAGAAAAAATAGGCTTCGTCCCATATGATAAGTGTGTCAAAGATTAGGCTCGAATTAGCGTAGAATGGAAATTACTTTATGGACAAGGCCATGAGCTCTTAAGTGAATAATAATAAAAAAAAAAAATTATGGCATAGAGAAGACAAACGAGCACACAGACCACCTGGTGGTAAGTGGAAACTGTGACCCATAGACATTCGCATTCACAAGACTGCAATGCAATCCTAAATCTGCAAATGCGTTGCCAACCCTGAGGACTAAGATGGAATGCCTCTATGCTAGTCATTTCACCGTCTGTCTTATCCCCAAACCGGAACACAACAATGCGAACACTGCTATTTGGCGGTAGGTTAATGGATAAGATGGTGGTAGCGATCCGGACGGACCCTGCACAAGGTCCTACCACCCGCAAAATATCAGGGGACAATGTCACACCAATTGACCTAGTCCCAAACTAAGCTCAAGGCTTGTATTATGGGTACTAGACAACGATATAAATGCTTATATAGAGAAATATATACTTAAATATATAGAAAACATCCATGAGTCAGGAACAAATATTCGCGCTCATCACACAAATATCTGCCCTTACCGGGATTGGAACCCAGGACCTCTAGCTTCGTACACCAACTAGGCCAGCGCGTCGTCGAATATGATGGTGACCACGGGCAAATAAAGCTGTTTGCACACGCTACATGGCGACTGGATCTAAAACCGAACATCTTTTCCAATAGTGTTTATACGCTTTACCCTTAAATCAGCGACACTCATTTCATAGATTTTACTTCGCCGAATTTTCATTTCATCAACAGGCATTAACACGTGCGGGAAATATCGGTCGTGCGGTTGTCGGTGGTCGCAGGTCTAACCTAACCTAACCTACGTAACCCATGCTTAAAATAACCTGAAAACAATAAGCTTTCAACAGAAATTAGCTTTGGATGAAATGAAACGATTAATTTGACCAAATTAGTGTCGAGGATTTAAGAGGACACCGTTTTGTACCTTCAACTCCTGGGCCATAATCCACCTTCCGATTGCGCGTCGGGACAGACACTTCGTTGCGGATGAATGAACTTTTTGAGCAGAAAATAACCGTCGATTTTTTGCACTTATTTTCAGTTACAACCTTATGGTATCTGTTTTTCATGGTTGTACGTTATTTTACAGACTGAAGTTGTTTAGAATTTCATTTCATATAAATTTTTTCTTGTATTATCATCTCATAGAATAATCAATATGTAGAATAATTACTTTGAAGACTTTTAAATCATCGTTTTTTATTTTAAATAAAATTCAATGTTTCTTTTTTCATATCATAGAATAGCAAATTAAATATTCTTTGTTCTCATATTATTTATTTAAAATATAACTTAATAACAATAAAATCATTTTATAGAGTAGGGTGCAGTTTGTGAAGGTGTGTGAAATGAAACGTTTGAAAAAAAGCATACGATTTTAATTTGCAGTCAAATGGTATCGCATAGTTTATTCAAGGGATATAAAAAAAATACCCTCGAAGGCTAAGGCGGGAGCTTGCTTCGCTTCGCTCCCGCCATAGCCTTCTAACCTAACCTATTCAAGTCGGTTCTGCCCAGAGAGGTCTTGCTCGCTCGCTTCGCTCGCTCGCTCACTCATATTTATATCATAATATAGTATTTATCTTATAACCCAACCTTCTAAAAAATGCACTGACCAAACAATATTCGTTGAAAAATAATTATATTGTTTGATAAGTATGTGTAATGAAAAAATAAAATTATAAAATTCATTGAATTGATTTTCTGTCGAATTTGTTTCTTTCAAGTAAACAGTTAAAAAAAATATATATACGAAGCAAAAATACAAGGACCAAATAGTATATGAAACATTTTCTGTGAAACAAAATTCTGTAATTTTTCAGTCTGTAAAACAAGGGGACACCGTTTTTCATACAACCGCTTTTGATGACGGGTTTTTAGTTTCGACAGGCTGCGGAAACTCACGGAATATGTGAAGAGGATACTTTTAAAGGTTTTTTTAGGAGCTTATAGTGCTGGTGTGTGAAGTCGTTAAGCTCTATTTTGCTTCATTCTGATGCCGGGTTTGTAATTTTTTTCTCTTAGCAGATGGTATTCACAAGATTTGTTCATATACGAAAGTAAACATGTTTTGTAAAACGAATCTGTTGAAACCACGACCTTCGTAAGTCAACGCATTACCCAATGTTTGAAGTTTAATTCTTCACGTTTTTTACCTAATTTTATGAATATTAAAATTTCATTTTCATTTTCATTTAAGTAGGTATGTAGGTATGTATAGCGGAAATGTTAAGCACTTTGGTGCACTGTCATAATAAACTTCAAACTGAACATCAAATGAGAAATATGATTAAGTATGCATAACACTCTTTATTACAAAAACAGCAAATAGCAAATTAAAAATAAAGAAACAGAAAAACAAAAGGTATTTACATATAAAATGTTTGTAAAGTATATCAAATTTAAATGTTTTTCAGTTCACACTGCCCCAAAATATCATTAACCAATAAAATAAAATAAAAGTGATACATCTCGTAAAAACATACCGAATTCCATTAATAAAATAAACAAATAAATACCCTTTGCTCACGAAAACCATTATTCACGAAACTTATGCATACCTTACTTTCTCATTTGGTTGCGTGAATAAAAAAGAACAGCGGCTTGGAAGGACTTTGCGGCGTATGCAATGCTGAAACAGCCACGCTATTCTCTGAAACAACTTCACAAACCATTATAACCAGACCTATGTAACAGCATCAACTGTTAAAAATCATAGTTCAAGTAAGCTTGGTTTTTTCACAACAATGTCAATCATATGTTGGTAGCAAAATTCAAACAAGTGTTATAAGAACAGGGGTCGAAATAAAATGGTTATATAATGATCTGGGCGAGATCTGTGATGTTGTGATAGGGAATAACGCTACAAGAGATATGCACAAAGCCGAGACAAGCCAAATCCCATATGATGCGAAGTAATAACCTGCACGGTTGGCTGGAGCAAATAGAGTAATGATCCTGTTTATATTACTACGCGATGTTTTTAGAAAAATTACATACCAATTCCTATAAAAATGAGATAAAAGTTGGGTAAAAAGCCGGTCAAGTGTGAGCCGGACTCTCGTACCGAGGCTACCGTACGCCGCACAGTAATGAATGTAGTTAAGGGATCTCTGCCAGTTAACCTTTGAGATATTGAGAAAAGTGAAAGATTGTCCATCGAGTAGGCAAGTGTATAACTTTATTTAGGAAAAAAACATGAAAATTAAACTAACCTAAAAAACGTATAAAAAATATAAATACTTATATAAATACATAAATATATAATTTTATAAATCTATATACATACTCGAACTGACTTACATTTTATGTAGAGGACAATTGATACAGTATTTAGAAATTCTTACTTTGCATTTAAAGGAATCTACTGCTTGTGATTGCCTGAGGCCGGCCGGTAGCCGATTCCACAACCTGTCACTGCGCAGCGAAAAGGATTTGGAGTAGGATTTAGACTGGAACGCGAGAGTAAAATGGACATAAAATATCTTATCTTACCTTATCATATGCAATGACTCGCTGCATTCGTTTTCGCCGCTCGCTGACTACCACAATCGCCGTCGCTTCAAAACCTATGCCGTTCATTACACGACACATTCTTCTGTGACCCGATTCCCGGCCTAACAGGATGTCATATTTGCATTGGCACTAGTCAGCCATTCCTTAATTAAACAACGTAACTGCAAATCTATAGCCACAGCAAATTGGACTCCTCTATGCTACCCATAAGGTTAATTATTCCTCAAGAATCCCATGGCAAATATGCTCTTGTTCGTATAGAGTAATAGTGACCTTCGGTATTGTGAGCTCTCTGTATTATTATGTAAACTACGCTGTGACAAGGGTCTGTGAGAATATATGAATAATATACAGTTGCCTGATGTAATAATTAGTTGTTGGTCAAGGTTAACCAAAACTATAGGTACCATCAAGGAATTTGAATGTGTAGCAGTTTGACATACGTAAATTAGCCCTGTTATGTATTTCTCGACGTGGCACGACTAATGACACGTTAAAAATGTATAACCCGGCAAAATGACGTATTATGCCAAATGGCTTAACATTGAAATTCCTTGATAGTATACAATTATCAAGAAACGTTTTCAAGACTACAACAACGAACGGAACGAATATTAACGGTTAAGGCATGAAACATGCAGTTAGACTAGTTGGTAAGCTTGTCCACAAATTTGAATCCCAGTTATGGCAAGAAAATTGTATTGTCCTCGTCTTAAGCTAAGCTCTAGCCTTGTATGGGTACAAGATGATTCAAAACATACTTTTATGGGGACGATAATAGTTAAATACGTAGAAAACATCTAAGATTCAAGTACTTTTACAAATACTCGCCCTCATCACATAAGTATTTACCCTTACCGGGGGCCGAATCCGGGACAGCCAGCCAGGGAGGATCTCAGCTGACCTCGAGGTATTTAAAAAAAAAACGAATATATTCGTACTTACCCATACAATCATTTTAGAATAGTCCCATTTGTCCTCAGCGAGATCAAACAATGCATAATGCATTATTCTCCTTTCTCGTTTTCTTCTACACAGAATAATCTTAGATTCGTTCAAAGACTGTCCCAAAGCTACCGACTGTTCTAATATTCATGCAATTGCCACCGTTTACTCGGGCGAAACCAAAAGCTCTTGAAGTAACGTATCTGCTTTATTTATTCAAATGTAATAAGATTGATGTCGCGTCTACAATTTAAATAATCTTTTTGAATTTTGTTCAGGGTTCTGGTCAAGAAAATATTTTTGAAATGGTTATAGAAATGTGGTGACTTAATTTTTTTTTTCAACAATACCTTGCATTTACAAAACCTTCACGGCCTCTATTTTACTTTTTTTTTTTTTATGGCAAAGAGATGACAAACGAGCACACAGGCCACCTGATGGTAAGTGGAAGCTGTGACCCATAGACATTCGCATTCACAAGACTGCAGAGCAATCCTAAGACTGCAAATGCGTTGCCAACCCTGAGGACTAAGATGGAATGCCTCTATGCTAGTCATTTCACCGGCTGTCTTACCCCCAAACCGGAACACAACAATGCGAACACTGCTGTTTGGCGGTAGGTTAATGGATAAGACGGTGGTAGCGATCCGGACGGACCCTGCACAAGGTCCTACCACCCGCAAAACCACTTGGTAAAAACCATATCTTTTTTGACTTGTAATCGTACTATCAAATTTTTAATAGCTCTAATATACTAAACAGTAATGGCGCCGAGTTGAAAACAATACCATAACTGAACACGTCTAAAACGATTTGGTTATTACCGCGTAGAATAGAGGCACTGGACTAGTAGTACCCATTAAAGGAAAGTGCAGATTCGACTTTACCGTGAATGATTTAATTTCTAAAAAATTTCAGATTACGGCACAATTACAAGCCACAGGAGATGGCGTGATTTTTTCAGAAGAAGAAAGAAGAAACACGTTTTTAGGGTTCCGTACTCAAAGGGTAAAAACGGGACCCTATTACTATGACTCCGCTGTCCGACTGTCTGCCTGTCACCAGGCTGTATCTTATGAGCCGTGATAGCTAGACAGTTGAATTTTATACAAAATATATATTTCTGTTGCGGCCATAATAACAAATACTATAAACCGAATGATCATCATCATCCCATACATCAAACGTGAAATATTCATGGATATTTAGTTGTATAGGTATTTTATTTAAAAATAAATAATTAAACCAAAGTAAAAAAAAATATTTAGGGTGGCTCCCATACCTACAACAAACGTGTTTTTTTGCCGTTCTTTGCTAATGTTGTATAGATAATGGTCCGGAACCCTTCGTGGGCGCGTCCGACTCGCACATGGCCGGTGTTTTTAGAACACCTTTAAAAATACCTGCAGCATAACAGACCCCCATGACAAATTAGTTTGGAATACATTTGCATCATCCCTTTCAAAGGATAAATTCGCCTTATTTTACAGAGATAGTATATCAGTTATGTGTGTGTAAAGTATTTAGACACATACAGCTACGAAAAAAGTTTATCTTCATAAATTTTATGATACTTTATGTATTTATATTTGATTTCATAACGCAGTCCAACAAAGCGTTAATTTGAGGGGTCCCTTTAACTCCCGTTATCTTGGCGAATTCAGAAAGCCATGAAATTCGGACCGAGCGAGATAAACCGTCTAATTATTTGGTACGGGGCCAGAGATAACTTGTGGGGAATTTAATAACTTAGTGGAAATTCATGGAAAATTACAGAATTTTAATTCTAATTATAATTAACGGCTTTCACTCAAGCTTAAAGGCTTAAGGTGAAGTTAGTGTAATCGGCAATGTCGCATACAGACACTCCCATGGACTTAATAGAGAAATAAGTCCACGGATGTCATGGCGAAGGACAATTATTCGGTGAAAGAGTATATTACCTCGTGGATTTAACAAAAGCACACGAAATTATCATTAAACGCTTCTGTCAAGTCCCCAAAATAATAGAATTACAGGGTCTTTATTGTATAAAGGCCATGATTGCTTTTGACATATTTTTGTATTGTCAACGTTACCATGGCTTTTATTTAGGGTTGGTATCATGTCGTCTAAAACGCAACTAAAGTAAGGGGTCTAAAAAGCAACTCGTCTGAACATGTACGTATATTATCAAGTCCTCCAAATGTTGTATTCCACAGATCACCGTACGATTAAATAAATAAGTCGTCCAAATTGCAAAGTGCAAGTAGAAGTGGTCTATAAAACTAAGCTGTACTAAGTAGCACTTTATTGCGCAAAAATATATTAATATACTTACTAGTATTTACGACGTTTTAATCGATATTGGCCATAAATACAAGAAGATACCCTCTCAAAAAAAACAATTTTTTTCTTACGGAACCACGAGGAATCTCTCTATAATAAACATACAGTATCTCAGCCGCATTCAATGGCGCGTGGTACATATTCGCGTTATCTTCGCACTCGAGCAATTATTTAATGGTGCGAGAGGGATGGACAGGTTTCATTTTGTTTGAGCTTGGCTTTGTTGTTGACAGTGAATGAATTTTATTTACTTTGTTTCTTGCAACTAGTTTTGTAACGTCTGGGTGGATAAGGCTTATGAAGCATGTTCATTCATGAAAAACACGGAATTCAAATATAACACTTGGAAATAAAATTCTTTCCCTTTTTTCCGAATTCAATTAAATGGTGGACTCTACGGCTACCTGACACTATTAAAATCAATTCTCGATTTATTAAAAAATATAGTTCAGAAGGTATGGAAAAGCCAACCTTCGCCAGAGTCAGAAAAAAAGAAGCGTAAGAAAACATCATGATTTACTTGTTCTTTTATCGTTAATTTCATTAACGTTTGCGGCTATCACCATCAAAACCTCGAGGGAACGTTTTAAACATTTTCATTCTACATCGACGCCAGTTAAAATTTGGAACGACAAGTTAAATGTTTTGTATAAAATAGAAATCATTTAGACCTTCCCCGAATTCTGTAAGAACCGTTAAAGCCTTGACAACTGAGCACTTGTCAATTCTAATTAAAACAAAAGTTGCGACTGACTTCTCTGCGTTTCACGGAATTGTATCCAGGGACGAAGTTTCCAGTAAAACCCAGACTTTGGTGCTAGGGCCGACGCTGATTGGTCGGTTTTCAAACGTTCTATTTTTAAAAGTTTGAAATTTCGAACGTCGATTCTCATTGGATCTGTTCTGGATAGTGTTGGACTGTTGGCAATAAAATGGCTTTTTACGGTTTCTGTTTATTCTCGCTTTTTATAGCTTAGTTAGTGTCAATAGTGATCGCGTATTACGGAGAAATAGCTCTCCTATTTCCGTGTCGAATGATTTAAGTTTTAATTAATTTATGTTAAGACAGGAACCTCATTAATACAAAATATGAATGACTTGGTGTTATCTGCCGTCCGATCACTAAAAGGCCGTTAAGTGAAAAAAACACTTTTTGAGATATGAGCAAAAAAGGTGATAACTTAATTTTCTAAATATTTTAAAGACTTATTACGTTTTTTGAAATTGATAATTATTTTTCTATTTTTGCTCTATCCATCAGTGTCGGAAATATATTGATAGGTTCTATGGTATTTTTTTTATAAAGGTTTTTACGCTTTAGCCTAGCATCCTTCTATTAAAAAATAATATATTTACAACTCTTAAAGACGGCTGGCTGAACTGTAGCCGCTTTTATGCGTTGTAATATCTTGTAACTGGAGGACTGTGGCATTACAGCCCACAGTTATAAATAATACCACTACTAAATAACGGTTAAGTCACTTAGCCGTTTTCTTGAATTGTAACTAGTAAAAGTAACTATCATCAAAACTTGGAACAAAAGCGTTAATGACCTTAAACTGTCTTTATCATGGTGTCCTTAGAAAGCAAAATACAAACACAACTACAAAAAAAAAGGGTTTTATAAAATCCAATCAATGCTAACCGTGTTTTAGTGTAGCAATACTCCATCGTAAACTGAACGCATTGAGGTAAATAGACGGTTAGGTCTCACTTCTTACTTGTAACAATAACAAGAATTTGTGGTCAAACATGTTTATTATTGCTATAGAAGCAAGTGAAATTTATTATTAAAGTAGGATATTTAGTATTTATTAGTAATAGTACACTTCTTCGTTGATAAATCTTTTATTTCTATAATTGTTACAAACAAATCTATAAAATTAGGCAAATATTCGATAAAATAGCTAGCTTTACTAAGTTGACCTCACAGACGCATGCCTCTCTGTTGTATATACAGGCATTTCATACCAGAATTGCATTTTATGAGGTGGAGTCATATCAACCAGTGCTTTGATGATAGAGTTTTTCCTATGCAGGGATGTTATTTTTTCAAAAACAACGGACGGTTGGACGGACTAGCGAAATCGCAGCGGCGAGTTAAAGTAATCCCGTCAGAGTGAACAAAACACATTTTAGCGCGTGCATTTTCAATAAACCGCCTTATACGTTCGATCCATCGGCAGAAATCATGCTGATAAATTGAAAATTGAAAACCTTTCTCAAACTAAAACAGGTATCAAATTTCTTGACAATAAAATTAAATAATGATGAATACAAGCTATCTGGATCATCCCAGGTACACGGCATTAACTTAATTGTTTGGTGGCCTTAGCATTAAACAAGTGCAATCGATTTTTAGAAACTGGCCTCAGTATAAAATCTCGAAGAAAATTGACAGTGTTCCCTTAAAATAAGCTTGTCGACCGCAGTGGTCCGAACTTAACATATTAACTATAGATTTCTGAATAGGGTCAAAATGACTAAATATATTATCAATACACGTTGCACTAGTTGCTGCGACTCTGGTAGGTTCATAAATCAGATTTACTAAATTAAAGGATTTAAAAACGATCGGCAAGCTAATAGACATGGGCGATTTTTCGAGTAAATTAGCATTATAATCTCCACACACAAATATACACTTCTTGCTTTTAAAACACAACTAAAAACATTTCCTAAAACGCTCTCAAATACGAGTAGTTTGTAATCCGCTGAAGGGGGTCTTTCAATACACGCAATTTAAATGTGACGTTCAATGGACTTCATAACAATTTCCTTACGCTCCTTGTATTTAATGTAATGTTTGACAATTATCAAGATTGCCTAGCAAACATGCCAACTATGTTGTGATTATTAAAATTAAACGTGCACTTATAACCTTTAAGCCAATGCTCAGTAACACATAAAACGTGTACTGTCAATAAATTAACCAATTTCAAGTTCCTTACTAGAAAACCTCTGTATATTATGATGAATAATATTTATTACATTACAACCAAATTTATTTGTAATGCTCGTCGACCTGCGGGCAGACACGGGGCCGGCGCGGTGGTCGCCGCGGACGACGGCAGCCGCGGCCGTTGTCGAAGCTGTCAGTTTAAATCAACTGGCAGCTCCGGCGCAGAGCCGGTGCTCATAAAACTCAGCGCAGGCTCCGTCCTACAGTTATCGCTCGCTATCATATGCCAGTCATAACGGGGTCTAATATGTGATGTATCTTGGTTACAGATCAGGGTAGTGATTCTCTCAACAACGACGGTCGGACAGACGAACGAGTGAATGTCCAAGCGGTGAGTTTAAGTAGTCCCGTCAGTCCGTACAAAACATATTTTAGCGCGTGCACTGTCAATTTAGCAGCATGACTTTTGCTAATGGATCGAACGTATAAGGCTGCTTAATTGAAAATGCACGCGCTAAAATGTGTTTTGTTCGCTCTGACGGGACTACTTAAACTTGCCGCTGCGCGCTGCGATTTCGCTCGTCCATCCAACCGTCCGTTGTTTTTGAAAGAATAACAATCAAGCAATAAACATAAACAGTTATAATTATAACACAGGGCTTTTCCCGGACAGAATCAGGTAGTCAGATTCTAAATGTAGCCACGTCAATCACGTGGGTACTTAAAACGAAACAAAGAACCACATAGAATGACAGTAGTATTTAGTACAACAATAGTAATAGCGTGTAAAAAATATATTTATTTTCTACTTCAAATTTACATTAAATACGTCTTAGTGAAAAAAGTTATGTTAAGACACGTATTTTCTGGCTGTATTTTTTTATAATGAGTCCAAATTCGATGGGTCTACGTTAAGTACAACGGAGCTCATGTTGCCGTCGTCGTCCGGCTCTAGACCAGCGTCGCTATTGCCTAACGCACTCGTTATCTCAATTGGCTTCGAAGCGGAACAATTTTATTGTTTTCATTATTGTATGCAGAAAAGCCTTCGGTTTTTAAAATGAAAACAATTGCGATTGCCCCTCTGTTACAAGATACCCTATTACTGTATTATCATCAAAATCTCATAAGTATACCAAATTCCAGCTCAATCGAACACTGGGAACTGGTTCAAAACTTGTTTACAAGATTTAAGCTAAAGATTTAAGATTTTTTTGTAAAGTTAAATAATCTACCAAATAAACTTTATAAGCAAACTAACAACAAATGTAATAAAACTTATTATTTTTAAACAAATTGCTGGCTAAAACTCTTTACTTTGCCTTCGAAGTCGGCGCGCGGTTGACCCTTTGAGTCGCTGAAGTTTGCCGTTTTTTAGCATTGTAATGCCACTTAACCGTTTTATAGTGTTGCATCCATTGATTGTTTTTAATGGATTGTCTATACTTGAAAACGGGGACTGTCTTTAAGCGTTGTAAATGTTTTTTACACCTATGTGTTCTACTACGACGCAACAGTTAAGAACCTTTAACGATGTTTTAGAGAATTAGCATTTAGATAACGGTTTTTTAAAATTGTGTTGTGACGAAGCTTGCATAAAATAAATTATTAAATCACAGCTAGAGTAGGATAACTGTTTTAAAGTGAAGTTCGTTGCAGTAACCGTGTTTTAAGATTGCACTGAGAATCATTTGTAGCTGTTATCAACACAGTTATTTGCCTTTAAACGTGCTTCAGTGTCGTGACGTAACTTAACCGTTTTTAAGTATTGAAAGATCCAAAAAAACCTTTACTTAGCCGGGTACGGGGTCCCCATATCTCTGAATCTATAAATGATAAAAAATACTGGCTTACAGTAGTCGATAGAGAAAAAAAATCTCTTTCGCGCTATATATAAAACTCAAAATTGACAAAATGCTACTTAACGGCCTTTTAGTGATCGGACGGCAGTTATGACATAACGTCTCATTTGAACGTACGATTTAAAGTCAATTGTCCGTTCACAAGAGCAAAATTTTGAAAATACTTGGGAGTTCTTATTCGTACTTAAAAAAAGTACCTAAGTAACATTCATTTTACTTTCTCAGACCCAAATAAGACGCAGACGTATTTAGATATTTTTTTGGAGTCGTTTAATTTTTTTACTTTTCATGAAAACAAGTTTTTTGTGGACGTAAGATAATGGATAACTTAGTAAAAAACTATTAAAAACAATTGGAGACAATAGATACTAATGGCACCAGAACTACGTAACTGGAACAACGTCCGACTTTCCTCCTCTAGAAATTAATTAAAGGTCCTAACTAATATCACGACGGCCAGATGTAGCTAAATTTAGAATTTTGGGCGGCGGGTACAATTTATTATACTATTTGACCCCGTGAAGTGGGGTAATGAGTTTGGTTAATATTTGCGAAGATGGCAGGACATTATGGCGCTCAAGGGTCTAACGACTCTTGTCCGATCGAGTTCAAAATTCAGACAAACAGGCAAGATCAAAAAAGACAAGTCCTATTCTAAGAAAACTTAACACTTCTAATATTTTTTTTCGTACTTAATGACTTTCCTTACTTGTTTTACTAAGCGTGTTCTGGAGTGGAGGCCGCCTCTTGGCAAACGTAGCGTGGGCCACCTTCTAACCAGATGGCGTGATGACTTGCGTAAGAGCGCCGGCAGCTACTGGATGCATAAAGCATTAGACCGGGCTCTGTGGCGTTCCTTGGCAGAGGCCTATGTCCAGCAGTGGACTGCAACGGGCTGATGATGATGATGACTTGTTTTAATAAGGTGTATTTTGCCAATGTGAGTCATAGATAATTACCATGGACTTAATACAGAGATAAGTCCGTCGATATCATAAGCGAGGACAATTTTCTTCAGTTCGTTTGAAGAGTATTTTCTCTTGTGGACTTGACAGAAACTCATGGGGGAAGCATTTTCTTGAAATTGGTCGGTAGGTTTTTGTACTACAAATGAAAACACAACTTATAGGGTATGTCACATAGTTTAATAACAATTCACCTTTGAGTTATCAGCTTAACGGGAAAAAGTGGCCACCTTTTCCCGTTAAGCTAACTACTCAAAGGGTAATTGTTACGAGTATTAATAAGTAGTGTTTTTAATTGCGCTACAAAAACGTATCGCGTGATTCCAAGGAAGTTCTTTAGTTAATTAGAAAACACAATAATAGTAATGAGGGCGCCACTGAGCGCTCGACGTTTGCTCGGTGCAGTTTTAAGATATTCCACAATTAGCATTAAAAATAACAATCCGCTCTCGCACCTTATCGCTTTAAATCATGTCAGTGGATAACTTATAATTTTGGACATTATCTAGTACAATGGGTAGAACGACAAGGTATTAACTTGGTCATTTACTTCGAACACTAACTAGGGCATCGATTTAACAGCCGATTTGCCGTGTGTTAGTTGCGTCACGCCATTTCGCGATCAGCGGATTAGTGAGTTTCGTCGACGCGTGGGATGGAGATTACGACGCAAATTTGGAATTATTTAGCGCTAATAGAAGGCACTTAGTAGCGAGTTGCGATAAAGGTAAATTAGGGGGTTTCCATGACAGCGGCGTGCGACTCAATAAAGCTTCTGTTGATTGTTGACAGCAGAAAATGAACCGTATTTATAAGCGGCTTTCAGCAGCATTGAATCACAAACAGAGTGTTAATAGGTATAATGTCACAGTTACCTACGACGTGTATAGTAAGACAAAATGTTTTAAAAAAGAGAAAACCTTTATTTTTTCAAAAACATTTATTTTATTTTATACTTTTTAATTTATAATAAGCGGTTATTGCAAGCAACGTCGCGGGAAAGTCATGGTCATATTTAAATAATCAAATGTTCTTCGTTACAATTGCTCAACTTCAATCGAAATATCTTATCGTCTCCCTTGAAATAGGTATCGTTGAGAAGTTCTGTTAGCGATCTGTGGTCTTCATCATCAGTTCCACTTCACCAAATGATACTTTCTGAATGAAAATGCTAGACTTGTTACTAAAAATACCAAAATCGCTGTTTGCATCCCTATAATACGGATCCCTTTATCAGATTCAGATTTGGTGACAATGAGACCACCCCGGAAGTATACCGTATCAAACCAAAAAAGTTTTTTTGAAATCGGACAACTCTGTATAAAGTCATGCGTGATCATACATAGAAATAAAATAAAATAAAAAATTATCATGTATGCGTTGACTTGAGAACCTCCTCCTTTTTGTCGAAGTCGGTTAAAGGTCGGTGGTGCAGGTAAGAGCTTGAACAACGTGGCAAGAGAGCTAGACCTAGATATATTTAACTGCAAGGCTCAATTCGTGAGACAAAAATTGTCGGCGAGGTGCTTGAAGTGAGTGAAACTAGCATGTGTGTGCGAATCATAGTTGTCAAATTTTATTACTTACTGAATAAACATCTTTTATCTTTTATCTTTTATTAATTTATATTTAACTTTGTGTCGTTCTGTGTATTGTACACATTTAGCATTTGTTCTATATCTAGTAGTGAGATCCTGTAATTGGCTAACGGTTTCCTATTCTGTCTATTAGATACTTACCACTTTCCTCATTTACCGATTTATTCAAAATAGAATGGAATCTTTAATCATATAGTTGAAGCTATCATTACTATTTTCAATTATTTTCAGTCCAAGTTTCAGCAACAGTGAGTTGCGAGACAAACACTTGTTCTTGCTCACACCAGCAGTTACTCGTTAAGCTAATTTATCATGTATTTCGCTCGTTTTCTTTGGTGTGACAAAAACAAAGAGTCGGGACATTTATTCGAAGTGAAGCTGTAACAATGTTACAAATTAAGCGAGATATTCGAGGTGGCTCATGTATGAGACGTTCAAGAATTGGATATAGGGTTCTATCACGGATTGCAATATTGCAGTTTTAATTAGTTTTGGATATTTTGTAAAGTAAGCGTTGTGCAAATGTGAATACGTTAGTACTGTTTGGTTGATTTTTTCGCTATTTGGTTTATTTTTATCTTTATTAATATGTAATACTTTACTTACTGCTGTAATTAAGAAGGCCTCAATTGAAAAATGAACTTTTTTAAAGTGGTTCTGCAATAAACATGCTTATAGAGGTTTGTCTCAAAGGCATATTACTTTGATTAACGGTTTTTGTTAATTATTTACTTGGAAAATAAATATTATAAATTTCTGCTTATGGCTAAAAAACTTCAACGCCAAACAAAATGAGGTCATTCCGACCACTAGTCTAAAGCGGGCGTAGCAAACACAGTTTTTTTTTTGTCAGTGAATTCGAAAAAAGAAACCTGTTATGATTAAAGATATTTTGCTCCTCGCCAACAACCAACGGATTCCTAGGACTTTCACCAGGTAAAAATCACCTCGTGACTTTACCCACTCGTACGTTTTCCGGTACGAGGTCGCCAATCTAGCAATCTTTGGCTATCTGCTCATTGCCCTGTGCTCCGCCTACTGCCACTTAAGTCTAGCAAATCTTCCTGTATGTCGGTTTTCTTGGTTCCACTGAGGATCTCACATTTTTTCAGCAGGCTAGTCAAACATCGCAATTGTAATAAAGTGAGTTGGCCGAGAGACGTTATACATATCTCCCATGTTGTATATATTTTTCATATAGATGTTGTATATTGTATGTAATATAGACATTGTTCAAATTCTAGCGACTGTACAAACATCTGTAAAACAAAAATGAATGAATGATGTATAACGGTCGCATGACGAGTAACGTATAAAAGTATGTTTACGTTTGTCCAATTAAGTAATGTTGGACATATTCCGTTGAAATATTTGTCTGGAAAAGAAAAAGAGATGAGATATAACCCATGTAACAGAATATCCAAGGCCTCTATTCTACTGTGTAAAAACCATGACCATGACGTGTTATCGTATTGTCCTCGTTATGACGTTATATTTATTTTATTGGGAGCACATTTTTTTTGTTCATAATCATTTTGTTTTCATAAAATTGCTATTCATAATTTTTTTATAGCTTGAACCGTAAACTTTTCAGAAGTTCTTAAATGGGTGAATTTTTAGAGACGTTTTTTAGCTGTCCCAAGGCTTTAAAAAAAAAACTAGTGAACAAACTACGATAAATATATTTTTAATACATTAAACAGGATAAAATACGACGAGGCATAATATTATAAACACTCTTGTTTTAAACAATAGCTGGAAAAAAAATAACGAAATTTCAGATTACTAGGAGCAGCAAGTCTGTGAGGCTTGTCCCACTCGCGATTTCCTCCACTTAAATTATTATAACTTTACTTCAAGTCAACTTATCGATAAGTTATATACATTATTAGAAAGAAGAATAAACAACGCATTTAAATAAATATTACTCATTGCTAATATTTCTTTATTTAAAATTATTTAGACGTTTTTGTCTTTGTCCCACGATTAGCAACAAATTCGTAACGTTCAAACACCTGCTGTTACCTGATTGGTCGACTAACCTACTGCTATCTTTTCGATTCTATTGAGTCGACCGTTAGTTGTGCTTCGGCCATTGCGTGGAGCAAACAAGCTGTTGCCAAGCATTCCGACTCTGTTGAGGTAAGTCCTTCACACGATCTATTTGGTTCTCTTAAACGTCATTTCCGTGGATTATTGTATAAGGATGTACAATGTCTTATTTCAGTTCATATTTTTATATTTAATAGGAAACGTTGTTATCATTTATGAGAATTTGGTGTATATTTTTTTACTTTATTTGTTTAGTAGTTATTTTAAAAATACTTAGTTGTCGTCATCTCGGTGGTGGCACTATTTCGGTGGCATTTTCATCCACCGAAATGACGAATTTGGTACCGAAATGACGATTGACGTTATAATATGTACAAAATGCACTTAAATGCATTATTACCACTGTTAAAATTATTATTATTAGAACTGTTATTTTATGGTTAATTAAAAATGATTTTTTATAATTTTTATTATTATTATAATTTTGTTTATTTAAAGGAGCTACAATTATTAAAGTTTCCTTAGTTTGGTGCAGATTTTGTAGTTAAGAAGAATATATAATTTTGTTTTTTTGTTTATAGTTAATTAAGAGATCAGAGGTTGTTTTTTGATTAAAGTCTTTTATTACAATTTGTTGTTTTATTGGTTAATATAATGAATACAAGCATTATAATAATTATTTTGATATAAAAATGCTGACTTTCGAGTTTCTTACAAATTAACTTTTTCAGAAATGCTCAGTTAACTTATTAATGTACTCAATAGGCGTTCTTACATAATATATCCGCGATTATACTTATAAATCAGTTTGTAATATATAATTTCACATGGATTTTCTAAGCAGCCGCCATTTCGGTGCCACTGCCATCATTTCGGTGGAGTTTTTTTATTTTATTTAATTTCTACTAAATTACTGACCTGAAATGGGTGCCTCATGTATATTTATCATTCTTAATTGAATCTTTAACCTATAAAATTATAATCATCATCAAAAACTAAAAAAAAAAATTTGCCACCGAAATGATGAAAAACGATTGCTTCAAAAATCCACCCAAATATTCAACGTGTAGATAAGGCTAGGTTAGGTACTAACAATTACTGAAAAAAATACGTAATAAATTCTGATGATTATGACTTAAAACACTTTATGAGTAAAAATAATTATGAGATTCAATAAGGACCCATTTTATTACTTGACAGTAATGGTGGCCGAGTTGAGAACAATATCATAACCTGGTCAAAGCAGGTGACCGTGTTGAATAGAGGCATAGGGTACAGAAATAAATAACTGAAGCAATGTATAATCGGGTAAACCAAACAGTAACTATAAACACAACTTAATCGAACTCGCCAAAAGTTACTAAATATTCAAGATAGTTCTAACCAGGAACCAATCTTCCGTAAATTGAAAAAATAGTCTAACTTTCTAAAAATCTACGTTGCAAAAGCAGGTTAAATGCCTTTGAGATAGGGTTTAAAATTGAAGTAAATACGTGACCTACTTAGGAGCTTCAGGAAGTAACTGGGTGAATTTCTAAAGTGGTTTCTACAACTACCCAGAGTTAAGGACAATTAATTCGTAATCCGGCCAAGGTAGGGCTGCCACAGAGGGTTCTTCTGAGTTTATAAATACTTCTTATCACTATCACTGCGGAAATGTGTTTGTTAGTTCATTCTTATTTCAAGCAACTACGTGGCTCTGAAAACCGGCGTCAAAATGTTCCAACCATTTCGTTGTAAAATTTTATTTAAGTATTCTAAGTTTATTTATCTTTCCTTTTCATTTTTTTTTTGTTGTTTATGTTTATTCTATTTTAGGACCAAATAAATGGTCCTTAGTACTGTCACAAGCGTTAATTTGGGACCCGTTTCAAGAAAAATATGCTTGAAGTCGTCAATGTCATTAGAGATGTCAAGTCATTTGTAACTTTTTGGAAACTACACCTTATTGTTGTAGAATGTCAGATTGACTTTGGACCTAAGGTGGGTACCAAATTAAATCTCGTGACTGTACACCTACGAGTATGTCATACAATATTTTTTCCATGGCGAAGAGTTGTATTTAGCCTGTAGCTCTGCCTACCCCTTTCTGGGATTATAGGGATTATAGTGTGCGTACGTGTCATGGCGACTGAAATTATCTGTTTCCATTTCCCGTCTTATAAATGTGTAAACCACAAATAGGTTTCCTCTCCTAATAGGCTAAGTTTTTGAAATACTTGTATGTGACATGTATGACAGCAATGTAAATGACAATGCATTGATGATGGGGTCGGAGGATGGTAACAAGTTAAGGCTCTGCTATGGTGATTCTTCAAAACAGAGACCTTATGATTTTAGACTCGTTAGCTTAGTCCCGTTCAGCGCTGCAATAAATCCTAGGTTCAAATATGGTGAAACTCACTAGAGCTATCATTCGTCGTAAACCAAACCAAATGGAAATAACTAACTGAGAGCGGCCGCAGGCGTAATCAAAGCCATACCCGTAGTAAAACGAGGAAAATTTAGAAAAAGAAAATCAGTTATATTTCGAAACAATCTCTTTTGTTTCCTTACTTTACTGTGATTATTAAAGTAGGGGGCGCTTTATAGCGGGACTGTTTCAGTCTAGTTCCTAATAGGTTCGATTTTAGATGTGTAGTTTCACGAGTTATTAATGTTGATGTATCTTTTATTGCACTTTGGTTGACTGAGAGAAGAAGTTTTTTCGTTCTAACCGCCGTCATTGTCGTCTTCGCATACTATTCCAAAGATAAATGGGTAATAACTTTATTTTTATTTGAAACCAAGAGTATCAACATCTAGTTTAGTTTATTTTTCATTAGGAGTTGCTGGTAGTAATAAGTATCAAGACTGTCATGTATGACCCTTGCCAAGATGCACTACGCTAACTAGCGTTTCTATACATTTAGTTTTTAAACCACTTGTCACTTTTTTCGTACCACGTCATCTACCAGTGACGCGATTGGTTAAAAAAGTTTTGGCAAGTGCCTCAGATGTTTTAGTTTCTGGTTTTGTAACCACCTGGGCCCTGTTGCGACATACCTACTCGTACATTATAATGGTTATTTTCAACGTATTTCGTTGTTTTTTTTTAATAAGATTGGGAGGCAAACGAACATGCGGATTACCTAATGGTTAGTTGTCACCATCGCCCATAAACAACAGCAACTAGAAGAGTTGTCGGTTCATTGGCGGCCGATTAGGGAAATGAAAGCTCTTTTGTTACACATATTTCATAATTTGTTAGAAATACCGCCGAAGATAGTTCCTAGTGAAACGCACGGTGGAAGAACGCCATCCATAAATATGGTGTTCGATTTAAATGTACCGTAATGTCTGTATCACCAACTGTGTTTTCACCGAGCAGTTCCAACAGAAGACCAGCGTTGGTTTCACAGCCAGCATAATGCTAAGTTGGGGCTGTTTTCGCAACACCAGCATTACGTGTCGCCTCTTTTCCTTAATTGTTTTTTGTCTGTGTGATATTAGTGTAAATAAATGTTTTTTTCTTTATCATTACTTTATATTAAAGACTTTAATGGCGGCGGTTGAAACGCCGGAACGAACGCCCGGCAGCCCTGAGCCACTGGAACACAGAAGTTGGGAATCGGGGATCTTCGAGCAATGTCGTTGAACAAAGTTTGGTTGTTCCAACCTACCCTAATATGAGGTATTCCAATCCTTTATCTCGCCTGTTGTTGCGATCTAAATGAGTATTGTTTAGATTACTTACCTAAACGAGGTTACCGTGTTCCAGATCTTGAAGGAGTTTCCACAGTTTGGAGGCCGCAAAATTATATCGATGGTAATTGTAATATTATATAAAAGATTTGAGAGCTTTGTAGAAATAGTACAATAAATTACTTACCCTAAATGCTAATAATTAAACAAAACTATTTGTTCTTTTGTTGTCTTTGTCAAAAGATAATTAAGTTTCCTGAAGCAATAACTAATGGCAAAGACCTTTAGCTATATTGGTGATAGTTAATTATACACAATGTATAAGTAACAATAAATAACTTTTGTTCAAAATTTAAACAAAAGATGGCACCGAGATGCAACCCTTAACGAAGCCAAAAAAAATTATATCTCAAATAAAATATCTAAAGTGAATTTGATTTTTCCCATTCACATATGTACTTCAAAATGGTTCATTGAAGATGCCACTATGTGATGCAATACAGCAGCACGATGTCACCTAAATCCTAGCGGCACAACGAAAAATACGACAATATTCCTCCCAAAACCCTCAACCAAATAAACCGTTCGTCCGACATCTCATCGTAACACAAGTTCGATGCAGATTTAAAACCGCAGTAGTTCTAAACTTCCAAGTTGAACACTAACGTTAAGGCCGAGTGAGATACGCCCGGGCCCAGTCTGTTTTACTGCCTCCAATTTTAAACTTGGGCTGTAAAACCAGCGTCAGTTAAGTTAGTTCTAATGCGGGATATTTTGCATGCGGTGCGCAGGTTTAGAATGTATTAAAAAGCATGGCTACTTTATGATCGTTGGTACCAGGGGGCGTGCAAGAGCTATTTTGGAAAATGTATCTATACTATAGGATTGACGTAAAAGTAAGAGTGACGATGTGTCACGACGATGTGTGCCTATACGTTGCATCGTCGCCGCTGCGTTGTTTTTCATGAAATTCAAATATGAAGGACACGCCACACGATGCGTTGAAACACTTGCGCCGCTCTAATAGGCATGCCACACGAGCGTTACACTGTACGTTGCGTCGTCGAGGCTGTGTTGTTGTACATACGAATTAGAACTTCATGGCATGCCAAGCTATGTGTTAAAGCACTTGCGTTCGCAAAGTGACGCTTTTTAATAGCTAATGACCGATCGCCGACCGCGTACCTATGTCAATTGCATTAGTACATAGGTACATTTTGAGTCGATGAAAACAGAAACATTTACAGTATTTACATCTGGGCTTACAGGGCCTAATAAAACTAATATTACGAGTTTTTCAATTTGATAAAAATGATCGGTTCGCCCCAAGCTGCGTTTCCACCATGCGCATGCGCTCGCGCGGCAGCCACGCATGCGTGGCCCCCGAGCCTGGCCTCCCGAGTCAGCTTTGCGATCAGCCCGGAAACACTGAGGCGAGCCTCGCGAGGCTAACCGAGCCACCAGAAGTCCGAAGCAAGTTCACAACTATTTGCGCTCGCGAGCCAAGACCACCACCGTCCACACCGGACGAACAGCGCACACTGAGGCATCTTTGAGCTTTTCACTTTTACCAACAGCCGACGGCTCGACTCCGAGGCACGTTCGGCCAATGGCAACAAAACACATTTTGGCGCGTGCATTTTCAATTAATTACGTTCGATCCATCGGCAGAAACCATGCTGCTAAATTAAAAATGCACGCGCTATAATGTGTTTTGTTCGCTCTGACGGGACTACTTAATCTCGCCGCTTGGATATCACTCGACAGTCCGCACGACCGGCGTTGTTTACAGAATCACTACCCTGGCCTTTTCTCCGGACTTGTGATTTTTTCATCTGGTAAGCCTACTCGCGAGGCTGCCGCGCGAGCGCGTGTGCTAGGTGGGTACGCGGTTTTAGAATAGTTGCCAATTTGATCTATTTTGTATCTTCTTCTTGTGTGTCTCTAGAGACTCTCTATGTACGGTCAAACCCATAAGTAGCTGAACATTTTAGTACGTATAAGTTCGACTGTACATCGTTAGATGGAATAAAACAGTACCGTGGTGACACCGATTTACTCACTTAATTATATTCTCAAACGGCGTATTTTGTTTAAGCATCCACATTAATGATAATTTATGGATTGTTGGACGGTTGGGAGAGCAACCTTATTTATCATCTTTATCTGTTAAAAACTAACTTCAGATCATTCAATCCGTTCCTTTTGTGGCCCGATTTCGACCAATACGGAGTTTCTTGGCCAATTAATTAGTTGATGCCACTAAGAGGGCGGAGAAGTTTTTACTGACCAGAACAAAAGGACTTGGCGGTTATCTCTCCATTGTTGTTAGCTGCTTTCAACGAAGTTTAGTGAATTTACAACTTTAGCAATCTATTAGTGCTAGGAGTTCTTTGAATCATAATTGTCATGTTTTGATTAATCGAAGTTTATTATTGGATTAGTGACGATAAGACCTTGTGCAGGGTCCGACCGGATCGCTGTAACTGTCTCATGCCTTAGGCTGCGGCTCCACTGAGGCGGAGATGAGCGGAGCGGAGCGGAGCTGTGCCAATATTAACCAATAGAATCTAAACTAACGTGCGCAAGGCGCGCTCGACGTGACCGCACGCGCCTTCTATTGGTTAATATTGGCACAGCTCCGCTCCGCTCCGCTCATCTCCGCCTCAGTGGAGCCGCACTCTTAATCTAGCAGCAGTCGCATAGCTGTGTTCCGATTTAGGTTGGGGTTAAGACAACCGGTGAGATTACCAGCAAAGAGATATTCTATCTAAGTCTTCAGGATTGACAACGCATTCGCGAACTTAAGATTGAAGTCTTCTCTTGAGATTGAAGTTGGTCTATGTGCTCGAGTTTTCTATTCCCTAGTTAAAATAATAGTTGAAAGGAAACTTGTTTAAAATATATTGTAAAAAAAGTTCTAAACACTCACCATTGTCTTTTACTATAATGAAACAAACTGCTGTTTGTTGTCACGTAAAATACAAAATTATGAAGTACTACGCGCTTGACGACGCGCTGGCCTAGTGGGTAGTGAAGTGACCCTGCCTACGAAGCTAGTGATCCTGGGTTCGAATCCCGGTAAAGGCAGATATTTGTGTGATGAGCGCGAAGATTTGTTCCTGAGTTATGGATGTTTTCTATGCATTTAAGTATATATTTCTCTATATAAGTATTTATATAGTTTTCTAAATAGTACCCATAGTACAAGCCTAGAGTTTAGTTTGGGACTAGTTCAATTGGTGTGAGATTGTCCCTTTATGTAGTAAACACATTTCATTTACAACACTACAAATATAATACGCCGCTATAATAGAACCTATAAAAAAAACTAAACCCGAGAGGATATGAAATAAAAAAAATAAAAAAAACAAATACCACTTTCGTGTCGTTAGTTGACCTTGAAAAATGTACTTACTAGTTAGCTAAACCAAATGAAGCCCTTGGAGAATCAATTACCCCGGGATCAAACCCCCTCCCCGAGCAGACAGCGGGCCCTGATTGGGCTGCCACTGACACAGTCACAGGCACCCTTGTCACGGCATCATCAGGCCTCAAGCCATTGTGGCCGCTAATGACACCATCTAGTTTGTTTTTTACCGGAAACCAAAGGAGTTGAAAAGGGTAGCTAGGTTAATAATTGTCTATATGTCCTCATGTAGGTTCACTATTGTTTTACCAAATCATCACTTGACAAACTATATCATTTTACAAACTTTCATTTCGCAAAGTGATGGCGGGAAGTCTGCCGCATTATTTTACAATCTCGTGGTAAAAAGTCTAACCTTACTTATTTAATAAGCCGATGTAACCTTTGTAATATGTAATGGTTTAACTTTAAGCATCTCTCGTTTTTGTGTGCTCGTTCGTCATCTCTATGCCATAAAAAAAAAAAAAAAAAAGCATAAATACGTTTTTTCAAAATGAAAGTTTTGAAAATGATATAGTTGGTCAAATGATGATTCGGTTAAAAGGTAGGTACCGCTTATGTATGCACTACAATTAGTTAGTTATTTTCCCGTGAAAAACAGTCTTTACATAATATAAGATCTTTAAAAATAATTACTATTTGGTGGATAACAACCCAAATATAAATATAATTAACGGAAAACCCTTCTTTCAGGGACTAATATCTTTTAAACGGCCCAACCATCCCGATTAAACTAAGTTTAAAAAAACGGCGTCTAAATCGGAGCTACTATGCCACGACAGACACACAAACACACAGATACGTAGATACATACGAGTGTTTCACATTAACTAATTGTTCATGTACTTATGTACATGTCTTGTGATTGTTTATGTGCAATAAAGAGTTTACATACATACTCGTACATTAGTATAGAAAAATATCATGTTTTTGCAGACTTTACTTAGGACCTAACTCTGTCCAATGTAAAAAAAATAAAAAAGGTTTCAAAGTGAAGGACAATATTTTAGAGATTGAACAAAATACGAATTATGTGAAGCAAATTTTCAATGTTTATTACTTTCCCAAAAACTATTGATGTCACTATGTCAAACACTAATGATGTCAACGATCGGCATCATTTCTTCTGCCTGTTAATTACGCCTACGGAGAATTGCATTATTATAAAAAATGTTTTTTAAAATAGTTGTCAAAGTGTGCAATTCTTTAACTAATTGTATTATAATTTTGAATAGTGTTCAAGTTATAATACATGTGTATTATATTACAAAATATACCTTATTGTCGCGGAATAAAAAAGCGGCATTATACGAGTCATTTTTTGTTTGTAACTTTAGAATTTTACTAATAAACGGTCAGAAATTTGTTTCATATTTACAAAAAAAACATAAGAATATGTTAAATACCTCCCTAACTATTTTTAAGCCAAATTTTGCGCGTCATAATGATTAATGATAAACTATAGTTTATTTGTAGCATATTTCAAGTCAAATGATAAGTTGGATTGAAAGCAATATAGCAAAAAGTTGTGGTTTACCAAAATACTAAAGTTGTGGTTGTCCTGCCAAAGACAAGCACACCCTCGTCTAGTGACGTCATCAGTCAGTATATCCCTTAATCGAACAGGATAACAATTCTTAGAAGCTGTTAAACCCACCGGCATATTTTATAAAGCTGTATTAAGGGAGCTAGAATAACACGTACACAATTTCACACGTGTATAAAAGCCGATTATTGAAAATATGGAAGCAATGTAACATGAATCAAAATAATTTACTCGCTTCATGAGATTAAAACTACATAATAATAATTTTGCCGTGGGAATATTTTATCGTATTTCCTTCGGTAATGATCCCATTTCGCGGTTTTAAATGTACTTACCCATTATTTAGTTTATGTTTAAAATAATCAATAAATATTTACAGTAAACCTGATGGTAAGTGGAAACTGTGACAAGACTGCAATGCAATCCTAAGACTGCAAATGCGTTGCCAACCCTGAGGACTAAGATGGAATGCCTCTATGCTAGTAATTTCACCGGCTGTCTTATCCCCAAACCGGAACACAACAATGCGAACACTGCTGTTTGGCGGTAGGTTAATGGATAAGATGGTGGTAGCGATACGGACGGACCCTATGCACAAGGTCCTACCACCCGCAAATACTACATATAAGGCTATGTATGACCGCGAATGTTTGGGATAAAGACAAGACGATGAGTAAAATTGTTAGGACGCGTTAGAACTTAGTCTTGAAATTCCTATAAAATAAAAGGTCCGTTTTTAACAGGGGTTCATTGTTAATCAGTCGGGACATTGATAAATAATCTGAAGTGTAACTAACAATAAAAGTAGTCAAGAACTTTTTATTGGTATCATATTCGTTACACTTGTAGGAAATTGGCTAGTGTCCTAAAAAAATCTTATGAGTCCGTCATTACACTCTATCAAAAAATATTGAACACATATTTTTTCTTTTTCAACTTAACGAAAATGGCGAAGACGCCATGGCACACTTTATACCACGTTGTGGCATTACGAGCCCCCACTCCCGAACTTTGATGCGATTTATATTTGTCGATTTTGATTGATTTGATAAAGCAAAAAATATGTGTTCAATATTTTTTGATAATCTTACTACTACTACTACTACTATGACTAATTAGATATGCTTTTTTTTACCCAGGACACACCCCTAAAATATGGAAAAATCATATTTTTCTAGTACGCATATTCCAAGACTAGAGCGTAGTTTATGACTAAGCGGATGTGTGAGATTATCAGGTTTATGTTTATAACGTTACTACCAATAAACTTCGTCCTTATTTTCCCGTGATCAATATTTTATTTAAATCCGGTGAAGCCGTATAACGGCAGCACGGATAGATTTTACACGAGCATCTGTCTCTAAGCCCACTCAGGCTTAATAAAAGATGTACAGTCGGAAAAACCGACACCATGCGGTAAAAATGCTTTCTGCACTGTCATGCCTTGGTCAGCCCGTACGGAGCCACAGATGGAGAAACAGTTACTTCATTATATAAGTTAATAGAATTTTACTGTAGAACACGTATAATGTCGCTGTTGTTAACCTCCGACCAATTGCTGTTGACAAATTACTGTGTGTCTATCTGAAGATTGGCATCTCCAATCGGATGAACCGATCTGGACGTGTTTGTTTTTAAAAGAAAACTAGTTTTTTCGCAATTGTTTTTAGCTAGATTTCAGTCGATTCGTAATTGCCGGTCACCATTATACTAATCAGTTTTTCTAACTTTAGTACATTACTCGATGCTCTTAGGGTGAAGCCAAACAAGCGTTATTTTGCGAGTTGTGAGTCAGTGGAAAATTACGTTATATGGTGGGACTCAGGACTTCAGGAGGTTGTCCCGCTTACTTTCACTTCTTGAAATAAAAACCTACATACTGATTCCATAAGACAGAACCAGCCTGGTATAGTGTGTAGTTCACACATAATGCATCTTATATTATGAGTCGCTTAACTTCAACTCAGATATGTCCTTGAAATTTGGAAAACGAATTTAAAACTTAATTTGTTTGAAAAAAGACGCAAATTCCGTTGTCCTTTTGCATGGACTTATTCGAGTTTGAAGTTAAGCGACGCATTTATGTTTCTGATGTCGTTTCTGCGTTTAAAAGTTGTGTTAAGTTTGCGTCGGCTAGGCTGTGGCCCGTTAGCTGTAACGCCGGTATATCGCGGCAACAGATGGCCAGTGGCTCCAGCCTTAGCCTTAGGTGTGGTTAAATTCGAGCACTGCAATAAAACAGCTGTATAAGAGCTCCGGCTAAACGTGTTACTTACTTGCGAAAGTTACTTACTTATCTAACGACTTTTTTTTTTTAAACGGGAACCCTTTGAATGCGATTGGGCTAACAAGATGTTATTTATATCGTGTATTTTCCCTTTTAATTTTTAACTGGTGGCCATAATCACTCGGCAAAAAGTAGTGATTGTTATGATTTAGCGAAATGTGTATGTGATACAGCCTCGACATGTCTCTTTTCTGATCACTACCTAAACTATTTGCCCGATAGTGTCAGGAAGCTTGTAGTATTGTCAGGCGATGGGCTTGCAACCTATCACTAATATACACTAGTAAATATCTTAGCCTGTTTGTGTAAAATGTGGTTACAGAATTAACACCAACTTTTTTGGGTTGTTGGTAGTTCTGTAGCTCTGCCTATGTACGTATTTAAGTGTCAGGAGGGTTGTTTTTCCAGCGTATGCTCTGCAGCCTAAATGGTTTGATGGATTTTTCATATGATTAGCAGGTGGTAGGACCTTGTGCAGGGCTCGTCCGGATCGCTACCACCATCTTATCCATTAACCTACCGCCAAACAGCAGTGTTCGCATTGTTGTGTTCCGGTTTGGGGATAAGACAGCTGGTGAAATGACTAGCATAGAGGCATTCCATCTTAGTCCTCAGGGTTGGCAACGCATTTGCAGTCTTAGGATTGTATCGCAGTCCTGTGAATGCGAATGTCTATGGGTCACAGTTTCCACTTACCATCAGGTGGCCTGTGTGCTCGTTTGTCTTCTCTATGACAAAATGAGATGACTTTTGGTTGTGAAAGTGATTTTGGCTACAATATTTAAAAATGACGAGGTGGATTATAGAACAGAAGCTAATGCAGTATTTTTTTTGAAGCTTACTTTCAAAAAAACTTGATCCAACCAAGAGAGATTTTCTCTTAGTGAACATAAAAATTAAATGAATACAATACTCGTAGTTATGATGTTAGGTATATCAACCAAAGCTTATATTAACGGCAACAAGTTACGAGTATTTCAACTTTCATCTTAGTTGATGTGTCAAACATCTTCCAGGGTCGTATGGAATCAAGACGCCTATGCAGAATAATCACAATCTTGTTAGAAACGACCAATTATTTCATTTTGTTTCTCATACCTCTTGCATCTCCGTTTCCCGCAACAATCAAGTGTCCCTTTGTACCATATTTATTTCAAATCTTAATCTTACGACTTAGACGCGTTTCAAAGCAAATGGCGGGAGCATGCACTCAATCGGGATGAATGGCGGAAAAGAGGGGAGGCCTTTGCCCAGCAGTGGGACACCCAAATAGGCTAAAAAAAAAAATGAAAAAAAAAACAGAATCTCGACAAGCCTTCTAAAATGTGAATCCATGACCTGACACGAGACACAGGAAATAGCTACGTAAGTACGCACTAGTTGTGTTTTATTTATTCGCTCGGAAACTATCACATTTTCAACGATGGAAAGAATCCTATATCCTCTTCTGAGGCTCAAACTATCTTCATATTAATTCCATACTAATACTATGAATGAAAGTGTAACTTTTTAGATAAGTTACACTTTCACGGTTTCATAAAATATATTCCTTTAGTATGGACGGAAAAATCAAATAGATCGACATATTTTCACATAATATAGACGCAATTAAATCTTTTCAGATGCATCGGTAATATTTAATTAAGATTCATGAAATACTTGGCATTCTTTTTTTCCAATTTAAGAAATACATAAAATGATCTCTATTCCACTCCCAAGTGATTGCATTCCCATCAACGTCTAATTTCTACAAAACCGCAGAAGCATATCCAACCATTAAACCGTTATTACGATCCATATCCGGTTTGATGCTAATCCCCTCCAGTCAATTATCGGGACCGGAAGTGAGCCGGGGTCCCCGGGCGTTTACGTAATGGAAAACCAAACTCGGAAAAACTTAATGCCACCTTTATAATTTATGAAGATCTTTTATAAACCGGGCCAATTCCACTTTGGTTTAGAATAACAATTTTTTTTTTTATTTCGAGTATCCACGCTCTTGATTACAAATATCTTTTAGACTAACATACATGACAATATAAAACTTGAAACATAAAACGAGGTGACAGAACAGCATGGTCCTGTTTTATCGAAATTAGCGTCAAAGGTTCCTTTTTTTTTAGTCACGGATCACTTTCAGGATTCAAAAGATTCCACTGACCTTTTTAAAAATATTTCATCGACAGCACAATTTCTTAATGAATATGTAAAGGGTTAATTGAGATACGTACAGTCGCCATCAGATATATCGGAGCGGCCGAGGTACTCAAATATTTCTGAGCAGCAATAAATTGAAATTTTGAAAAATTGGTTTTTATTGAAATTTATTGCTGCTCAGAAATATTTGAGTACCTCGGCCGCTCCGATATATCTGATGGCGACTGTACTATAAACCCCTGATACACATATCGAAGTGGTGGACCCCACTTGAAGAAACCCTGGTTTAGCCCATCTTGCTTCGATATTGTTTCAATTGATATGCGTGTTTATTTTACTAGCTTCTGCCTATGATTTTGTCCGAGTAGACTTAGTCATTAATTATTGCGGGGAAGTATAGTACAAATTCTTTTTCGATAGCGAATCCATTTAGCTTTGTACCTGACAGACAATACCCATTATCTGCATTGTTCAGTGTGGCCAAAACTGCCACTTGAAAATGAAAAGCATCATAAGTGCAAACAACTATTACACTAAAGTATTCTTTAAGTCTTTACTAAAGTTTTCTCTAGGGTACTTTTTAATTTCCCGGAATGAAAAGTAGCCCATGAGTTGATTCATATTGCTTGACATTTAATTTTATCGTATTGTTTTCAAATCGGCCACGATTACTGTCAAGTAAATACGAGTTATGGTAACGTTGGTAATGCGAAAACATGTCAAAAGCGATATGCTTTTACTCAATAGAATATACGCCCTGGTGTGGTGAAAATTATTATATATTTATGCGTTTTAAATTGCCAACAGGTCAGACCGAAGTGTTAATAGCGACGAGACGGTGCAATACCTCATTACGAGTCTGCTAGTGTTTGATGGACAAGGTCAACACAAAGTGAAAATTAATAATTCAAGAAACTTGAGAGCATTTCAACAGTTTACTCTGGAAACTCGTATCTAATTCAACCGTGTTAAGGCAAAATTGTTCATGAATCCATAATACATAAGGTTTAAATTGAAAGTTAGAATAGGTAATAGAAGAGCCTGTGTGAGACTTTAGTTGATATTAGTCGTAATATTTTATAAGAGCCATAAACAACCCGTATAGTGTCACACTTAATATTATGACGTGTTTCACGTATTTGGAATTTTCAATTATTACCTACTAGCCTACTAGCCTGCCTCCCTCGCTTCGCTTCGCCCAAGTAACACGTAGGCGCTAAGAAAAGAGTTATAGGAACTCTATAAGAGCGCTAACTAGATCCTAAGGCTATAAATAAGTGTTACGATTTGGAGTTAGAGCGCGCTATAACTCTCCTATACCCCCGAATTGGGCACACTTTTTAATCACCTTAGGTTCTTTAAGGGCGGTAAAGCAGAGTTAAGGAATGGAATGAGAGGTATAATAGAGCTATAAGAGAGCTATAATAGCGATAACTGGAACTACAAGGGATAGAAAGGTGGTAAATAGGAGAAAACTAACTCCTTTAGTGGTACAATAGAGTGAAATAACGCTCATTAACTCTTTAGGTGCTAAGAAGGCTGCAAATAAGTGAATACTAACTCCTTAAGCGGTACAGTAGAACTACGATGTCGCTCACTATATCTTTAAGTGTTAAGAGGGTGGCAAATAGGTGATTATTAACGCTTTCAGTTCTAGTATAGATCCACAAAGGTTATAAAAAACGGCCTCAGGTTCTAAGAGATTTTTAACATCTAATAAGATCAGGTACTTTTTTTATTTCGTCAACATTACTTAATATGTCAATATTGTCGGATCCATCACGAATGGCGTATTTGTAAAAGTGATCTGGTGAAAGTGATATATACCAACGAGGACTTTTTACTGCGAAGGCAATTACACTGTGAATAAGCATATGTATTATTAACAAATAATTTAAGCGCCCTGTGTCTGTTCTCTATTTATTAAGAAGAATATTTTACTAAATATGGAGTGACATTAAACTTTTAGAATAATCTAATAAAACGTTATCTATACTGTTTTTGAGGTATCGTGCAACTAGTATTACAACACAATAAAGCAAAATACTTAAATTAAACCGTGTTTCCTTTTGTTTTTCTAACCTTGATCAGATCAATTCGTAACCTAAACAATATGGTGATCAAATAAGGGGTATTAAGCTCTATTACTCTACCTAAAGGTATACAGAAGTGACATTAAGCACTAGAAGTTCTATAATAGCGAAAAATATTTCTACTATATGGCTTTAAGTAATACAAGAGAGGTTTGTACCTCTTTAGGCATTTGGTGCTATAAAAGAGTTTATGAGCACCGTTGTAGAGCTTATAGAGGTAATTAATGCTTTTGTGCAACTCTTGGTTCTTGTCGAGAGCTTATTATCACTTGTATAGCACTTTGGGAGGTTGTAGTCAATTATTACTTCTTATTTAGATCTTATAGTGGTAAAATTCACTTAAAGCTATAACACAAGATGCTTTGCCCGTATTGTAGAGTTAAAAATCGCTGCTCTATGTCTTAAGCCCTTAAGCTCGCCCTTATAAATCTGTTGTATAACTTTAAGTGATAGATTTTGCTTATCTACGCTCTTATGTCGCCAAAAGTTATAAATGTTGCTGCTATAGAACCTTAATAACTCGTTAAGTTCTAAAACAAGCTCTAATTGACACCTAAATGTTTGTTGGGCGGTTTATATGAGTTTCTGTAACAACCGTTCATAAAACAGAATTGATTGTACATAAACCATGACATGAATCCATGACATTCGAAATAAAAATAAATTATTATTATTATTACAAACCTTCCTCTTGAATAACTCTATCTATTAAAAAAAATTCGTTGCGTAGTTTTAAAGATCTAACCATACAAGGGACAGACAGATAGCGGGAAGCGACTTTGTTGTATTATATCATTACTCGTGACTATAACGTAAGCAGTTTTTTCATTTGTTAATTTACATATTTCTAGGAAGTCAAACAGTTAGTTAAGTACAAAATATTTATATCTACAAGAATAAGAAACACCAAAACAAGTATAGGATTTCACATATAGTAATTGAATAACAAATTTTAGACACACTAGCTTCTGCCGGCGACTTCGTCCGTGTACATTTAGATTAAAGTTATTCCCTTGGAATGTTTTATATTTTCCGGGATGTAAGTAGCCCATTTGTTAATCCAGGGTATGAGCTATCTCCATTTAAAATTTCATACAATTACGTCCAGCCGTTGCAGTCTGACAACTAACACGCACACACACATACACACACACAAACGCTCGTGACCGTACGAGACTATTGCTATCGTTTATAAATCAAATTTAACCTATGTCATACTTAATGAAAATTAAATTATGCATTCAATCTAAATTGCTCCAGCGGAACAAAGCTTTCGGAAAAATTAAAATTCAAACAACTAAACATTCGGAAAAAAGTAATTCGGAATTTTAAGGTGTTCCCACTGTAGAGGTACTTATACCTTTGTTCTTTTGTTCTATGAAATTCTAGTTAATCTGCCTAACTAGTAATTATCATGCTCTTGCCATGTTGCATAAATTCTACGTAAGCCTTTTGCAAAACGGTAATTGAACGACAAGTTAAGAGATAATATCGCGTTGCCTTTTTAACTGAAGACCTATTTAATTAAAATATTTTATTAAAGTATAATATCGCAATCTTGTAATATTCAAAATAACATTATTTTTACAGTCACTCTCGCTACCTTATGTCAATAATATTTCAAGTTAATAAAAAATAAAAATCCCAGCTTTATCTAATTTAATCAAAAAACAAACTGTCCAAAAAAAATTAATTCCCTTTTGAAGCCGAGGTGTTCCGCTGATTAATTCCGCGTAAGATTTCGCATTTTGTCGCTTAAACCATTTATATAGATAATTAACTAAATTGCCGGCGTCCTTAGGCGAGCGACACTTAGGCACTTCAAAGAAAATGGCTGATGTATTTAGTTACCTTCTATCGTGTACAAAAGAGCCGTGCTTCATAGAACGCAGGCAGTATTATGAAGTTTCCTGGGAAGTTCTGGGCATGAGAGGGATGGAGTAATGTAACTGACATAGCGCTGTCTCTGTCACTGCAAGAATCTAGGCAGATTTTGACGTTTTATAATACGGCCTCAGTTCTTTGCACTTTGACTTAAAAATAATCCAAGTATTTTTAGTAAGATATTTTCGCTATCCAATTAAGTATCCTTAAGTATGTATATTTGTTTAAGTATTGTATTTACATGTAGTATGTAAATTATGAAAAGACCTGATAGGATGACTGTTGTTACGTGGAGGTTTAAGATGCTACTTGCGTGGACATGTCACACCTACCCAGGACAAGTATTAGGGCTGGTTTCGCGGCGGAATCAGCGGAGACCGTGACAAGGCCTTAATACCAGTCAACTTGATAGAAATTACTTATTTTAGCCTTTTGGGGTCAAAACTTTAGGATCGTGGGGACCAGGAGCACATCGTATTTAATCATTGGCATTATTTGAATTTGACTTATACGCGTAATCGCGTGGCTTTCGGTTTTTTTAAACGCATCAAAACATAGCTATATGTGCATATTACGGAACAATCTACCCATTGCTCACGTATGGAGTAATTTATTGGGGAATTTCTGCTGATGTTCACAAAACATTTATTCTACAAAAAAGATGCCTAAGGACAATTTATCGAATGTACATAGACGAATCACTGCGAAATATCTTCCGTGAGAGGCGTTTCTGAACACTCACAGGCATTTATATTTTAGAATTGTGTATATTTGTAAAAAATAATCCCGAATACTTTTCAAAACAATCATGTAAAAGAAATATCCGAGCTCAATATAAATATAATATTATACCACCGAGAGCTAGCACCTCCATTTATAAAAGAGTGCATTCATAGCAGCAATAAATGTTTTTAATAAGCTTCCTATGGAAATAAAGTGCCTAGAAGGTAATCATTTTAAAAGATCCTTAAAGAATTTTCTAGTAGATAAGGCCTTTTATAACCTAAACGAATATTTCATTCATATTATATAATTTAAACTTGTATCTGTATACTTAGGTTAAGACTTGAATATTGTATGCCCGAAAAGGGTAAAACTGTTGATACTGCCTAAACATGTACCTATGATCATTATACCTACACAGTTTTAAACAATAAATTATTCTTATTCTTATTCTTATTCTTATCAAAAGAGACAAATATACAACCCAGTGAAGCCCTCCTCACTTAGCTTTATTTATACTAACTCTGAAAGACCAACTTATTTGACATTTGGCTATTGGGCTCCATGTTGGTTCTATTGGGTATTTATACCAATGTTAAACACATTGGCAAACTGATTCCAATACTCATACGCTGCCATACAACGCCAAGTATAATGCCACCAAAACATCTAACTGTTTGAATCCGAATAACTTCTTTATTTTCAAGATGACTTGTTGACTGGCAATACTGCGGAAAACAAAGGAACAGTTCAAATAAAAAGAACAAGTTCAGCTTATCTCAAAACAGTTCGGTTGTCTCAAACTTTTACTGTCGCTACCAACAGACGACAAATAAAATACATTATGGACTCGACTAGGGTTATCAGAGTGTCTCAAATGCTTTACAAAGAAGACGCATAAAGAGAAATTGTTGACTTGTAGATTCAAAACTTTGGCAACTTAAATTGTGGCTAGGCGTCGTGTTTTGAGGGTTCAACGCAGCGTTTGTCAACGATTCACACTGATGCCACACGGGCGTTGCTGGTGCGTTGTGATTTTAACATAGAGCGGCGCACGGACCTATTTCAATGCTTCGTGTGGCATGTCGTGACGCAGCTCACCGGCAACGCTTATGTGGCACCTCTGTTAGTTATAAGAGCCAAGGTAACTAGTGAATAGGAATAGAGGATTTTCAACGTGCTCGTAGTCATGAGATCGCAAGTAACCACGGGTCTCGGAGCCTCTTACTTACCATCAGGTAGCCGGTCTGCTTGGCATTCATTCCTTTAGAAAAAACCGGCCAAATGGAAGCCGGACTCGCACGCACTAAGGTCGTATAAAAATCGATAAAAAATCTCTGGTAGAAAGACAAACGGACGGACGAACGGACTTTGGAGCCTTATTAATAAAGTAACGTTATTAAAACTCATATAAGTAAAGGTTTATCTATGTATGACTTGTAAAATTTATAAAATATAAAATATTGTAAAGCTAATTATTACCCTATTTCTAACGCCTGAAGGCCTACGCTAGCCGTTTCACTTCGCTTAGTTTTTAAACAAATCGCGTCACTGGTAGATGAAGTGATACGAAAAGTCACGTGATCTAGCGTAATGCATCCGTTTGTTAGTCGTATACCTCGAAATCAAAAATTCCTTGTAGCTTTTCACCATTTCACAAAATTTCTGAACAGACTTTTTTTCTTGTAGTATCTTGTAGTATGATTAATACAATACACTACAACAATATATGCGACCTAGGTAAAAGGTGACAATTTTTTTTTGCCGCTAACTAAATAGGCTATTGATAATACATGCTACATCAAAATTTGCTACTGTTGTAAAAATCTATTAAAACTATTTGCGAGTAACAAAATATACCACCGATATTACACGCTACAACAAAATACGCTATCGCGGCGAAACGCGAATACGTGAAAAACTACAAGGAATTTTTGATTTCGAGGTATACGACTAACAAACGAATGCATCTTGTCTGGGCCCTCAGGTGTCATCATATGTTGAAATCCATCGAGCCGTTTAGACTGCAGAGCGTGCTACAGAAAAAGACATACGTACATACAAACCATATGATGCAGTCGGGTAAAACTCACCTCACTTTTCATACTTCATAATCAATGAAGGTTATTACCTTCATCAAAGAACAATCGACGCTGGATTTTTAAAGCTCCTATAAAGGCAAACCGGATTGAACCAATTAAACTACAAAACTATCAGAGTAGAATAAAACCATTAGTAAACTCGCAAACCTTTATCTGTGCCTTCAGTTTATTTGGCATAGTTTCTTGGCAGCGTCCGCTTCCTTTTTTCTCTATCTAAATGTTTTTGCAAACTTTTGACAGCCACTTGGTTCTTTTATTTGATGTACCAACAAGTTAGAAAGATTGTCTGATGGTTTTTTTATGGTTTCCCGTTTCGAATAGTAGTTTGGACTTTATAGATCAGTTGTTATATTTTTATTTTAGTTTGAAAAGTGATAGGCCACGGTCCGGTGAAACCATTTTTAACGAAACGTATCGTGTTACAGTCGTTTTTAAAAAATATGCCTGTGGGAGTCGTACGTGCACACTTATTATTATGGTTGCGTAACATCACAATCCATAGACAATGTATATAAACTTATATTAACTTATTTAAAAACTCATCCCTTTTACTGTTAAACGTTTGGCTACTTGATGTTTTCAAACATTTCGCAAGCGCTCAAAGGTTAACTGGAAGGGATCCCTTGAATGAATAGGTTCGCCATTGTTCGTAATTTTTATGCTTCTGTCCAATTTGTTGTTAATTATTTTTAATATTTTACAAAAATATAACATTCAATTGTTAGGTTAGGTTATTGTTAGGTAGTACAGATACAGTGTCGCTTTAATTTATGGTGCAATGTCTATTTACCCTGGTGAAAACCTAAATTTTGACACCTTTCTTTTCAATGTATGTATCTCTATGTGACAATAAATGATTGATTTATTGATTGACCTAAAAAAAATTAGGTTGAGCTACAGAATAGATCTAGGCCTAGGAAAAATATATATCTCAGCCACATTTTTTATGGGCTTTAACGGTTTCTGCTGTCTCGGAACACCTTAATAACACTCTTACATATAATACCGGTTAGAATTTCACAGTATTTGTTTTTTGCAAAGACTACGCGTGCCGCACCGGAGGGTTTTAATGTGAGTTGAGAAAAGAGATAAACATGGTATTGTCAACGTTATTTATTTGACAGAATGGCGACCGGGTAAAAAAAACAATATCAATGTCTAAAACATAATACAGAGTAGAGCTCCAGGGCCGGTATTCTAGGTGCTAAAAGCGATATCGTCTTTGACCTTTTTTCGCATTGTAGTTTCGATAGCTCTTTTTTTATGGCAAAGAGAAGACAAACGAGCACACAGGGCCGCCTGATGGTAAGTGGAAACTGTGACCCATAGACATTCACATTCACAAGACTGCAATGCAATCCTAAGACTGCAAATGCGTTGCCAACCCTGAGGACTAAGATGGAATGCCTCTATGCTAGTCATTTCACTAGCTGTCTTATCCCCAAACTGGAACACAACAATGCGAACACTGTTGTTTGGCGGTAGGTTAATGGATAAGACGGTGGCAGCGATCCGGACGGACCCTGCACAAGGTCCTACCACCCGCAAACTAAACTATTAACAACATACTAAAAAACCATTCCATAACAGGTCAAATACGATATCGTTTTTACCGCTTAGAATAGAGGCCCAAGGTAACAAACACTTTCAAACGATACACAAAATCATATTTACGGAACCCTTAAAAAAACAACCCACGAATATACTCGTACAGAAACCCGAGCTATAAATACTTATGACTTTAATTCCAAGTGTTATCCGAAATATCAGCAATGGACTGACGTGATCAAAAGCCAATGCAATTTGGTATATCTGACAATGGAAATGTGAATTATATTCCCTGATTTTATTTTCATATTGTGCTAAATGCGAATACGTTTTATACTCCCAAACATCAAAGTAAAGCTGTCTATTAATTCCATTATTTTTTTACAACCATTTTTCTTTCTTTTCTCATTTTGACCTTTAGTAATATTACCAAACGTCTTAGCGTTTCTGAAAACTGCTCTAGCGAAATGGTAATAACATCCTTTTAAAATTACCTGTGGAAATGCTGTTTGTAAAGCGGGCTTAAAATCGGTCATAATTTGAAGAGGGTTGAACTCTGGTAAACAAGTTTTAAGGACATGTAATAAGACTACATAATATGTCTCCATCAGCCTATCCGTCATTAATACATAAATCATCGGAACTAAATTTAAACAATCAGATGTAGAATCAACATCTCCGTGAATGGTAAACTGATTTAATTTTCATATTGTGCTAAAGGCGAATATGTTTTATACTCCCAAACATCAAAGTGAAGCTGTCTATTAATTTCATTATTGTTTTACAACCATATTCGTTAATAATTAAATGGAATAAGCTCGGGATTAAACACGCCGGTTTATTCTGCCGATATTTACTGCAGCCGTTGCTATTTTTATTTATATTCGTACGAACAGAAGTTGGCAACTGGCAAATGTTTGAAATGCTATGCGGGTTCGTTGCGAGTACACGTAGAAATTGTTCTTTTTTTATTTTGATTTTAATCGAATGTTTTAAACTAACCGACAAAGAAGTATATTTTGCATTGATTGTTATTGTTTGGTTTGTTTTGAGTAGCATCGGTGGTATATCTTAGGGTGTCGACTCGTGATCGTAATGTACCGACTTCGAACGGCCGCTACGGTTGCCATGCACTGTTTGACAGATTAAGTAAATTATCCATGTAGTACATTTCCCGACGTGACACGACTATCGACACGTGGAAAGTGTATAATATGTATCATGTCAAACTTAAATATCCGATGATCTGAGGGTTAAAAAAAAAACATGCAGAAACGTGAACATTCGAACAGCTGAGTGTGTAAAGATCCTAAAGGGGTCGAAGTCTATCCCAAAGAGCCCAATTATAGATATAATGAAATATAGAAATATAGGGTTGTTTCCTAATCCGACCACATATTTAGCAATAAAATTGATTGTAAAATCTATACCAAGGTACCAGTTTTTTTATCTGATTAAGTGGTCATTCCAGTGGTGGTTCCTTATCCTTCCTTTCTTTTATTGTTATTTATTATTTATTACATATTTTGTCATATAGGATCAAGGTGATTTAGGAAAAGTTTAAATACTATAAGTTTTTTCACTTAAATATAGTTGTCAGTGTATTTTCAATAACTTCGTCTCCACATGTTAAACTCAAGTAAGTTAGGTTTTTTTTTAAATAACATTCTTTCGTGGCCAATTTATATCGTAAGTAATTAGATTGACCTTTTTAAATTTTCAGGCGAAATTTCCAGTGTTGCTTCTGCGCATGACAACTCTTTGGTCGCTCCGGCTGTTGGCTAGGCTAGGTAACCGCAGCGCTGCTCTAACTATATAGTAACTCATATTGCTTTTAAACGTTTTCTCTATTGTTATGTTTAATCCTCTTTATCAAGGAAGGAAAGAAAAAGACAAAATAGGGCAGTATGAAAATCAATTTAATGAATAAAATTCTAAGTAGGCGCTGTGATAAACGATTATAGAAGCAAGGTAGGCAAAAAAATTGTATAAAAAATCCTTTTACTACATTTTCTAATCAGTTCCATCAAAATTCCTTGAAGTTTTCCTTATGATAAAAAAAATATTTTCCAGATGTTATACTAAATTGTTACGTTTACAAGCGTTATGTTAACTCTTATCAACTTTATAGTAAAAGCGACCGTAGCGTGAACAAAATAAGACCCGTCTTAAGTTAATCATTTATCGCTATATCCTTTGTCCTTGTACGGGTTTTAATAACTGTAACTCTTATGGAATTTGACGTTGGTCATGACTAAGATATACTCGTTGTTAAGGATAAAGTGGAATAGGTTTTGCGACTTAATTAGTTACAACATCTGTTGGCTACGTTTAAGCTACGGGTTTCGCGTAGCACGTAGCAGCGTTTTTAGCTTAAATACGCTACGAACGGTCAGAGGTCTAGCTAGATTAGTTAGGAACTGTTGTTCGATCAGTAGTTAAACTAACTAATCGTTAAATTTTGGAAAAGGAATTGAAAATTTGACACATGTTCTTGAGATTCCTTAAAATTTTCGATTCATTTTTCAAATTTTAACAATTAGTTAGTTTAACTACTTTTCACAATTTCTTAAATATCTTACGCGTAATATAAGGTATAAGGTGTAAGGTATAAGTATAATAAGGTTAGGTTAGGTTAGTTTTATAAAAAATCTCAAAAAGTAATAGTTTCTTAAAAAAAAATGCGTTATGAATTGCGATAATTATGACTTAAAAAGTATGAACAAAAAAGTATGAGGCAAAAAATTATGAAGAGTGATTATTATGAATACAAGTCGGTAGGAAAAAATATGTATAAGAAATGAGTCAATATCGACCCCATAATTACATAATAAAAGTTCTAGACTCGGGAACAAAATAAACAAACACATATTTGCCCTTTTCGAGAACGGAACCCTACCAGCTAGGCTAACCGCCATTTCTTAACGATAAATGAGATAACAACCTTCATTATAACGATCCTAATCTTTGTCCTCCGAGGTCAGGAGTTGTTCTAAAGCAAACCAAAATTCAGCGATAAAAGTAAATATTGGCTAAATTATAACTTAACTAAGCCTAGTGAACAATGTACCCAGTCAAAACTGAGCCCCTAAGGTTTGAAATATTTGCCTTTATGCGGTGTCCTAGCAGTCATTAAATGACATAAATCAAATTTAGAATATCATATCACCAAGTTTTTTTTTGACGTTTGTCTGACGTTTCTGCGTCACTATTCTTTGTCCCCTAGCTGCGCAGGTAAACCGCAGCGCGTGCGCCGTGCGCCCAACTACGACGTGATAAAATCCGGAGAGCCGGCAGGCCACGGTGGAATTTACGTGAGGACAATCTTTCACTGCACTAGAGTAGAATAAATCACTAAGTTAGTGACGACGTGGTTAGTGGTTCGCTTAGTTGCTAGACGCTGAATATGAAGCTACCGGGTTTATTCCTGGTAAAGGCATGTATTTGTGTGATAAGTGCAAGTATTGTTTCGGAGTCTTGTATATTTTTTATGGTGGTTCATAAGTAAATATATTTTTTTACTATCTAGTACACTAAGTACCTATAGGTACTGACTTAGAGAATAGTTAGAGTTGAAATAATTTAATTTTCATTTGTAGCGTTATACTTAATATATGACTTTGAAGAAATGTTAACGGAATCTAAAGTACGAGTATAAGTAAGTTTGCATCATCAAATCGTGTGTTAATGTCTTTAAAATGTTTACCTTAAACTTTACAAACAGATGACAGTCTTAATTGAAACTCAATTTCATTTAAGCACCGTGACATGTGTGACTGACATTTTTGTGTTGGTTTTTCATATTATTTATTTTAACTTTTTTTTATGGCATAGAGTAGACAAACGAGCACACCGGCCACCTGATGGTAAGTGGAAGCTGTGACTCATAGACATTCGTATTCAAAAGACTGCCATGCAATCCTAAGACTGCAAATGCGTTGCCAACCCTGAGGACTAAGATGGAATGCCTCTATGCTAGTCAAACCGGCTGTTAATATACCAACAACTTACTTTTACTTACTAACATTCAACAAACCGTTCTAATTGAATACTGTATTATGCTGAGTTGGAACCTTTGTAGCGTCAAAAATCCTGTACCAAAAAATAAACTCAAGAAACTACAATATCTATTTCTTAGTTCTTAATTTAAATAAGAAACTTTTTTTTTCTTATTTCTTTGAGAGGATCTTTATTGTAGCTTGACCTTGAGTTGACTTTACTGTTGTGCGCATTTGTAAATTTATTTAAAACACCACGTAACAATATAAAAATGTCTTGTCTCCGTGCACTCTAATTAAAAGTAAATCTAATCTAGAAACAAAATTAAGTCTACATTACAAAGCAGCGTTGGAAAAAGCTCACAATGGAATGTTGATTACCGTGGGTTTAAGTTTATGTAATATTTTACATACATACATACATACCGTCACGCCTTCATCCCAGAGTGGGGTAGGCAGAGCTACAGAATTACCAACAACTTTAACAGCCAGTTGTTAATTCTGTAACCACATTTTGCACAAACAGGCTAAGATGTATATCATGTGTATATTAGTGACAGGTTGCAAGCCCATCATCGCCTAAAAATAGTACAAGCCTTTAATCCCTTAGTCGTCTCTTACGACTTCCACAGGAAGGTATGGAGTGGAGGTATGTAACATTTTAATTATTATCAACTCAAAAGCAGAGTTTTTTAACCGTTTAACTCTGCGATATACATTAAAAATTAATCACCAATGTGATAAATTTTGTACAGATATGAACATTGCTTTAGGATTTATAAGAGGCTGCAAATGCTGCAAGCGCACAGAAGAATCAAAAGGGATGGATTTACGTACTTCCGCGCGAAGAACCCAAAATTTAAGAAAAAAAAATGGTTTTTAAATTATTAGTACTCAACTATTGAATCAAAACTCATAGTTAAAGATCGTAGGGTTTCTAAGATAAAACCAAAACCATGCAAAAAAGGTGTCAAGTTTCAAAAACTAAACTAATTAGGATTTGGTTTCTAATATTGTATTCACGTCAACGTATTAACAGCCTCGAAGAAATACGATACGATCAATTACCTATATCCGAAGCGCCGACACAGATGTTATGGTTATTGAAATCCAGATCGCGGAACACTACCTCCTATATTATTATGTTTGCAAAACTTCGAATTGAAAACTGGACCTGAAACGTTACCATTCTTTGTTCTCTGAAATTGAAATCGAACAGTATTGTTTTCAGATTCCCTGCGCTATCAACCGTAACCCACAGCGTCCAAAACAAGGCCGTTAATTCATATTTCTTAATGAAAAAGCTAAAAGTTAAAGTGATTTGCATCAAAAAGGGCCTCTTGGATAAACTTCGCAAATTAAAATTAAGAAATAATTCGTTCCAACTGTAACGGTCCGGAGTTTTTTTAAGTCACAAATAAGAACAATTTCTTTTGTATCGCTTGGTTAAAAGGAAAGTTGGTTGGAACTTTATGAAAACTTTTGCCTTTCATTTTGTGGCATAAAATAATTTTTCTTTAAAATTGTCTGTGACATGCAGCGCATTTTGCGAATTGCATCGTGGAAATTTGAAATTGTGTAACCCGAGTTCAAATACTAGCTGTGAAATATTAAAAGAAGGGTTTAAGAAATAATAATATAGAACGTAACTTTGTCCGTCTGTTGAACTGAACACATTTCAGGTTCCAGGGAAAAATAATTTATCGTGTGCTCTTTATCCTAAATTGCATAAAGCATACCCCACAAAGGTTCTTCTCTACTCGGCAAAACCAAGTTCCTTTTTAATGTTATTTGAAAACAATCTCAAAACTGCATGCTTAAGATTTCAAATGTGTTGCCAACCCTGAGGACTATGGTGAATTGCCTTTCTGTTAGTAATTTCAACACAACAATGAGAACGCTGCTGCTCGGCGGTAGGTTAAAGGATAAGATGGTGGTAGCGATCCGGACGGACCTTGTACAGTCGAAGTCATAAATATGTTTACACTGTAGTACCATGTCACTTTAACCGCTGTGACAATTTCATATGACAATTTAAGCATGACGTTAAATAGACAAGATACTAAAGTGTAAACATATTTTTGACGTCGACTGTACATGGTCCTACCTACCACCACTAAAACCACAATTGTTTCTAACTAAGCCGCTATTACAGTCAAGTAAATAAGAGCTATCATAACGTTGGCAATACGATAACATATCAAAAACAATATAGTTATACCATGAAGAAATCATATTGTAAAAAATCACCAAAACCAATTCGCTATCCATTCCATTTCAATCTTCACTTGTCTTGAAAATTTGCGTACTCTGCTCTCTCTAACTCACTGAATAAAAACTCTATCAATAAACGAGTCCAGAGGTCAAAATGAATGGAAATATATTCGCCCTATAAGTCTCCAGCCAGAGCCGTAACGAGATGCCCTGAGACCTTCTCTTTCCCCCCAATTTGCCGTTATAAATAGCCACTGGTGCCCTTAAGTTGTTTATTTTGTGAACATTTTTTTTCCTCTCGCTGTATATCTTTTACGGTTCAGAGAAAATGGATGCAGATTTTTTGTTGACGTCCTTCGTTTCAAATGGAGTGTATTTTCTTAGAATTGTTGTTTGTTCTGAAGCATCTTGAGAAAGATAGGATATGATGATGATGATGAATCCATACTAATAAAAACTTTCACGGCTAAAGTACTGAAACGATTTCGAAGAAATTTGGTATCGAGATATAGGTGAAAAACTTAAGTGAGTCACCTGTTGTATGTAGTTGCGTACTGTTTGCAAAAAAACGCATAAGCATAATAAATTATATAAATATTTAATATGTGTTGTACATTACATATTGTACATTTTCTTTTCCCCGTGTGGTTGCCGGGTTAGAATAGTGCCACTCCATGTCTTCCCGTGGATGTCGTAAGAGACGGCTAAGGGAATAAAGGCGTATAGTACTGTTAGGCGATGGGCTTGCAACCTGTCACTAATACACTGGTAAACATCTTAGCCTAAGTGTGCAAATTGTGGTTGCAGAATTATCAAAAGTTTTTGGTAATTCTGTAGCTCTGCCTACCCCACTCTGGTAATAAAGGCGTGAGTTTATGTATGTATGTATGTATGTGTCTTTACCACAATCACTCGCCATTTTGTCATCCTCATTTTCATCAGTGGACTGTATAGAAACAATGTCACTGTCATTATCTTCCGAGGAAACAATTATAATGAAACTCTCCAATATGCAGTGGTCGTCCTCTACCAATTTCAGGAAATGGTGCCATATTAATTTCGGCAAGCTGAATTCAAAATCGCTGTTTTACAATTTACTTCTGTGGTTAACTGTAAGTATTATTGTTTATTCATGAACGACGCACAAAATACGAAGACATTAACATTTTTATTTATAACTTATCATGAAAATAAAATCGTAAGTGGACAGGAATAATCAAACTTGAAAGATAAGCAAATAATGAGTTTGCAAACCATACGATATATCGTTCATTGAATACAAAACGGACACAACCCGAAATGAGTCAGTGTTGCATTTTAAAATTAGAAGCGGTTGGAATACGATTTTTAATGGAAGAGCAAATTATTTTGGAATGTGTCTGTATTGTATTCAATGAGCGATGTTACAAATTTCAAAAATGGAACGTCTATTCGCACACGTTACGCACACATACAACAGGTGACTTACTTACTAAGTTTTTCACCTATACATAGTTTTAACCCCGAGGAAGGACATGCGCTACAAAAAGTACCCGCGATAAACAACTTCTACGCGAACGGAGTCGCGGACCATAGCAATAGCTACGTAGTGTATATAAAAAACCGGCCAAGTGCGAGTTGGACTCGGACCTGTTGCCGTTATTAATATCGAGCAAAATATGGCAAAAATATCACATTTGTTGTATGGAAGCCCCCCTAGCCCCCTTAAACATTTATTTTTTTCTGTTTTTTACTGAAAAAAGGCCGAATCTTAAGTACCCGAAAGCGACGTGCGTGCATGACTCGATGTATGAATGTGGAAAAAGCGAAAGAAATTTGTCAAGATCGTAGCAAATGGAAAGAAGTGGTCTCTGCCTACCCCTCTGGGAAACAGGCGTGATTTAATGTATGCATGTATGTATGTATGTAGAAATACATCATCTTTAAAGAATTCCACTGCCTAGCTGTCACGGTTTACGAGTTACAGCCTGATAACAGACAGACAGTTAGACAGACAAACGGACCGGACAGTGGGGTCTTCGGGTACGGAACCCTAAAAATGAATAAAATTGTCGTAATTTAATATTTGTACGCGCATTATTTTCGAATGACTTAATCAAACTGGATAATATTTTTTGTAGTGTTGGTTATTCTCAGGACAAGGTCTTGTATGACCGAAAAAAAATTGAAAAAATCCACCGGGTATGTCATAAATTTGAAGCGGGGCGAGGCCTGACGTAATAAATAGCTGGGGATATTCTGACACAAATTGACCTGGTCCCAAAATCAAGCTCAAGGCTTGTTCTATAGGTACATGTCATACTTATGTAGAGAAGTACTAATTTAAATACATACAAAATATCCGAGACTCAGGAACAAAATAATCGGGTTTTTCATACAAATATTTTGACCTCACCGGGAAACGAACCCTTAGCCACTGGATTCGTACCAAATAGGCGCACTTTGTCAAACGTGGTCGGTATAGAATTTAAGATTACTAAAAGATCTAAGATTTTGTCTTTTAAAATATCCGAAAAAGACACAGCTGAATATTTTGCCCATAGTTATTTTTACCCTAACTTTAAGGGTGAAGTACGCTGGCAACACCCTCGTTACGTTATGGGCACACGCTCAACTATCTGAGACCCTCACTCGAACGCAATAGCTTTAAGCTCTCGTAATCTCACGCCTCGACCTGTCCTTTATAAAAAAGCTCAGAGGTATTTTCCAATCTGGAAAATGATCCTTGCCTTATTTATTTTCAAAAGAAGATTATTGACTTTAAAAGAAAACTTGAAGTTGTACAAACAAAAGAGAACCGTTAAAAATAGAGAAAAAAATCTAGTAAGAACTCATCCCGATATCTCTTAACCCTTTAAGGGATATCCCTTAGTGGATATTTTTCCTTATTAACTAAACTATGTGCAGTCTTAAAATTACTAAAACTTTTAATCTTCTGGTACGCTCGGCCAAGAAAGTGGTCTACTAGTTTTGACAAAGTTTCGGTGAGATCTAATTATCGCTAAGGTTGACACTTGTCACTATCATAATACTATTGCAAGGGAAAATCGATCGTTGTATCCTGACGTGTAAATGAACTTCAACCGTAGGGTGGTAGTCCACATTTTTGGCCGACTGTACGACGCCATCGGAGATTTTTTCAGCCCTATCAGCCGTTTGCCTTACGAATGTTTGCTCAGTTGTACTTAAATTAGGTTGCGGGTGGTAGGACCTTGTGCAGGGTCCGTCCGGATCGCTACCACCATCTTATCCATTAACCTACCGCCAAACCTACCTAACCTACGCCAAAAAGTTCGCATTGTTGTGTTCTGGTTTGGGGATAAGACAGCCGGTGAAATGACTAGCATAGAGGCATTCCATCTTAGTCCTCAGGGTTGGCAACGCATTTGCAGTCTCAGGATTGCATTGCAGTCTTGTAAATGCGAATGTCTATGGGTCACAGTGTCCACTTACCATCAGGTGGCCTGTGTGCTTGTTTGTCTTCTCTATGCCATAAAAAAAAACATTAGGTAACGAAGTGTAGGTACTATCAGCCCAATGGAACCCTGACCCACCATAGAACGGTGTCACAGTGACATTATAAAACAATTTGTTTGACACTTCTTATGACTTGAATCATAACGTCTCTGTGACACCGTTCTATGGTGGGTCAAGGTTCCAATGGTCTGATAGTACAATAATATTCAATAAATGTTCGGTGTATTGTTGAGCTACTCATACACAAAGCAGCTGGTTCATACTGGTTGACTGGTAGAGAATACCATTGGGTATTTAGTCCGCCACTTGTACTTTATTCTGTTTTGTGCAAATACGTTCGAATAAATAAATAATAATTGTAAAGCAGCTCAAATGTCACGCTGACTTTGTATGATTGTTACACTTCACGTGGTAAAAAATCCACCCTTTACTTGTCACAACAAAGAAAGAAAGATGTCGAGCGTCATGGGTGAGTGAGGTAAAAATAGCGATAGATGACAAAGTACCTAGTGTATATAATATTGAACTGCGTACAAAACATTCATTGTACTGTCTTGGGTCAATAACAAAGTCATCACGTCAACAGTGTGATTGCGACATCGAAGAAGATAGGCTGAATCAAAGTAGAATAAATGTGCCTGATTTGAGGTGGTACAGATGTAGTGAATAATCCTTTCCCATCGTTTTTGGTCGGATAACTTCGTATTTACCTTACTTTATCCGTTGGGTTATTGATGGATACTGAAGCTAATTGAGAAAGCTAGATAAATACGAACCAATCCGACAAAAAACGATGGGAAAGGATTATTCACTACATCAGTACATTGTATAATATTTCATTTTATGGAACTAGTTACCTCTCTCAAACTCGTATGTAATTCCTGTTTTGTCTAACACTAATATGGTGTCATACTCGTAGTATCTGCGGTGAGCTAAGGATAAAAATACGAAGTAAACCATCTCCTATTAATTAACCTGATTGTAAGTGAGATCTGAGATATACGCATAGACATTCATAAATAATTTTTTTGGTAGCCTGTTTTATCCCATCCAAAGGCCTTCCTCCCGTTTTTTCAAATTTTCTCTATTCTGAGCAGTCTTTGGCCAGTTCTTCAATAAAGAATCCAACATATAACATTAAGCTTCATTCCTATTTGTCCTAAGCTCGCCGTGGATACAACAGTTAATCTGAGCCGAATTTGTGTACCCGTTTACTTCAAAGAGCACAAATCACAAGGAAAACTAACGCAGCAAACTTGACCTTTTTGGCTCAAGTTATACGCTACGCCTACACGCCCGCTTTGAATACAGCAGAGCCATAACGTACACGCCGGGCCAAGAAATTGGCACGCCAAAATATAAAGTGATAAGTTTCGCCAATACGCAACTCGAACGTTAGAGATTTATGTTTTCGTGAATTGGTGGAGGAATTTTATAAAGGTTGGTAGGAATGTGAGGGGCTTAGGATAAAAGTAGCGTGAATTCGCTAGCGAGGTTTAAAAGCGGATACAGTCTGCGAGCAACATGCATTTCAAAGATGGAAGATATGCGTTTGCACCGGATTTCAACTGCAAGCGCTTGCAAAATGTATGTACTTTACCTCATTTAACGAAATATAAAATTGCTCGGGGCGCCTGTGACTGCGTAGTACGCGCAGGATTTACTAAGGGATCAATTTACAAAAATCCCTGAGTATTCTAGGAAATCCAAAGTTCCTAGGTCCAGCGGTATGGGTTTTGCGTTGATCGATCAGACAGACAGTTTCTTCTTATGTATAAATATTGTTATTACCGACCGATCTTAGTCATCAATAATCCTTACTTTAACAGTTTATTATAGGTGCATTTTGTTAATTTATAACTGTTAAATAATTACTGTGATTTAACTCCTTTTTACAAGCTTTTATTTAACTTGTAATGTATGTATGTATGTATGTAAGGGTCAAGTCTTGCAAGTTAAATTTGACCCACTTCCCGGATCCCGATGAAGATAACTTTGCAACAAAAGCTTGTCCCCAAAATGTAATTTTTGAAAGAAACTTATTTTAACACTATGACTTTATTAGAAATAAGTACATTATGGATATCACAACCAAGGACCAATTAGTTTGTTTAAAAATATTGACTCTGGTGGGCTAAACAGAAGCAAATACGGTTAACTCCATGCACTTGTGTCAAATCCAAGTGCAACTATTTTACTTTTTTGACATTATACACAGAACTATTTTATTTCAGCGCAATCTTGTGGAAAAACCGAAACCGACCGATCTCATCCATCAATAACCCTTAGTTTAACAGATTATTTTAGTTGCAAACAAAACCTTTCTTATTTTTACATCAACCTGTGGTTCTCAATCTTTAGGTATGCAAATTTAATTTTCCCTCAGCACGCCTACGGCCTCGGCTCACCGGCGTTATAAAAATTCAATGTTCGGGGTAAATCATAAACGGGACACGGATACACCGGGAAATTCAATGGAAATCCCGCTGTAAAGTAAAATTGACCTGGTAGAAATCGTTTTGAATATGAATAGAATGCATTTACAGCTCCATTCAGTGAACCGTGTTGTTTTTTTTGTCATTTATATGTGTGTTTGGTTTGCGGGTGATATGTAATTTTTGCAGGTTTTATGTGCTCTAAAGGTACGGTTGATTTTTCTAAGTTACTCGCCTTTAAAACAATAAGGCAGAGAGTCATAATTATTGAACTACACCGATGCAACGTACAAAAAAAACGTGTTACGACTTTATTTAAACAATTACCTTAGCATTTTAAGACTTCTTAATAAACCGTACACAAAGTAATATTAAAATGGAACACAACTTCGGTCTCTTGTCTCAAAGTTATTAAAGGATAGGGCAAAATTTAATAATTACAAACTTATGGAAATCTTTAGTAATAAAGTGGCGCATTCAAAATGAATCGTTACAAGTTTTGATGATTCAAACTTCTTTACTGCGCATTTCATATTAAAACTTGGTATTACAACACTTTAAGATTAAAAATGTATGTTTTATAGTTTGAGAATCCTTTGTTTGTTAACACTGACTGAATTTTGAAAAGAATTACCGTTTCACATACTACGTTTTAGGTTATCAGCTTATTCGGCAGTTGCTACAAAGGCTTCAGGGAAATATGACTTCAGTGCAACTTTTCACATAAATATTTATGCAGAAAATCGCATTGCAGATATCGTCTGTTGAGCAGAGGGCAGAGACCGGTCAGTAACGTTAGCGGTTCAACAGCTTGTCTTTAAGTGATCTCGATTCGAAAAACGATACGGGCCTTGAAGGAGGTTGATATTATAAGGTAAAGGATTTTTCACGTTTCTTGGAAGTTCTTAGAATCGTACAATTGAATAAAAAAATAAGACATAGTCTCTCGTTATTTTAAATATATTATGTCCTGCAACTCAATTCATATTTAGTGTTAATCATGATTCATGAACGACATCTATTATGTTATTGCATGTTTTCAACAAGATAAAATAACTCATTAAATGTCGCACAGATGATAATATGCCTGGAGGTATTTTGTAATATACATAGGGTAGGAGGAGGATAGTGTAGTTTGCAGTACGTTTTTTTGACAAGATAAGTTTGACCAATGTCATCTACCTCTATTATAGCACTTGTCACACTGCCGGCGAGAAAGCGATTAGCTATTTATAACATAATTATTTTCTCGCTCACAAATAGAACATAAGATATAGATCCCGTATCAATGAAAGAGACACATATTAATCGTTGATCGCTGACTGTTCACACTGCCGGCGAGAACTATGTCCACTAGTTTGTCGAAACAAATATTTTACTATCCCGTGTCAATAAAAGCGACATATATTTAAATCGCTGATCGCTGACTTTACTTGCTTCCTCGTTGACGGGGGACTGCTCATTACATAAATATTTGCACTTACCGGGATCGAACCTAGATCCAATTTTGTTCTTGGTTAACCTCGTCATCTAGCTAGATGGTATCATCGAAATAAAACTCCTCTAGCCTCTTGTATACAAGAGCTGAATGTATCTTTCGATCCATATAAAAGCGGCCATGAATTAGCGCGGAGGCGACTACGGAAGCGGTAAGTTATAGCGTACGCAAATGCATAGAAATCTCGACATCGCTTCCGCGGCAACTCATGGCATGTTACATACATCTTTATGTATTTGTACGCTGCCGCCTCCACACAGTCGTGAAATAGCCGATACTTTACTCATACCTCCTTGAAAACGTGAATGGCAGATCAACCCTTGATTTACCCGAAAACTATACTAAATATGAGTTACCAGGCCAAACATATCGGCTGTAATTTTTTTCAAAGCGCAGGGAGATACTTCGACCCCTCCGCCCACCCCACCCCCCTTCTTATCGCGGAGTTGTTATAGCCTATCGGGCGATTTGAACTTAGTTTGACTTGTATAGCACCCATGCCAATTGGCAATGCTTTACTCAAAAATATAACACTTTCCCTAATTCCAAACGGACCAAGATCGCTTTATCTTGTCCAGGAAATGGATGATAAGAAAGAAGCAGAAAGTTTAAATTAAAGTATTTTTTCTATATCTAAGGGATATATTTGAAAAACTACATTATAATAATGAACATGAATAAACATGGTATATACTAAAACAATAATTGAAATATTGGAACTATTACTAAGCTAAAATAAAACTAAATCTAGGATATAACAATAAATTAAAACACTAAATCTAAATATAGGCGTACTTTTTCGAGTCAAATCGGAGAAATACTGGAAAAGGTCCGAATTTTAAGTACCCGAAACCGACGTGCGTGCATGACTCGATGTATGTGGAAGAAGCGAAAGAAATTCGTCAATATCGTAGCAAATGGAAAGTAGTGGTCTCTGCCTACCCCTCTGGGAAACAGGCGTGATTTAATGTATGTATGTATGTAAATCTAAATATGGCCCCAATGACTTACCAAACATGCTGACAGCATTTAATTTTGTTCTTTAAATGTGGCTAACTAATTTGTTGAGCAAGGGAAAGAAAACGGGAACATATAATAGGTTATTAGAAATAATACTGTATAAGCAATATATAATGATATACCTAAGTTTACTTAAGAGCTACAAAGTTCTTATAGGTGTTTCCTTTGTAAATTCAGTTCTAAAGACGATACTCGTATATCTAAAATATCGAACGTAAAAGCAATTCAGCACAAACAGTAAAATGTCGAAACAAATAAAATGCACTAGATAAATGTGCAGCAGTAACGTGAAGCGACATTTGACTGCAACTGCACTTGGCGTAATGCACATTTGTACAATAAAGTACTTTCGTAAAGAGAGCAAGGTAAGATGACAACGCGAGAGCACTTTACGTAGAGTTGTAAGGTAATCAAAGAGATAATGTCTCTTGAACTTACTTTATCGTTGTTTTCTGGGAAATAATGGTATACTTGTATATGCATTTGTAGCCTTAGGAGTGCAGTCTTAAGGTTGTAGTCTTGAGATTGTCTATGGCTATCAGATCCAATTATCATGTGGTCTGTCAGCTCGTTCGCCTGCTCTAAAAAACGAAATTTTTGTAATTGAATAAAGGATCCTATACAGTAACATTATAAAATTTGGGAATATAATTCGGAATGGTGTTTCACAATTGATTAGTTCTTAGACCTTTCGTTTCTTATTGTAACTTGAAATAAAGTCCCTTAAAATTTAAATCCAGTTTTCACGGTTTAATGTAATTACTTCAAAGTTGCGAGCTGGCAAACAAGAAAGCACAGCGTACATAATAATATATTATTATCTTTTAGTGAACAACCCAAAAAAGTACCTACGTTATGGAATCAGTCATATATTTTAAAGGAGGTGAAAGGAAAAGGAGTCATTTAAGATCAAAAAAATAATAAACAGATAAATCTCTATAAATACTCTATAATAATAGAGTATTTATAGAGATTACTGAAAAATATAAAGTATGGTTATTTGGAGGAATGTAGTTGACTTCTTATTTAAACAGTAATGCATTAAAATGACGTGATAATATTGCGCGCCATGACGGGTGGTGGAAGATTTTGGGTAATATTTAGTTAGACTAGCGTAAGTAAAAAAAAAAAGTCATTTATTGACTGACAAAAAAAGGATAAAAAATACCCTACATTATTTTCCGGATCTCCATTTTTTTTATCGAAATGGATTTAGCGGTTTAGTCGTGAAAGCGTAAAAAAAAAGTAGGTACAGATTTTTATAATAGTGTAGTATCGAAGTATGGCAGTATATTAATCAAATGATACTCGAAACTTTTAAGCTACAGTACCTGCGTACGTGCCTTCCATCTGGTTTACATTTAAGTTATGTACATAATCTCCGCCTATGTACCTTATTTACCAGCGCAGGACACCTAAATCATCACGTCTCACTGAATTACATCCTTTCCCCGACTACTGGCAAACTTATGCTAATCAAGAACCACAGTAATTACAGTAAAAACAGTAACACATTTTCTTTTACACGGACCAAAATGTAAGCTCCGATGTGAAATGGCAAAAAGCGTATCCCACTAATATTATAAATGCGAAAGTTTATGTGTGTGCATTTGTTACTCGTTCACGCTGCAACGGCTGAATGGAATTGTATGAAATTTGGACTAGAAATAACTTATACGGGACTACGAGGTTGTGTAGCAACAAAGTAAAACTCACTACACCATTAGAAACAATTACGGTTTTTTTTTTTAATAAATCTTTTTATTCAGGATTATGGCTACAATACATACTCAGTTTCTTACTATTCTTAAGGGGTGATTTTCAAATAAGTAGGTTTTAAAATGGAAATTTTAGATTACCATTATTTTAGTGTTAATGAAGGAAATATAATATTATTTTAATAAAATGGTAAACTTTACATGCACATAAGTTCACGCCTTTATTCTTAGAGTGGGGTAGGCAGAGCTACAGAATTACTAACAACTCTAAAAACTTGTTAATAATTCTGTAACCACATTTTGCACAATTAGGCTAAGATGTTTACCAGTGTATTAGTGACAGGTTGCAAGCCCATCGCCTAACAGTACTACAAAGCCTTTATTCCCTTAGTTGTCTCTTATGACATCCACGGGAGGACATGGAGTGGCACCACTCTAACCGGGCAACCACGCGGGGAACTAAACTTTAATTGTTTCAAAAACCACTATTATTTACCAATAGAATCTCTCTCTGTTGGTTTTCTAGGTAAATGATAAAGAAAATAAAAAATAAATAAGTTAGTAAAGATCAAAACCCTGTAGTCACCTGTATATTATACTGGTATAAATGAATTCCCGTGTGTCAGTCAAGCAAAAAATTGAGGATGGCTCGACCGATTTGAATATAGTTTTTTGTTCTGTTACTATTTAAATATAAATTCACGTAATTCTGTGTACTGTGGGGGCAGACAGTTTACACGATAACGTCGCACCTGTCCCCTGCACCGCATTTACATAAATACTGCCGGTTTCGGACCTACGCCATTCTACTATGTATTCTTTTTTAATGTTGCAGGGTTTTGTAGAAACTATTTACATGTAGCGTGAATGAACTAGAATTTAAAAGAAGAAGAAGAGGTCCAGGGTCTGAACTTGAGAACCCTTTTCCAAACTATGATAGAGTTTTGTATTTAAAACTTCTTCTTAGCAATAAAGTACTTTTTTGTTTTAACCGGCTTTTTAAATTAAATCTTGCGTCATCTAAACTAACTAGCTAGCCCGGCGCCGCCCAGGTCTTTTTTATATACAGACCTTGTCCTCTTTAGTACAAACACAACTAAAAAAATGCTCGAGCCATTCTCGATTTATGGCGTGACTAAGATAAATAGGGATTCATTTTTATACATACATATGTAGATGTAGTATCTTTATAATAAGTAATAAAATACCCACAACCAGCCAGTTTATCAACATAATTAATGTGAACCGTAATCGAAACTCATTTAAATTGCTCAGAACATACTCGTGGGCTAATTGATTGGCTGAGCCGCCAACTGATTTGTATCTGTTAATGAATTTAATGCAATTAATTCCGTTGGGTTATAAATCGCAATAAAACACGTACAATCAAAATAAACCTGAATTTCAATAGAGTACGTGTATTCGAGGGAAACATTTTACAATGTTTTTTAATGATTGTGCTTTTTATATGTTTAACCCACATTACCCTCGTTTTTGGACAGTCTGTTCAATAGGGAAAGAGATATGGTTCTCTAATTTTCTTCTTATTATAATAATCAATTGCCGTTCAATAGTCGCGCAAAAACGCGAGAATGGCACGAACGATTACAATGTGCGTACACATGTGTGTTCGTAATGGTCAGGACAAGGTTTGTATAAAGAAAAAAAAAAGAAAAAATCTTTAGCTTAGGAAGACCTAAGCTAAAGATTAAAAATGGCGTTTTTAAGATTCAAGACGAAAGCTACGGTTAAAACGTAAACTTTCATTATTCGTCTAGGGAGTAAAGTGATAAGAAGAGTTAAAATTAACTACCAACGGTAATAAATTGGCGCTTTTTCTGAAAACAAAATGTCCCCGACAAGTCAGGTGGGGTTTTAAAGGGTTCTGTGGGAATTATAACAGGTATTGTTACTTTTTTAAATAAAATATGACAGTGACGTTTAGTCATCGTCATCATCATCATCAGCCACAAGACGTCCACTGCTGGACGAACCCTTGCCCAAGGTTCGGTCCTGTGCTGCTGTCATCCAGCGGTTTCCCGCACCCTTTATCGGATCGTTGGTCCACCTCGTGGAAGGCTTGCCGACACTTCGTCTCCCGGTTCACGGTTGCCACTCTAGAACCTTCCCGCTCCAACGGACCTCAGTTCTACGAGCAATGTGCTACTTAAGGTTTTCAATTCGGTGAGGAACGTTTTTTGATTCAGCTTCGCTTTAGGGTGAGTATCCACCAGAGCTATGCGAGGTAACGGAGTGGTGCGCGAGGACCAATAAGATTACTTAATGGTCCTAGCCTCGCTTAGCGCAGCTCTTCTTATGGTAACACATTGAAAAGTGAGCTATGATATCATGTCAGTACGATATTTTATTTACTTTAGCCTTTGCTAAGGTTCTCTGCCTTTTTGCCGAATTATGTTTCGTCAAATGTTTCATTTCGTCAAATGTATCATTTGGTAAAACGCTTTTATTTCCAAAACTGTAAGTATTTCAGGATTTTTATAAAACTAACCTAACCTAACCTATAGGGTTCTACATGATGGTTCTGAAATAAATCCTGAAATACTTACAGTTTTGGAATAAAAAGCATTTGCCCAAATGAAGCATTTGACCAAATGAATCATTTGACGAAACGTTATTTGGCGAAAAGGCAGTACACCCTTTGCTAAATGTTTCGTAAATCAAGTTTCACTTTGATCTGGTGCCGGGGCGTTGTACATAGTGTTTGATGACCAACTGTCAAGCTTTGACTTTGCGCAACGGAATCAAATACAAAAAAAGCGCTGTATCGATACTGCAGTGACTCGTGACATGCTTCATACATATCCATGCATGCATTTGTTTATTTCCGCTCCCGCTCGTCGCCCCCGCTGCTGCCGGAAATTCGTCATCATTCCATTAGTCTTGATATAGATTTGTGTTTGCAAATAAATATATTTGAATCTGCACTGACATTCATTCTAATACGATTACTCTTATATTTTGTTCACAATTTTTATTTATACTTGCGCGTGACTTCGACTGCTTAGAAGTGTTTATCACTATTTACTGGGGATTTATCATATTTTCCCGAATAAAATTTACGCCACATTCTTCGGAACTTAAGATATCCATACCAAATATTATCAACTATCAGTTTAGTGCATTACCCGTGAAAGGTTAACAGATACAGATTGTGATTGAGATCCTTTATCGATAATAATATTTTTTTTTAATTATAGGGTTTTATTGCATATTTGTACACGTACAACTGACATTCAATCTCTAGCAAGTGTTTCATTACTAGAATGTTTCAATGTATAAATTATTTTGGGGTTAGGCGGTATTTAATACCCGAAATCACAATCGACTTTGTAATCATAAGTTTTACGTTGTTTTCACTATAATAATGAATGAATACATCATATCTCGTACGATATGCGTATACATACATTAAGTCTATTAAGAGCGTTTCGGTAACTTTGTAAGTACTTTTTACGAGCACCTGAGTTGTTCGGCAAGAAATTTCTCGTCCAATAAAAATGATCGATTGCCCACAAAGTTTTTTGTCTCTTTCATAATTTTAAATTTGGACGTTGAGAAAATAAAAATACTTGCGATAAATCATTGGTAGAGGCAGCGTAAGTATTCAATAATTTGCAAAGAAGCGACCAAAGTCCCAATAATGTGTAAAAATAAATAAATAAACAGTAGTTAAATGTCACGCAAATTGAGCCATAGGCACCTATTAAGCTCTAGAATTAAATATACTAAGGGTACTAGGCAACCATAAACGTACTTAAGTATATAAAGAAATATATACTTAAATACTCACACATACGCACACAAATACTTGCCCATACCGGGAATCGAACCCCAGTCCCCTTTGCTACGTAGACTCGTAGGCTTCGTCAAAATATGTGAACGCGATGTAACTGTTTTGTCTTTTTTCTCCTTTAATAATCCTCTCTAGACTAGTTCGGGTTACCGACGTGCTCTTTAAGTGTAATATACCAACCCATTATTTCATAGAATTTCATTTCATCGAAAGCTATTTTCTGCTGCAACCATGATGTTTCCAGGATATCTCAAACAATAATTAGGTAGTTTAGGTTAGACTTGTGACTAAAAAAAAAATAACTCTTGCAGCGGGAAATGCCTTACGATGAAATGAAAATTCTGCGGAATGATAATGATTGTGCATGTGCTTAGGCATTTCGATAAAATAATTTGTACCCAACTCAGATTATGTATGGAAACTATAGTCTTACTTAGGTAGGAAACATCAAAAAGATCGCTTAGGTTATTAATGTTAAGTTAGGGATCCCTAAAAAAAATGTGCTGCCCATAATTTAGGTAGTAAATCAGTAGGGAGGGAGGAAAATTCTTAATTACCAGGCTTAAGGGCACTTAAAGAGGCATCGCGAAATTTAATTTTTGCTCTCATGCCTCGAGTTTGGCTTTTATTTTAATGTTTAAAATACTAATTATGTAATGGACAATGAAAATAAAATGTCAGTGAGAATGTCTACGTAAAACTTTTCGGTGTTTTTCTTTTGTTTCTTAAAAAAATACTTTTTGTTTATTTTGGATTATATTATAACAGAGATATTATTGGGTAATATTATTGATTCTAATAAACAAGCCTTGTTTTTTATACATAGGTAAAAGTTTGAGCTCGATTTTTTTATCACCATCTTGTATTGTGCACCTACTTTTCACGCCCCCTATATAAACGCCTTAGGGGATGAAGTTCCAAAAAACCCTTTCTTAGTGCACCCATAGGATATCCACGGAAAATTACGTTCAAATTGCTACTCCCTAGGACCAGCTGTTTCAGCTGTTAAACGGATTGAGACTGATTCAAATAGTGGAATTAATGTACTTATGCCATTCGACCAAAAGGCCAAACAGAAAATGACAAAGTTGGCCAGCAAAGTTAAAAATATGTCATTCATATTTACAATTCTTATCACAAAAAAAAATACAAAAGGTTAAATCATTATGACACCTTCAATAAACTTTCTTTTATTATTTCTTGAATTAAACTTTGCTTACTTTATATGTATACCCAGTCTCAGTTGCTATCCCATTAAAACAAGTACGCTCCTTATCGTCCTGGCACCCATTTCTAGTATTAGGTACTGTCGCAACACAGGAATGTTAAAAGCTACTTGCTACTCTTCATAATTTAGCAGAGTAATACATACTCGATATACGAGCATAACCGACTAAACTCGATTTGCATTACACGACCAAAATATGAACAGTGGCAAGAGGTACGACATGCATATACCTATGTACAGTAATTGCTACATTTCCCTATTCTCTGCCGGCTTTTACCTTCTGAGAGCCCAGACAAAACGCACTACGCTTGTTAGCGTTTCTCTTCGTTTAGTTTTTAAACCAATCGCGTCACTGGTAGATGACGTGATACGAAAAGTCACGTGATGTGCCAGTGACGCGATTGGTCTAAAAACTAAACGAAGAGAAATGCTTGTTTGATGTGAAACGTCATTGGCATTGACTTATTTGCTAATGGAGCTATTAAAGTAAAGTAACTATGTTCAGGTAAGTATTAGCACCTAAAGGTATATTAACTGATCTTATGAATATCTTAAAATGAAATTATTTCAAACGTTGTTATTATGTTGTGAGATGCAACCGCTATGTTTCATCATCATAATCTTTTCAGCTGAAGACGTCCACTGCTGGACATAGGTCTCCACCAAGGTTAGCCTCAAGAGTCAATCCTGTACCGCTTGCATCCATCGGTTTCCCGCAACCGCCGTTACGTTGTCGGTCCACCTTGTTGGAGGCCTACCCACGCTGCATCTTCCGGGTAGCTATGTAAAGCGATAAGTAGAAGAACCTTGTATAATATTTATTTATCTAAATATATAAAAGGAGAAACTGAGTGACTGACTGACTGACGTATCAATGCACAGCCTAAACGGCTAAACGTAGGCACTTGAAATTTGGAAGGGACGTAGCTTAGGTACCGTAGAGGTGCACTAAGAAAGGAATTCCCGAAATTCCCACGGGAACGGGAATTAGCATGCATTTGTATGAAAAATCTAAACTGAAGCGAAGCGAGGGCGGGTCGCTAGTTTACTATATAAGTCCTCACCCGTGTCGGTGCCGGGTTAGAATAGTGCCACTTCATCTCTTCCCGTGGAGGTCGTAAGAGGCAACTAAGGAAATAAATGCTTGTAACTTGTCACTAATACACTAGTAAACATTTTAGTCCAAATGTGCAAAATTTGTTTACAGAATCAACAAGTTTTTAGAGTTGTTGGTAATTTTTTTGCTCTACCTTCCCCACTCTGGGACTGAAGGCCCTAGTTTAAGTGTGTAATATATAATTATATGTATGTAAGTATAACGTATCTTGCAGTCTTGAGTATGGTAGTCGTAATGCAGAGTTCACTTACAATCGCCATGTTTTTTAAGCACACGGACACCTGATGGTAAGTCGGATTGGTGACCCATAGGCATTTGCATTCCTAAAGCTACAATCTAAACAACGCAATCCGAAGACCACATAATATGCGTTACCGATCCTAAGATAAAATGCCTCAATCTTAAAAAAATTATAAGTTGAACAGTGACAGATGTTGGCAATAAATCACGACTCGTAAACCTTAGCCTCGGCTCCTAGATGTTCTTGTGGAATAATCATTTTTAAAACAGAAGTGAAAGCATTCCCCAAGACTAATTGCATCAAAGTTCCATCTCCTTTGAGTTACAACTCCGATGCAACAAGTAAAAGAGGGTTTCATTATATCCTCTCAAATGACAAATCGCAGGGCTAAGAATGCTGTAATGCCAAGTTATTTGTAAGACGTTAGTATTTTCCAGTCCGATATTTATCACGATGTAACCTTTTTTTTCTCATTTAGATGCATTATCAAATTATGGACTACCTAATTATACAAGAGTTCAATTATGATACAATATTAAGTTAAATTGGTTTGTTGTAAAGGGGCTTTTTAACAACAAACATACCTGAAGCATTTTTTTGGAAACTACTACCCCCTTACTTATAAACGTGGAATAAGCTAGGAATAGGTTATGCCATGCTTTGTCCTTATCTGTAATTGTGACATTTGCATCTGACAGAAAGTGACAAAGCATGGCATAAACTATTCCAAACTTTTTCACGTCTATAAGTAAGGGGCTAGATAGAATAATAGTGAAGACCGTGTTGATAATATAGATGGTTTTTTTTAAATAGCTTGTTATGGGCTGTCTAGTGGAAAGCGGAGACAAGAGATGAATAGAAGTAATGAAAAGCGATATGAAATAACGAGGCAGTGAATAATGACGTGACGGATGACAGGGACGTTTGGAAGAAAAAGACGTGCTACGGCGTGCCCAAATCATTGGGAGGGCAACGCGATGGTCACTCTATATTAGGAATGTTGCGGACACAGATGTCTTAAATGTTATATTTGTGGATACGGATGTAAATCTAAATATTTTTTGAAAACGATAATAATGGGAAATAATAAGTTTTTTTTTTAAAGAAATGCATACAATAGAATACAATACAAAAGAAAAAACTCTGAACTGAAGGTTCATTTAAGTTATAGGCATACAACAGGCAGTCTTACCACAAAATAGCTTCCAGACAACCAGGGATACATGGAAGATATTTTCTTAAATGTTAGTATTTTTTTAGGCTTGTATGGAATTAAGACGCTTATGAACAATAATCACACACAATCATGTTATAAGTTAGTTGTTTCTGTGTGAGGATGTTCCCGAGTTGCGGACGCGGAGGTTTACATCCCTGCTATAAATATAATGACCGTAACTCAGCAAACAGCCCATGCACCTGCACGTAGCGTGTTTTCCAAGAATGTAAGTACACTCAGGGGCAAAAATAACGGGACAGAGTGCGTTTTTCATACAAACGAGGCTATTTCGAAGCCTTGGTTCCTCGCCAGGGGATGTTTGTAGTGAAATCTGATGATGGATACCCCGAGCATCGATACAGGACGTCCAGAGTGCCTAGGACACCCAACTGATTGAATCTGCGGCTAACGCCGGAATTGTGCATGTTCAAAAAAACATCTAAAATGACCATAAAATGTAAGGAAATCCAAATGCTGACTCAAACTCTCTTGCTGTGGTGTCAACTGATTGTGCGATCAGTTAGGTATCTTAAGAACTTTTGACCTCCTCTATTGAACCTTGGTGTATCCACCATTAAACCTCACTCAAAACAACCGCTGGCTAGGAACCAAGGATTCGAAATAGCCTCGTTTGTATGAAAAACGCACTCTGACCCGTTATTTTTGCCCCTGAGTGTATTTCCCGGGAACCCCGCGAATGAACGCAATCCAGTTGGACCGGGAAATTATGCGGAACCATGTTACGTGGTAAATGGAATCTCTAGTTCGGCAGCATTGTCACATTTGCTAAATGAGGATTGCACGTAGTAATTTCAACGGAGATACGTTCATGGTGCTATTCAACTCACGTTACATTACGCGAATTACGTATCTATGATCACACAATATACATTTAATATGTATGTGTGATCATAGATACGTATTCGTTAGTGCATTCTCAATTAGGCAGCCTTATACGTTCGATCTCATCGACAGAAGCCATGCTGCCAAATTGAAAATTCACGTGCTAAAAAGTGTTTTGTTCGCTCTGACGGGACTACTTAAACTCGCCGCGGCGGCATTCACTCGTTCGTTCGACCGACCGCGTTTTTCAGAGAATCACACCCCAGGACGTTGCCGGTAGTAAAATCAGCGCTGGTCTTCCGCAGGGACCATGGTGACTTAACACACTGTTCTTGCCTTGCGGCTTAAAGAAAAGAGCTACTTTTTTTTGTTACATACATACATACATAAACTCACGCCTTTATTCCCAGAGTGGGGTAGGCAGAGCTACAGAATTTCCAACAACTATAAAAACTTTTTGATAATTCCGTAACCACATTTTGCACACTTAGGCGAAGATGTTTACCAGTGTATTAGTGACAGGTTGCAAGCCCAAGCCCTAGGTTTAGTTAAATATTATAAAACACTACACTACCTTAAAAAACGGTTAACAGTAAGTAATGTGATTCCTTGCAACTACTGAATACTGAACTGCATGATAACAAACACTGTCGTTAGTACGCACTGGACGAGGGTCGGTAAGTAAGATTTACATCGGAATCTGTGAGCGGGGCTTAAATATTAACTAGTTGCTGTGACAAGGGTGCAATGGACTGTCCAGCTGGGCTGCTTTGGTTGGAGATGGAACTATTTGGCATTTATTTTATTTACATTTTATCATTAAAAATATTTTTGTACTTTTTAAAAGTAACATTTAAAACAATAACAGCGTATAATGCTCTTGCGGATTACATAAAATGCTTTTGTTATTTTCTATTACGCTGAACTACTTAATCATTTCTTTTTTAGGGTTCCGTAGTCAACGAGAAACTCTTATAGTTTCTCCATGTCAGTCTGTCCGTCCGTCCGCGGTTTACACCAGAGACTACAAACAACAATTGTACATTACGCCGAAAAACTATAATCATTAATATTATTCTGTAATTTTTTTTCGGTACCCTCCTGCGTGTAAAGTAAAGGTATTTTTAGGGTACGGTACTCAAATAAAAACGGGATCCTACTCTGTCCGTCCGCCCGTCTCTCTGTGTGTCTGTCACCAGGCTGTAACTCATGGGCCGTGATAGATAGACAGTTGAAATTTTAACAAATGGTAATAATTAGGTTGAAAAAATAGAATGAAATAAATATTTAGGGGGCTCCCATACAACCAACGTGATTTTTGCCGTATTTTGCTCGATATTAATAACGGCAACAAAAACACGCTTACAATATTTACAGAATATTAAGTTGTTTAAAAATAAATAATTAAATTAATATAAATAGTTAAGGGGGGCTACCATACAACAAACGTGTTTTTTTTGGCAATTTTTGCTAATGTTGTATAGGATAGTAGAACCCTTCGTGCGCAAGTCCGAGTTACACTTGACCAATTTTTTATTTTTATAGTATCGTCTTCGCAACCCTACACTGAGCATGGTCCGACACGCCCTTGCCCGTTTTTTTTATTTTATAAAAATCGGTCATCGGTAAAAACTGAAAGCTTACATTTTCTATTACGAGTATTTGCACGTTTACGTCTGTATTCACTATTCGCACCAGATAACGTCGATTCCAAGCATTCATTCCACATATTCATTTTACTCCCGTTTCTACGTAACCGCAAGTACCACAACGGAAATACATTAAATCCTTTAACTATATTTAGTAACTACGCGCGCGGCGCCATTCACACGGTGTTACGTTTAAATCTTTAAAGGACTAGACTGATTGAGTTCGGTTTCAGTTTTAGTTACAACTTTACTTTTAAATACATAACCAATAGTTATGAAGAGTAAACACGGATTACCGCTATATCGATATTTTTAAAACGGATTTCTTTTCTTCGATTCTTCTGGTGATTTTTTAGTTTGAAAATTTTCAACGTTTTTAGGGTTCCGTACCTAACAATTTTGTTTCTTTTGAGGTACGGAACCCTCATAGTATCACTTTTGTATCCGTCCTTCTGTCTGTCAAGACTCTTCATCACGGGAACGCGTGGAGGAGGTATCGAGTTGAAATTAAAGCCATATACTCAGGTGTACAGTCCCTTGGAAAATTCAACTTCTAACTTAACGTAAAAAAAAGATACAGCCGTTTATGCCGTTAAAAACGTATATTATATTATGACACTCTCAAGGGAACATCATTTATATGGTATTTGGGTTGACCTACAATTATGAAATTTGGAAAGTAGGTAGACTACAAATATAGGGAAAAGTTTGGAACTATAATTTTTTAATTATATCACATTAAAACAGGGTTTTTATGTATGTAAGTACCTATAAATTTGTACGGAACCCTTAGTGGGCGATTACGACTCGCACTTGTCCGTTTTTTTTATTTTAACGGGCATTTCGTTTAAAAATAAGCACAAATCTTGATATTTACTGAAGCGGGTTTGGGCAAGCTCTTAAATCGATTTAAACACAGCACTCGCTTAAATTTAGCACCAAAACTAACTTAGATCCTTAATTATACTTTAACAAGGTCCATTATCCTTCAATCAGCGCGCAGCTGCAAGCAACTTGTTCAAGTGTTGGAACTTAAATGCGATAATGAATTGTTTGGTGAAATTAAGAGTTGCTGTTCATTAGGACTATTTAATTACTGCTTAGCTTAATCTATTTGCACAAATCAGTAGATAAAAGTTTGCAGGTGGTAGGACTATGTACTCTATAAACCGTGCACTCTAAAGCTGTGAGCATAAACTCGCTACGGTTCCCCTATGGAACCCCTAATCGTCATTTGTCCTAATGCATCGTTGGTCCGAATTTTCGTTTATACTAAAGCCTTCCACTTAAATTTTAAAACTGTTTAGTGTTGTTATAATATAACTCTAACTAAACCCAACCGCAACTTTAAAAGTTGCCTGACTCATCTGTAAATTGTAAATGATCTTTGACATTCAAAAAGTGTTGTTTCTGTATCTATATTGGATTAAAAAGAAAATGATTTTAATTTTAATTTTCTGAAAACCAGTTTAGGGCAAAAGAAAATTCGGACAAAATTTAATGTATGTAGATACTCCTAAAGTGGCGAACACACGAAATGACGTTAGTGACACACCCCTTGTAGCAATTGACTCACGTGGCGTAGGGTGTGTGGAATTTCTTAATATTTCGGAAGTGAAAAGTCCTGCAGATTTTGTATTTTGAATTCAAGTAATTAAAGATTAATAGCTTATTTGCCAAAAGCTACACGATACGATAAATACCCAGCAATCTCTTTTACAATATATATATTTATCGATTTACAAAAAAGTCGATAAATGAGAAGTTGCTTTTTCAATTCAAATTGCAACGAGAATTCTTGGAACATCAGAGATGATGACACTTCGCTGGATCTTAATGGGAACTTCAATATAAGTTTAACTCTGCTCGTTATAACTTTAATAAAAATGTGACAATCGTTAGAAATAGTAAGCAATGCTGCAATAGAGTTAATATAGGTATTTACCGCCTTTCAGAATTAAGATTATGTCATTAGACCTTACTTCGTTATAGTTGTTAGAATTACTAGGAAATGCAATCTAATTAGTTATTGGCTGTTTTTATAAGAAAATATCTGATTAATACCGGTTATAGCCGGTTATTGGCATTCTCTAATAATTACAGAATGTCTCGATCTAATCGAACACTTAAAAGACCCGTGAACCTCAATGAACTGTGACTGTGGCTAGACAAATTTGGCTTTCAACCAAAGACAGGTCTATTTGCAGAGGACGCAGCCTTGGATTATCCTTATTTATTTATTTATTTATTTATTCCTTGATAAAACAGAGTTAACATTAGAATGGTAACCTAATGCCTCCTTATTAAAATCCTGCTCATAGATCCACCACTACCTTAAACATTAGTAATAATTATCTTCAAGATTGCGTTACTTTTTGTAGCTTAATACTACTCGAAGGCAGATTAGAAGTAAATTTTGACCCATTGCATAACCATGAAGTTTCTGAATATTGATAATTTTGACAGCTCTAAACAAATGCTGTTATTACTATTCTATCATAGTAAAAAAATAAGGTTAGCTTTGTTTTACTGCTGTCAACATTACCAATGTTCAGAAACTTTATAGTTGTGCAATGTGACAAGAGTACTAAACTTATTTATTATCTGGCTAGACAAGACCAAACATAGTTCTACAATCTATGGTAATTAAATCAAAGTGTTTTGTATGAATAGATCTTAGTAATCCATTCAACTATTCGATTTTATAAAAATGTTTTGATTAGGTAACAGTCTTTACGAAAACGAATCATTCGCTGTTTCTTCGAAATAATATTAGTAGGATTTTTTCAGGTGTAAGTATCCCAATTATATTTAAAGATGCTGCTTCTTAGCAACTTTACCTACTTATTCTGCCCTACTGATAAAAAAGCCGATTCCACCCAATCTGTCCGTCCGAAGATAAATGTTAGCACATTCCAGTTGCAGACCTACTTGTGCATGAATATTTAGATCTGACCCGCAAATGTGTTTAATTACGATGTACACTGAGGGCAGTTACTGTAGTGGCGACGCTCTTTTTGGTTGTCTTTCATGTGAAACAGCAATGGTTGACGATATCATTAATTGCATAAAGAACAAGAATAAATTAATTGGGATAAAAATTATGGGAGTATCTTGTGGACCCCAAGCTAGTCTGAGTCTGTATCTTGGGACCCTGGGACAGTTTACATTTAAACCACTTAGAATAATTCATGTTCCCGACTTCTGGTCCTCTGGAAAATGGTATTAAGTGAAATAGTAATCCAAAATACACATATAAATCGGGTAAATGCAGAATTTCCGCATTAATTTGATAATCCGCATCGGCAAAAATCGATACAGAGCTTATGCGGGTGCGGATTTGTGCAAAGCGCTGCAAGAACGTGGCACAGCGGGAGCGCTTGTAAATATATTTAATTCTGTTATTACCCTAAATTGTGCCTTAAAGAATGTTTAATCAAAATATTTGCATCCGTATCCACGGATATCAAAAAATATGCGCAATTTCCCTGATACAAACACAATTAATAACTATGTTTTGCACCAAGGAGCTAAGCTAGGCCCGGCCTTTTTGCTCGGCTGCAACGTGCACATTTTCTTGGCAACTTATAATTCTAGTTTTTCTATATCAGTTCATGCTTGCTTTCCTAGGTATATCAATTAAACGTTCTACAACTCGAATGAACAATGGTATCCACGTATTGAGTCTATCTTTCATTGAATTTTTTTCTTTGTTTTGGAGAAAGCACACAACAGCACAGGTCACCTGATGGTGAATGGGATCTGGAAATTTGTATTCACAGGACTGCTGTGCAATCTGAAGACTGCAATCGTAAGACCGCAAATACGTTGCCAACCTTAAGGACGTAACGCCTCTATGCTAGTAATTTCACCTGCATAAGAACTAGAATACAGTGTGTAAATCCAATACGAGCAAATATTTTAACGACGGTTAATATGCATCCTAATTAACATAAAAACATGTGTATCGTTAACCTAAGTTGTAATATTTTTTTTCATACTAATTAATTCGCCACGCAATGTATTACAAATAACTCAATTAACCTGCAATTAACTGCGACTTAAATCTTCGTTTCAACTGACAAGGTTTCAAGTGGTTCGGGAAAACTCGGTTAGACTCGGGTCACAGTCGTAGTTATGTGTATTTAAAACTTATTTAGAATGAAAAGCAGTGGAAATGCTTTTTATTTTGTTCTTAATTTAATAAAAAACACTTAGTTCATGCACATACTGATTCCTTCACACTTACAGAAATTAAAAAAAAATATCTTCGTTTAATCCTTAGTTGATCCACGATGTTCCAAACTCAGCGATGTAAATCAGGGGAAACCATTGTAAAATCACAAGACAATGTAGATACCTGTTCTCCATAATAATGCAAAATTATAACGTTTTTCTTAATAAAAATCTATCAACAAACAACCAAGGCACACAGCATTGATTGATACTTTAGGTTATGTGACTGACGGCCACTCGTAATGACATAAGGTCAACATTGGCTATACTCACCTGCCCTGCCAAAAGAGTTTTCTATCTTATTGGCACTATGAAAAATATTTTCGTTTCAAGCAGAATTTTTACTAGCTTTTGCCCGCGAGTCTGTCCACGTAGAAATTGTTTATCGCTTATATCGAGATAAAAACTGTCCTATGTGTCATGAGTCATAATAAGTCGATCCGTGGGTGTCGAATTCCTACAAAACCGTTAAACCGTTTTTGCGTGATTGAAACACAAACATCCACGGTACTTTGCCCGAGTTAACTTTGTAACTTCTTTCATTTCTTTTAATCTAATCTTTATTCTACAGAATAATTGTACCGAAGGAAGTTAGACACCTACTTAATTCAAAGTTTTGCATACTACAATAATAACATTTAAGTACTTAATCCCACTAATCCCACTAATAAATGTAAAAAATTCTCATTCTTTGCCCGTGGTTCTACTGCGTAGTCCTACTGACCAATGATTTCTATTTCAATATCAAATTGACAGGGTTGACGGATCTCCGCTGGCGCGGAGCTCCTATTTCTGGGCGTATTAGCCCTTCAGGCCAGCTGCAAAACTAACATAACTTAAACCTAGGTACCTCATATTTATGATACTATTTTCGATCAGTAACGATGATTGAATAAATCGTGACACTGCTGTATTGCGTTTACACAAGCTTAGTTCTTTACCAGTGCAAAGGTTACGACCAGCGACTGTATCGCGGGTTTTGCAACTGTATGGTGATTTCATCGCTGAAAAAGATGCTATGGGTGATCTTCCTAAGGGACATTAAGACCTTTAATGAGTAAATGGCGAACTGGACAATAACGCGAATATCAAATTTAATTTTATTTACAAACATACTGACTGGTACTCTAAAAAAGATACTGTTGAAATTTTCACTGCCGCCGGTGTACATGCCTGAGATAGCTGTTCTCCACGTGTCGACCGTGTACTTGAATACAGGCTTCACAGCGTCGTTTAATGGAGTCTATGACGTGGCTGAGATCGGTCGTTTGTCTCAGTTTTTCAAAAACTTCGGTTATTTTGTTTTTGAGCTGTTCCACCGACGTCCTAGGTTCCGAGTACACCTCGTTCTTAACTGCCCCCCAAAGAAAAAAATCGAGTGGCGTTAAATCGGGAGAACGAGCCGCCCAGCGACGTGGGCCAAACCTCCCGAGCCACCTGTCCTCAAACATTGAATTGAGGACATTTCGCACGCGAATTGCCGAGTGAGCCGGAGCACCATCCAGCTGCAGCCATGTCTGCCGGCGTTCTTCTTCGGGCAGCGTATTAACGTAGTCTGCTAAAGGCCCATTCAGAAGCTGTATAAACTTGTCTGTGTTTAGGTTACCGTCGATAAAAATAGGCCCGATAATACGATTGCCATGAATCGCAGCCCAAACGTTTACAGCCCAACGATACTGGTGCCCAGTTTCTTTTAAATTGTGAGGATTTACCCGTGACCAGTAATGACTGTTACGCTGGTTCCAGACCCCATTCCGTGTGAATGTACTCTCATCAGTCCAGATTATCTTGGCCAAAAAATCGCCGGCTTCTCGATGTTGGCTGAGCAACCACTGACAAAGTGCAATTCGTGGCGGCAAGTCCCTGGAGAGCAAAGCGTGAGCCTTTAAAAATTTGTAAGGATGTTGCTTGTCGCGCTTGAGGATATTGTGCACCACCGTTTGACTCACATTAAAGCGTCGCCCAGCATTCCTGGTACTATCCTCTGGGTTAGACGAAAAATGGAGCAGTATTCGATCTTCTGTTTGAACGGGAACCTCTCGATTCACTGCTGCACCATCAGTTCTTCCGGTCACAGGCAAATCCTCTCGAACTCGCTGTAATGCGTTCACAATCACTCGAGCGCTACTCGGAACTCTGCGATTCGGGAACCGCTCTCTGTACAAACTTAACGCTCTGTTTCCATTTTGTTGAGCTTCACCATATGCTAAAATCATATCACTCAATTCCTGAGCACTAAAATTAGATGGTCGCGGCATTTTAGATTTATGTAACTGTTTTCCAGCATATGTCATAGTTCTGTTATCCTTTTTTACTACATGATGGGTTTTCTGTATGCAGTAGTGCAATTCCTCATATCTAAACTGTTTTCATAATAAAGAAGTATGTAGGTAGGTACAATACAACTTCTTCGTCTATGGTCATCTGAATTGATTACCACAGGTCATGACTCTTTTGACAGTTACAGTTCTTTGTTGATAAATACCACATTAAATCCGCTAAATTAATACATAATCTGTAAATGCAATATTATCCATTAATAAAACCAAGCCCACAAAAAAGATCATGTCAATAATGTGTGAATAATGTATGTGTGTGATAGATGACACACTGGATACCTAGTAAAGATAAGTAAGTAGTATGTACGACAATTTACGTGCATGGGTGCATTAAATTATGATCGTTTCACGTTAAAATCAATAATAATACAAAATAAAACGTTTTTGTTTAGAGAACAATTCTAATTTTTCACGTTAAATGCCATAATTACGCTAGTTTGGCTGCCGATATACGAAAGGTCTGAAAAAGTTATGCATTATACATTGCTGCTCGATGGGACCTTTAAAAATTAATTGCGCTCTATGTATTAGAGTTATTAACGAAATTCCACATTTACATGACTTGTAGAGCTATAACCTACGTCTAGTTTAAATGTTTGCTCGTATTCCATTTACACACTGTATATTATTATGTAGGATACGAATTTGCATGTAAACATCTAGATGTGAACTGTTGCAAACAGAAGCCGTTTCCACCCAAATTGTTTGTCCGAAGATATATGTCAGCACATTCCAGCTGCAGATCTACTTGCGCATGAATATTTAGAGCCGCCGGCGCAGATGTGGTTAATTCATAGAGGTAGGAAAGCATAGAGGGAGTATAAAAACGGCTAATAGATTAGTACTCTTCGCACCTGTTACAAATGCCCTTCGTTTAAGTAGAACAGTCGTCTATATATGATCGCTTTCGATTGAATTTCAAAAGTGTACCACTTTTTAGGTGTGTCAGTGTGTGACTGCATTAGTGTGTGTAAGTTTGCAATCAGTGGTGTGCGGTTTATATAAAAGCTGTGTTGTACACAGAAGAAAAAGGTGGTACGCTTGACATTTTGCTTCACGGGATCTATGTTTTCCTACATCTATGGGTTAATTACGTCCCCTGAGAGCAGTAATGGCGACGCTCTTCAGTGTGATAACAATAGTGTCGATAAGAGAGGCATTTTATAGTGTCTTGTGTATTTGTAAACTTGGACGCAAAAAAGAGGGGTCTTATGTTTTGACCGCTATGTTTGACAGATATGTGTGTGTGTGTATGCGCGTCAATGTTTGTATGTGTGCGTGTGTGTGCGCGTGTGTGGCTCCGTGTCTGTCTTTGGCAGGGAGCTCTTGAACGGGTGAACCGACTTGGTTGCAGTTTTTTTTAATTAAAATCAGGTTTTCTTTCGGTTGCTATAGTTCATGAAAATCGGATAACCTGTTTAAGAGATATCAGCTTTGAAAGAAAGGGTCACCATTATATCTGGGGTTTTTAGCTATCTAGGAGTTATTTTTCTTATTATTGTTGCATGTTGGACAAAGACAAAATAAATAAATGCTATAAAATCAGACAACTTTAAAAACATATATCACGCATTAAATCGCAGTCAAGAGCAAGATGTCGATTGAGAACTAGAGTAACTTTCAGAGCAAGCATAATATAACATTCACAGCAAAGTTGCAAATCTGCCAAGTATGCAAAACTTGGTTTTTTACTTGTAAAAAGTTTGGCAACACTGCTTCACCGTAAGTAATGCGAAAGTTTTATTACAGCTCTATATTTCAATACCTAATATGAAAACAGAAATAATAATTGCATATGTATCAAAATTGCAGTTAAAATGAAATAATTAGGTGAAACCGCAAATTTGGATCATTATGTAGTAATTGAGTTGTTGGTAATTCTCTGCCTACCCCACTCTGGGAATGAAGGCGTGAAGGTATGTATGTAGTAATAGCGACCCGCCCTCGCTTCGGTTCGGTTTATGTGAGTATGATATACCTATAGCCTATTGCCTTCCTTGATAAATGGGCCATCTAACAATGACAGATTTTTCAAATCGGACCAGTAGTTCCTGAGATTAGCGCGATCAAGCAAACAAACAACCTCTTCAGCTTTATAATATTAGTATAGTATAAACTGGTTTTCAGATGAGCCTGGCAACTTTTTAAGTTTTCCAATTATATTTGCGATGCATTAGGACAAAATGACGATTAGGAATTCCATAGGGGAACCGTCTGTTCTGGTGGCATTGTAGTGTAAAGAATGGTGGTGGTACCGATTATAAAACACAAACTTCACTGCTTATTCTTTTATTAATTTGTAACTCTTATTTATATATATATGTACAAGCGATGCGCCCGGCCCGCAGGCCTAGGAGCGACTCCCGAAAAACTAAACAAAAATAAATAACCGCCGTTCTATCGAACCATTTGCTTTTAAATTTAAAATATTAAAAGCAAATGCGACGTATAACCTAAAAAGGTACAGTGAAATAAGGTCTATTTTTGCATTGCAACCTTATTTCACTACATCCCTCGTCCCTCTGGAAGTAGGGATGAAACCTAACAGGCCCTAACAACTACCTATACCAGGCATGAACAGAGTTTACTCGTCCAGTCTTGCTGGATAGCCTGCTGTGCGATTAACATGTCGATCTTAGAATGTGTCATTTAAATAAATCGACCACCATAATAACACAGGAAGCTTGCGCCCATTGAAAACCTGGCCAAAAAGCAGGGCGGCAAGTATGGAGAAAAAGAACCTGCCTACCTAACTCTAAAAAGAAAATAATGTCAATCCGCGCATTGAAGATGCCGGATTGCCTCACAAAGGTAATTGAGGAATCTCTCGTCCCTCTGGAAACAAGGATGAAGCTTATTTGAAGACAATAGCGGACCTCTGTCCCTTTCATCCGTCAGTGCTTCGACCTCTATCGGATCACTCTCGGATTCAAGTTATCTAAAAACAAAGTTAAAAGTTTTATTTTATTAGAACCCTATCTCAATAAAAACAACAAAACATTATATAAAATAGAAGCGCCTGTGTCACACATCTCGGCCTGAGATATGGACACAGCGTCTTCGCAGAATGATGATGGACTGCATCGCTTCCTGATATCGCATCAGGTGAGTGCAGCATCAGCAAACTGCCAAGCACAATCCAAAATTGTGCAGCTTGCAAGTCATCGGTTTGAGTACATGAAAAAGAAATATTATTGAATACACAAAAATCTGCAACCCTAATCAAGACTAAATTCATCTTCATTTGTATACAAAACACTTTCACACACACCATTTAATATTATAAATAAGCATTAGAGTTATTTGATAAATTGTTTATTCCAATCGCCATATATTTAACCATGTTAATCATCAATTCTTCCATCATGTCTGCGTAACCTTTTTACCTGCCTATACCTTTCTATCTTAACGCCCCACGACTCTACATATAAACTATTATCCCAATAATTCATACAGCTATAGGTGAACAAGGCATCATACCATTGCTATAACCCGAGTTTATTATGAACTCATATGGGTCCACCCAAACTATACAAATTAACTAGCCCTGTATAATCTATTTGCCGTCGTGAATGATGAAGGACAATACATCCTTCCCCTGAATTACTTTGTAATGTTTAGGGTTTACATTCCCGATCAACATATAAACTACACGTATATATAAAAAATCCCGGTCAGGTCGTTCTTATCGATACCGTCGATAACATCCATCTCATACCTCCTTCTATGATCCAACCAACTCACTTTCCATGACTATAATTCCAAAACTGATGATTATTAGACATTTATACAAACAATATTTACTTTGTTTACATACCATTTAATTCATTTATAATGTGTGACATTCAAACGTCAAGAAATATCTGATAGCTCACAGCTAAGCTAACGAAAAATTAAAAAGTTATTTGGCTGCGTCCACACTTTTGAACATGCTAACGCAAGATGCCATTAAATATTAAATATCATGATCAATGTCACGTCATTTATGACATAATTAAATACGTCGTAAGTATTTATTTCTTAGAAGCGAAAATAAATAGAAGTAATAATAAAATTACACGTGATAAAAATTAATAATTCGGGATTATAAATTCTAACGCGCCCAACATGAACATGCCCGCCTATATTTCGCTAGAAATTCCTACGAAGAAATACATATAAAAGATCTGACTTTTTAATGGGAATCCTCCGTGGCGGCGTCTTCTGGTAGACATCGCTCCTCTCTCGTCGTGACCACGTCGTGGATTACTTCTGGAGCTTGTCCTGGATCCATCTTCGATGATCGCTGCCGAACTCGAAACTTCTGCTGCACTTCGTCTTCCCGCAATGCATAGCGGAGCTGGAATATTACTGACCCGTACTAGGGGTCTAATTATAATCAAGTGCCTTTAATCTCCCCTTTTGATGGCCCCATATTTTTTTCTTCGGTGCAGTGAAGTGAATAAAATAAGCGTCGATGTTGACCATGGTGTGGTTTCTATCACTTCCATTTCGTCCATATCGTCGTTTATGATAAAATAATGCTAATGATGATGAAATAAAAATATATTAAGTATGTACGTAACTTTCATTTCCGGGGCGGGTGTTGAAGATGATGAGGCACAGTGTCTACTCATCCTCCTTATTCTTTCTCACTCAGTTTGGTAGAGCATCACTTTTTACGAACTGTTGGAGGTACGGGTGACTTGATCACTAACCTCCACCATGTAAAGAATGGTGGTGGTACCGATTATAAAACACAAACTTCACTGCTTATTCTTTTATTAATTTGTAACTCTTTTATTTATATATATATGTACAAGCGATGCGCCCGGCCCGCAGGCCTAGGAGCGACTCCCGAAAAACTAAACAAAAATAAATAACCGCCGTTCTATCGAACCATTTGCTTTTAAATTTAAAATATTAAAAGCAAATGCGACGTATAACCTAAAAAGGTACAGTGAAATAAGGTCTATTTTTGCATTGCAACCTTATTTCACTACAGTAGCTCTTAAACGTTTTTTAAGCTTTATAAATCGGGATTGGGATGTTTTACAAATATCAGCTGTGAATTTATTGAATAGTCATCTTAAACTAGCTGCCCGCCAGCGGCTTCACCTTGCTGCAAATTTCTGACTTTCCCGGTGGAGTTTTAAATTATTTTATTTCAAAGCCTCGTCCTGACAATGACAAACACAAAAAAAACAAATCAGGCAAATCGATTCAGCCGTTCTCAAGTTATAGCGTGTCCAGAAGAAATAGGGGTTCATTTTTATATATAACTAGCTGCCCGCCAGCGGCTTCGCCCCGAGCTGCACCGACGTTCCCTTGGATTTTTCATTTTTATTCTTACATATAAACCTTATCCTGACAATAACGATTATATACATAGATAACATATTTTTAGTACACACAATTTAAAATTGACAGCGGTGAGAAATTTTCAAGATTAATTTATAATATTTAATCCTAATGCGACAGTGACGTATGATCCCTGGAGTAATCATTAAAGGATTAATCTCACTGTCTGAGATGTATGCCGTCTCCAAGGGTTAAAATGTGTAAATAATGTATAAGAATAAAATATTAGTTGGAGTTACGATGAAATCTTTAGTGTCAAATATTTGCAATGACAAGTTTATTCTCTAGGGATATTATGGAGGTTGTATTGGAACCAAGCTTGGAGATAAAGGTCATCATAATTCGGAGGTTTTTAGGGTTTCATCGCTAAGGGTGCCAAACAGGGGTGTTATTCTCTCAAAAACAACGGACGGTCGGTCGAACGCGCGAAATTATTCCCATCAGAGCGAAAAAAACACATTTTAGCGCGTGCATTCACAATTAGGCAACCTTATACGTTTGATCTTATCGACAGAAGCCATGCTGCCAAGTTGAAACTACACGCGCTAAAAAGTGTTTTATTCGCTCTGACGGGACTACTTAAACTCGCCGCTATACGATTTCGCTCGTTCGTCCGACCGTCAGATGTTTTTGAGAGAAGTAACACCACAGGATCCTACTTCTAAGCCTTCATTGTCCGTCTGTCCGTCATAACGATAGTTATCTGTATTTCATAATTTTGAAAAATGATCTTTTGCTACTTTTTTTGCGGCGCTTCTCCGCAAACATGGTCTTTTCCGAAGCGTTGGTATATTCACAGCATCACCGACATGTAAAGAGAACTGATATGGCTAATATATTGAATAAAATATTTCATTTCATTTCGATAAATACTTAATCTTAACTCAATGTTTTGATCCGTAATTACTTTTTTACAGAAAATGCATAGCGGCGCATAATATTTTCTAAAAATGAATAAAATCAATTTTTAAATAATAAGTGGTGTCCCCATAGTTGTAAAACGACACGATACTTGAGTACTTGTAGTAATTGATTACTTTATAAAAAACACATAATGAACGTCACACGCCTTGAAAGTACTGTATAAAGGTGTAAGTTACCGCATTCGTGTTAAATACGTGAGCAACGTCGCGGGTAAAACGCTTTTAGCTTAAAACTCCTCCCAACACAATACACGGCAGCTCAAAGTAATATACAGGCTGATTTGGACTGCATAAGGTAATTTGCGGCGGCTGCAGGTTGTTAGCGCCATGAAACCCATCTAAATTAAGGCGTTAGAATTACCAGGGGAGAATGACTAGGATGGACGTCATTTTCCAGCTGAATGAGAATTTCTTGTTTATTTGCTAGTGTTAGTGAGAATAAATTGGGCTGCCTTGATATACATTGTGTTGGGTTCGAAATGTATTGTGTTTTATTTAGTTAGAAAACTCGCTTAATGTAATTTTGCGGTTTTTATTACATTGTCTGACTTTGATTTATCTTGCAGGTCTAATGCATCACGTAGATTGTATTAGTAATTATTAACAATGAGTGAGCGGAATAAGGGTATTACTTAGTATTTTGCAGAACTACGGTAATTGAGTGTGTTTGTTTGCACACAGTATCCAATCACTTCGTTTGTATGGGGCGTCGTAAACAATAATTATAACGTCATGATCATTTGTTTAAGAGGTATGCTCTTGTCGGTCAAGCCTTATTTTTACATACATACCTACATAAATACATAAACTCAAGCCTTAATTACCAGAGTGGGGTAGGCAGAGCTACAGAATTACCAACAATTCTAAAAACTTGTAGTTAATTCTGCAATAACACTTTGCACAATCACTACTACTGTGTACTAGTGACAGGTTGCAAGCCCATCGCCTAAAAATACTACACACCTTTATTCCCTTAGTCGGCTTTTACAACTTCCACGGGAAGACCCGGAGTGGCGCTGTTCTAAGTCAGCATCGGCACAGTAATACTAATACTAATAATTAATAAATCAAGGTGTTTATTTCTAATATTTTTTTTTGCTGTATTCGTTTGAGTTTACATTTGTTTAAATTAAGCTTACCAGTTTGTATAAACTCTTGATTTTATCAAATTGACCCCACTTTATCAAGCAGGGGTTAGGCATACATTTACACAAAAACGTCTCGGAATACTTTTTGGTGACATTGTGTCACCAATCCCAAAAGCGAAGCATCGGAAAAGTTGTCAATAAATGACGAATAGACTAATAATTCATACGGACTCTTAGCGTAATCTAATGCCATCGAGATTCATGGCTCCATGGGTCCTGCATTCACACGAGTAGGGGCATCAATCAAAGTCAGTCACAGGGGTCGGACAGACGGACATACGGATTTACTGAGTGCGAGATTGGAGCGCTGATTATTGGGTGATGAAGGTTTTTATATATAGTTGTACGTGCTGCTAGACGTACAGGAAATGTCGTGAGTGATTACATGTTAGAGAACATGGCGCCTGATCTAATCAGAGAGGGTTTTTTCCGTGGGTGAGATTGGGAAAAATCAAAGAAACTTTATTTATAGTTTAGAAAGGGAAATGAAGTTATGTTAAATTGTTGAATTGATTTAGTGATCTTTGATTTTATTTAAGGATGTCACGTGATATATATATTTATTTCTTTAAATATCGTATGACATTTTTAATACGTTCTATGTTACAGAATTCTAGCTCTACCTTATGAAAACGACTGGATTCTTTTACTAACCTAGCCTTTGCTGTCGATCAGCCAGGCACTTGGTTATTTACAGAGTGTGTATGTCGTGGTACGGAACCCTCCGTGTGCAAGTTATACTGGCACTTGGTCGGTTTTTACAAATCGTCATCATCATTCAACCAAGTCTTGGATGGCTAAAGATTTGCAGAAGATTATTGGATGAAGGAACTATGCTATAGGTCAATGTTATTTAGAAAATAACTAAAGGCAACCCATGATTATTTTTAGTAACCAGCTTTAGAAATAACCGAGATGTTTAGAACACAGTTTGAAAGTAGACGCTGAATCATGGTCATGATTTGGAGATCTCGTTTACATTAAAATATTTTGCGAGTGCTAAAAGAAAGATTTATCTTTAACCTATTTCCTAAAAGTTTATGGACATACATCGTAATGTGTATCAATATTACCCCCAAACTGTCTCGCTGACGTGACACACTATCATTTATAAATTCAGGGTCAAATAGCAATACACTTAAGTGTCCAAACGTGATGTATTGAGAACTAATCGTCCACGAAAACTTTTTATCGGAAAGACGTCTAGAACAATTTGTTTTGTCGTTCGTAAAATGGGTCTTAGAAAATATTTGTGACATCTTGAGAGGTTCGTTTTTGTCACATTTTCTTAAATCTCATTCTATTTGTAATTATTTGGCCTAATCTGTAAAATCAGATTTTTCCTATCTTTTGTATTTCTCAGAAATTGGTTAACTTTACTTGGAACTGACAAGCTTTGCCCGAAATTAGTCGACTATATTGAACGCTTCATAATTCGGAGGTCCTTTCGTTCCTAAAATACTTTTGATATTTTTACTCCTTAATATCATAGTCATCATTCATCAGCACAGTCTACTGCTGGATTACAGCGTCTTCTTGCAGTTTCTATACGCTTTGGACCTGCTCATTCAATATGATTTCTATTAATACATTTCATCGTCATCGTTGGTTAGCTGCGAATGTAGATTTTTCACCTGACATGTTGCGTTCCCCATCTTCTATTATCGTTAAACGTTAGTATTTTTAGTATCATTAGTCTCTCAATCAAATCAAATTCATTCATTGTTACATTACTTCAGTAAAAGGCTTGAGCACAGCTTGGCTGAATTTAAACTCACGCTTGATCAGCTCTGAAGAGATTACAATCTAGTTTCATAAAATTAAATATTAATGTGAATTAGTGGTAATAAACCTTCCTCATTAATTGATTTTTCGGTAGCTTTTAATAAATTTATTATTATTTGTTGTAACTTTGGTAAACTCCTTAAGTAAGTTGCTTAAGTTGGTACACCGCGGGTTCATGAATACCTATTTCGGAAATCAATCTAAATGTATGATATTATTATCTGTGAATTGTTCAAAAAGTAAGATGTCTTAAGCGAATGATACGCTTGTTTCGTTTAAAGCCCAGACTAAAACTTAAAATACTTGTAGAAAGATGACTGAGGTTAATTCTTATCTCCTCAATTTGTTCATTTTATTTCTGTCAGATATAACTGCTCGAACTATGTGCCCGTGTGTCCCGAGCCATGGCCGCGGCATTTGTGGCTTGTCCGTGATGAATCTGGACAAAACGTCCGCCCATATTAAATTTCCCGCCATTATGGAAACGGCCGGATTTGGCCAAACAAGTAGGAAGTGACCAAGTCTGACATTGGTCAGTTTGAGTAGTTGGAACATTCGTGGGCAGTTTATTTGATTTTAGTGATTTTTTTTTTTTATTTATGGGAAAATTTTAAAGCAAATCAAAAGAAATAGGGTAAAATGTCTTAGCGTTAGTATAAAAAAATATTTTGCTTATAAAACACTTTTTTGTTACTTAAGTCAATTTTAAACCATCAGTTCCCGTTATCACTCTGGGTTGAAATTTGTATTTATTTGCACAGAAGTAAAACTAACATAAAAAGGTAAAAGGTATTTGTGTTTTCCGGCAGTGAAACAGACATAGGTACTTGTCGCCATCTAACTAAGAGGTGGTCTGGAGGGGAGGTCTTTTATTTGTTATGGAATTGTTTTTAACTCGGACACCGTTACTGTCAAGGAAATAAGAGCTATCAAAACGTTGACAATACGACAACAGGTCAAAGACGATATGGTTTTGACCACCAAGAATTTCGGCCCCGCTCTGACGACAGAGCAAAAGCAAGGTCACGTGATTAACGTAGTTCCTTCAGGTTTTATCTCTTAAGATTGGTTTTTAAGAGTATTGCAAGAATGTTCCAACAATAAAACATTAATTTATAATATACTTACTGATCCTACAGACCAAAGAGAAAGTTACTCGTATTAGCGTCTCTTATTCGTAAATAATTATAAATAATTCGTACAGGTAGCTACGTCCCTTTTGGTATGTTAGTCGGACTATTAGTATGTGTGACCTTAGATTATATCACGCAGGGATCCGCCAAGCATTCATTGCCTGCTTAACCCTGAGCTTTCAAATGAGGCCCAAAGTGAGAAACCACGTCTTAGATCCATATGTCATCACTGTCTCCAACACCCTAATAATAAATCACCTACTCCTTTCACTAACCAATGTTTTGTTGTCATTTCTTTAACTCCAACACTACAAACTTGCAAAAATAACGTCCAACGACTCCCAGCGGCCACGAATAAAATATTAAACGCGTAATCCCTTCCGAGCGATTGCCTGATGCTCGCGCCCGACGTTCTACCCTTTCACGAAACAAGGACTCATCAACCATAAATCTCCCATTTCATTTTCCACCGTAACTTCAGTCACAAAGAGACAATTGTACTGTAACTGTTATCTTGAATATGTACCATTTAAGTTAAAAGGTAAACGTTGAGTTATAGAGCCATGGAATTAAAACAAAACGCGATTGCGGAGCGATTTCGATCTGATTGCATTATCCCGGGAATTATGGGCCGATTGATGGATTCTGTGGGATCTTTGTGACGGGAAAAATGCATTTTTTGTTCTTAAATTTGTTTATCATTTTCGTAAATAAGTCCAATATTTTTCATTTAAACCCAAGTGACCTTCTATCCCAAATTTATACTCAGTAGAAAGTAGAAACCAAATGAGAAAAAGATGCTGACTATGAAGGAGATGGTGAAGTGGGACGTACTGGACTAGCTATGTAAAGACTGGGCTGAAAATCGAATTGGACAATATCCATTTAACTGTACAAACCTCCCTGCAATAGAGACATATACAGGAGGAATGGTTTTAATCCGGTCAGTTCAACTGAAGTCATATTTTTAACCAAAAGCCGACTTCAGTTGGACTGACATACATATACAGTCAGCAGCAGAAGTATGTAGCTACGCAACTGAAGAGGTCAAAATGATCTGCACTCTATTGTCAAGAGAATACGTCGTGTCTAGATCATTTTGAGCATTTTATTCTGCTAAGCTACTTTTGATGCTGATTGTACCTAATTTTAATTTATTTTTTGCGTTTTTGAAGGTGGTTTTTATTTAAAACATTTATTTTATTGTACAAAAACAAAAGTGACAAAATTAATAAATTATTTTGCGATAATAATACCAAAATTTAACAAGACTACGAGTATGTTTAAATGGTGAATTACTTATGCCCGATTCCTATATTCAAGAAACGAATCGTTTTCCTTACGTCTCGTTAAAATTTGACATTTGCTACGTACAAAATGTGTCAAATTTTAACGGGACGTAAGGAAAACGATTCGTTTCTTGAATATAGGAACCGGGCATTAGTAAGCTCTTAAAGGCTAAATTAACTAATCTCGAAGGTGTTTACTGCAATAGCACATCAAAGCAAGAAAACGACAAATTAACAAAGATTTAATAGTCAATTGAAACTTCGGCTAATCCTCGTGTCTTAGGACCTCGGGAGCGGTGCTACTTAAAGTTAAAGCCTAACTCACGAAGTTAGGACTTTCGACTCTTTAGCCGGGGAATAAACCCTTGCGTTAGTTTTCACTGTTCAATACGATACGTTATTTACCAACTTTCACTTGCAACAACTCAACTTTCATGACGTAATGGAAAAGTTACTGTTGTTTTTTGAAAACCATGTGCACATTTAAGACCTTACTGGAAGTCGTACCCAAAACCCTTAGCTTTCTAGGCAGGGTCCAATTGAACAACTCATAACACTGCTGTGTGGGGCCTCTGCTCACTTGTTAAAACCATACTGCCTTTGACATGTTATCGTATCGTCTACGTTACAATAGCTCTTATTTACTTGACAATAATGGCGGCCGAGTTTAAAACAATACGGTAACAAGACAAAGGCATTTAGAACCGGAATAGAGACCATAGTAATGTTGTTCGTTTATAAGAAAAAAGACAACTCGGAATACCATATACGATTTGTTGAATATCATACATAATAATATTATGGTATTTCACATTGCATTGTATCTATCATTTGCGGGTGGTAGGACCTTGTGCAGGGTCCGTCCGGATCGCTACCACCATCTTATCCATTAACCTACCGCCAAACAGCAGTGTTCGCATTGTTGTGTTCCGGTTTGGGGATAAGACAGCCGGTGAAATGACTAGCATAGAGGCATTCCTTCTTAGTCGTCAGGGTTGGCAACGCATTTGCAGTCTTAAGATTGCATTGCAGTCTTGTGAATGCGAATGTCTATGGGTCACACAGTTTCTACTTACCAACAGGTGGCCTGTGTGCTAGTGTGTCTTCTCTATGCCATAAAAAAAAAACTAGGACGTCAAATACGCTTTCAGGGCCTCTATACAACAAGGTAAAAACCAAATCGTTTTTGACCTGTTATCGTATTTTCAACGTTATTATAGCTCTTAGTTACTAAGAGTAATGGCAGCCAATTAAAAACAATACCATAACATGTCAAATACGATATCGTTTTTACCGCCTAGAATAGAATCGCAGGTTTAGGTTAACCGCCTTGTCAAATATTGACACAATGATTAGTATTGAGTGGGATGTAATGGACATGTGGTCTAGCGAAGTCCGCAGAGAGCGCGTGCACTAGCGTTGTAATATATCGTATCTCCAGGTAATACGACAAATACGCCGTTTGCCCTAAAAAGACCAAATTAAATTAAGAAAGTTTTCGAAACACCTTAGGGGTTCAATTATGACTAGGTAAAATTTACACTGGGCCTAGTTAAGTTATAATTTAGCTGAAATTGAGTTGATTGGAAAGTTTACCGCTGTGAAGAGACGGTAAGGCTAGTTAGAGTTCGATTCCAAGAAATATCCGTGTTAAACGCCAACGGGAGGATTTCATCCAAATCCGCAGGAAATTTATTCCTAAGTTTTGAAGGTTTTTACGTGAAGAAAATATCTCACTAATATTATTACCTATTATTTTATTGAAAGACGTTTCAACAATCGTATCATTACGCAATAAAAATATTTCATCGACTTACTTTTTTTGGCAGTCACAAGTCTAACATAAAACCCCTGAGGTGTTCCTTCTCTCACATTGGACGAGGTCGCGGGAGTGCTATTCCATACGCTTACTCGGCTCTTACGGGCCCGTCTTCAATAGGGGTTTCAAAAAAAAAAAAAAAAATCGATTTAATGATACAATCGATGAAATGATACAATCGATGAAATGATACAATCGATGAAATGATACAATCGATGAAATGATACAATCGATGAACTGATACAATCGATGAAGTGAAATTCTATAAAATGATGGACTACCTGTTTTCCATAATATATCGAGTAGGTACCGAAGTAACGTTATCAAAAAAAAATGTATGGCGATTGAAACCAGCGCCGCGTGGCTATATTTAGTACTAACATTTACAAACACGTTGACATTCACAATGACTTTCGTATCGACATCGAGTAGTAAAGGTCAAGGAAACGCAAAAATTATGTATGGAAACGTGCGTGGGTGAGATGAAAAAATAGAGAACGGACAGATTCTGTTAAGGTATAGTCCACGTTTTCGTGCGTTTGCCTAGTTCGTAGTGACCTTGCCTACAAAGCTAGCGGTCCCGGGTTCAAATACCGGTAAGGGTAGATATTTGTGTGATGAGCGCCATTTTTTCCTGAGTCTTCGATTGTTTCAATGTTATTAAGTATGTATTTTGTCTAGTACCCATAGTACAAGCCTATTTACTTTGGGACTAGGTCGATTGGTGTGAGAGTATCAGCTGACATTTCAAAAAAATAAAAAATACAACAATTATTTATTATCACTTAGCCAGTTTATAAAATTCCAGTCGCTGAGGCCTCTCTTTTGACTTAAAAAGTATGTGTTGGGCGCCTCGCTCTTCCAAAAATCAACATAAATGATAGGTACTTAACTTAGCATTAATAAAATAAAATATATGTCCTGACTCACCGTGTATGTGTGGGTGTGCGCGTGTTTGTGCGTGTGTGTGAGTGTATGTATGTGTGTGTGTGTATTGTGATGTGTAGGTGTGTTTTGTCACTGTACTAAGTCGCTCATTTATTTAACTATTTCAATTAGTTAAGGCGATTCGGAAGCATGATGTATGATTAAAATGTTTGTGCTAGAGCTACACATATATGTTATCATATTAACGTTATCAGCTCTAGTGCATAAAAACAATCAGCTTGCATAACAGTGAAGTCAGTCGCGAGACGGTCGTCGACGCACTCAGACCTGTCCAGTACCGAAATAAACTATTTACACAACGAAACGCCATAACATTAAAATACAAGCTTGCGTTTTCTCCGTTACATGTTTTGTACTGTGTTAACTCATATCGTTCCCGGTGTGTGAAAGTGAGACAACGCTATTTTGATCATTCACCTGATAAAACATGGCGTCATGGCTTGGTAAATCGCAAATCAATCATTTTGACGATGTGACTTTTTTTTTCTTGCCTCTTAATTACGCGTATGTGCTTGTGAATACGACGGCGAGAAATTTTGGAATTTACAGTGTCAGTGACGATTGTTTCAAGGTATGTAGGTTTTTAGGTTATGTTGTTTTGCTTCATACTAAGTAACTTTGTCTCTTTGGTACGCTTTTGCAAATAAACAAATGAAGCGATCTCGATGAAGTTTGGTATGGAGATAGCTTGAACCCCGAGGAAGGATATTGGGTACTTTTTACTGCCAGTAGCGATCAACGGCTTTTACTCGTACAACGGAGTCGAGGGCAACAGTTAGTAATAATAAGTAATATTAAAATGCGAAAGCAGTTTGTACTTTATGCTTTTACTGCTTAACCGCTGAACCGATTTTGATGAAATTTGGTATCCCGGATTGTTTACGTTTCCTGACGGAAAAAAACCTTTACGGGTAACATAATACCAGTACTTTATACTTTTGAATTAACTTCAGTCGAGTGTGAGTAAACTATGACTTTATCAGCAGGTCAAAGTCAAAAATTGTTTCTTTAGGCTTGGATTTTGGAAAACAGGGATCATGGGTCATGGGTGATTTGCTTGGATTTTTTTAAGAAGTATCCTTTAAGGACTTTACCTTAAAATAGAGGTCTTTACGGTAGTTTTAGTTGATAATACGCGTATAGTTTGCTATTTCATTTACTTATTACTTATGAGAATTATATAAAAAGATATATAAAAAGCATTATGATTGTTTCAAAAAAAAATCATCTTGGGTATCCTTTTGTTTTTATTCATACGAATAACAAAAAAATTTAAGCGAGTACCTATAGGTTACTCAGCGGCACATAACAATGTAAGGAACTAGGCCCAATTGTTTGATTATTTATTATTATTTTGAATTCTAATATACAGAAAATAAGGCACACATTCAAACTTAACATAGGGTGCCCAACGGCACCAATAACCTATAATGGGTTAATAAGTAGGTACAATGTATCTATTACGAGGAAAACAACAAATCAGAAAATAAAGTTGAAAAACCATTAGCCAGTTAGACATAACTGTTGTGTTGCTCTTTTCCTTGTTTTGAACTCGTACCGACTCGTAATTAAAAGAACTATGATTTATTTTGTAACGACAGATTTTTTCAGTAAAATATTTGATCAATCTTTAAGGGACGTTTCGGCAAAATGAGACTTAATATAATTCTTAGAATAAATCATCAGTTAATCGAGAGTAAATCTTTTTTACGTTTTACCAACGATAATAAAATTCTAAGAATACCTATAGGTATTAAACCTTTTCGGGAATAGTTGCTATACCACCGTTTCGCGTGGAATAAAAGAGTTATCCCAAGAATAATTGAACAATGTCCACATCTTGTTTGGTGCTGTCAAATTAACTTAACATTTATATTCTAATGACAGTTATGTTCCAGTCCTATATAATACTATAAAAGTAAAACTACAATACAATCGTATCTACAATTCAAAGTTAAAAACTAAACTTATTTTAATTAAAATAAAACTAAGCTACTGAAAAATTAAAGATTAAAATAAAAATCACCACTACAAAAAGAATACCCCCTCTAGCAGGTCCGCGCGCGGCATAGTCCCTATAACACTGGCTGCATTACCTCTCTGGATAGCTAGCCCAATCCTTTGGGAGAGGTAAGAACCAGCTAAAAAGTAAATAAAAGTCATAGCTATTTAAAAGTAAATAGGTATGACTGAAGCTTTGACATCATTCGGTAGTAAAGCGATTTCATTTTACGGGCTTATACAAATTACGGCGAAAAAAACTATTTTATAACCTTCAATAGGTATGTATTTCATTATTTGTTTTATTTTTATATTAAATTAATAAATGTAGGCTAATATTGTAATTTGTAAATAGGTTATCTGGACATCACATCAATAATTGTATAGATTTTAAATTGACTTTATGTACCTAACCTAAATTTGCATGTGAATTTATCTACTGTATCGAATTCTAGCAAATGAATATTCATTTCATTTTACTTTCGTTCATTCACCATTCTTATTCAAGCTTAGTAATACCAATTATTGGTACTTAACGTTGCGTGGAAAAAATATTAATTATAATGACTATTGATGACTACAAATACTATAACCATCTCGTGTCATTGTGGCCTATTGTTACAGTACAGTACAAACAATGTACTATTGTTTAGATAGTCATACTTACTAGTGCGATCACTGTTACGCCCCGGACGGATCGCATTACGCCTAATAATTCTTCCGTCCGCTGCGTACGATGCGTACAGTCAACCAATTTGATTTCTAGGCCACTTTGGACTATGTTAAAGTGACGTTGTCAACCAAAACGTAAGAGACTCCCTATGATTTGGCTTACAACGTCACGTTGACAAAGTCCATAGTGGCCTAGGAATCAAATTGGTTGACTGTACATTGCGGTCCGGTCGACAAATGCCTTTACTGCCCTTTTAAGCCAAGCAGTATCTCAAATACATGAACCAAAGCAGTTTTAACTCTCAATTATTAATAATAAGGTTGATATTGCTACAGGAGTTTTATTTGAGATACTGCTTATTGGCTTAGGAGGTTAGTTTAGTTAAGTTCCCGCAAAGACGTAACTATGGTCAGAATTCTCTATGGTAAAATGTCAAATTCATAAGAGTATTACTTTTTTTTTTTGGTATAAAAAATGCTTATCTCAAATTTTATCAAATCTACTGTGATCGTTTTTAATTAGCCATATTTTACTGGAATTTTCTGAACAGGAAACATGATGTATCGCTATCGCCACAAAACAACTTTGAAGGTCCGCATTTTCCTCCTACCCTACAAATCGGAACAGGAAAAGATTGAGCGTTTTATTCTGATCAAGCGACGGGTAATCCGATCGGGGTCCCTCTTCACGGATTGCCTTTCTATCGTACACTTTATTGTTGATTTCGCTTTTAAAACGAAAACCTTGTTCCGTACTTAGTTCTTTTGTGATTGGATTAAATTTGTTTTTGCTGCTGGATTTTGGAGACTTTTATTGTCTAGGACTGTGCTTAATGCTTGAAGTTACGACTATAGGGGGTGGAAAAAACAAACGCCACATGGACGGCAACTACCTTATATACTGGAAATAGCAAATTCTATGCAAAGGAGACTTATTTTTGTTTAATCCTTCATTTATGGATTTTTGAAAAGTCGTCTGGCTTAACCGGGAGTCGAACTAGTCGAATGTGATGATGCAATAAAATCGTGGTCTTCTTTTAGTTAAAAGGTGAATGTGTAATAGATATAAATTAACACTATCAATGACCCTTTCCATTTGTATTGTAAAGACCGAATCTAATATTTTGTCATATTCGACCGCAGTTCGATGCCCGGTTAAGTTTTTTTTTTAAATCAATAAAAGTAGGATTTGTTTTTCATCAAAATCTAAATTAAGTCTCCTTTGCGTAGAATTTGCCATTTCGTCCACGGTGCGTTCGTTTTTTTCCACTCTGTATATCCAAACAATACTAATGTATAAATCCAAAAGTTTATAAACAAAAAAACTTTGTTTCTTTGTTAACTAGTTGAACTAATATGATAGTACTACCTTGTTTGTAAAAGGCCCCTTGAAAAAAAAAAAGTCCAGTTATCTGTTTGTTTCAGTGTCCATTCAAACGACTGCAGCTCGAAGATGAATACAATCTGTATACCAGCAAACCAACCAAATTCCAAGTGGACACTGGGAAACAATATACGTGGAGAATCCTCAAAAATGGAAACAGGGAATACATAGAAGCAGATGATAAAAGGTGAGGACTTTGGTCAATTGAGAGCTATTTGTAAAAGATAAAACATAAAAAAGGTTTATTCAGTTAGTAAACACACCAGAATAAGAAAATAAATTTAATACATTTATTCACCAACTTTAAAACACACAAACATACAAAATATTCAAGAAAACAATGAAGGTAACAGGCATAGCATGCAAATGTGTGTCCTCGCGGCGGTGAAACGGACACTGGCTCAGCAAAATGCCGAAGTGTCAGACACCTACAGCCGAGCGCTGATTTTCAGCCAGTACCGGCCGTGACTCACGGAACGCTGTCCAAACATACTATATTACACGTGTAGACTACTTACATAATACTTATAGTGGAAAAATAAATGAAAATAAATAGGTAAAAAATAAGAAAAGTCATACATAAATACCGGCCTTGATAAAACTAAAAAAGTATAAAAGGCTAAATTTAAACGCAACAAGTTGAAATATTACTGTGTGTAGGTAAGTTCTGGTTGAGGGCTAGGATTTCTGGAGTGTGAACAAAATAGCCCTTTACCTTGCGTTTGAAGTTGTACCTGCTACCCAATGCCTGGCGAATAACTAGTTATAGGTATGTAGTAAACCAAACAAAAATTAATACATTTTTTAAACTGTAAGGTGACAAGAGGATCGAAAGGTCAACAAATTAATATTTAAATAAATAAAAAAGACTATTTCGACTTGCCCAAATCACTAACTCACAGAGTTAAGACCCAAACAGCTCATTATTTTCAGACTTTAAGAGGCAAGATGAATAATTATACTAAGCTATTTAAGAGCCTCGTTAATTTGAGTTTAGAAAATGGAGACGTAATCTAAATAGAAAAAGGTTTGAAATGAACTTTTCGACCAACTTAACAAACAATAAAAAAGGAAAATCATGAATGAAAAAAGTGTAATGAAGACCATTGGTTTTTACCCCCTATAGTAAAGGCCCTAATTATAAAACAATACAAAACTAGGTCACAGCTATAGATTTTACACCAGCTATTGATGTTCAGTTTTATTTTCCAGGCGAAGTAATAATGTTATAGTTTGAAGTCATAAATTATCACGAGTAACATTGTAAATTTCAGATGAAACCGTTTCTTTTTTTTAATTATTAGAAAACCAAAACCTTACCTAGTTTTATCTACACGTTAGAATATTAATGATAGACATCTGCAGCGTTATAAAAAAATTGAGCATCAATTGTTATGTATATGCAAATATACATAATGCTCAAACAAAATATGTCAGCAACGGACTCCCTAACCATTGTTACCTAGTATATAAGTATAATATTGTACTAAAACTTGATAAGATTGTCAAAATTTGATATTATTGAGCTTTTTCTTCCTAGAAATTTGATAGTCGCAGCTAACTTCAAACTGTACTCTAACCATGAGTTACAATTACCGTGCTCCCTTGCGAATCGAATGCTCTGTCCCTCGCAGACCCCGCCGTATTGTTACAGAGTACGGGGGACAGAGAATTCGACTCGCTAGCGAGTACGGTAATTGTGACTCATGGTAAAGCTACTGACTTAAAATTTACTAAACTTTCCGTACAGCTCTTTGACTGACACGTTGTGTGAAATGAAGCCATCACTAGGGGGATACGGCCTTTACACATTAAATGTGGGTAGTTGCACCTTGGAGACAAAAGTGCAGCCGCCAAACGTGTATTGGCGTAAGTATACATTTCGCATTTTATTTTATATTACTAAACCTGTACCCTTTATTCTTAAACGTACAATAAACCTATTTATGAGTTAAAGTATGCATTGTCACTTTCTCTCAAATTCAAATGTCACAATGTAAGCTAAGGCCAAAGTATACTTTGAGCATGCTTATGAATATTTAGTCTAGGTTGGAGGCTGGCGACTTAAACGGATCGTAATAAACTGTTAAACTCGGATTAAACTGTTACAGTAGTATATCTGACTGAACTTTCAAGATTTTTTCTAAGGTGTCCCTGACTATTAAATAATTACCTTTTTTACGATGGTGAAAATTGAAGATAACAAAGTTGTAGATTCACGTGGGCGAAGACAGAGACATATCGTCATCAATACATATAAGACTATGCATGACAGATTGACTAACAGGCAATGATGATGAAGATGATGACGATGATGATGATAACAGGCGAAACGCACAATCTAAACCACTTAAAGTGGAGACTTTATTTTTGGAATGCATATTCTTTGAGTATCTTAGTACCAATTTCACCGAACGATGTTAAATTTAATCAACGTTAATCGACGGATAGTTCATACATTTGACAGCTGTTAACGCTCTAATCGTAAGTGGTTAACATCGTTTGGTGAAATTAGTTCGGGTAAGAAATAGGTACTGGAAAACTAATTCAACGCAGACAAAGACGCGGGGGCGTCGCCTACTTAATAATACCAGTGTTCTCTTTCAGCCTTGCTCCTTTTCTGCCTACTCTTACTCAGCTCCATCATTACCTTCGGACTCATTAAATTATTTCTAAGACGCAGAAATAATGAGGCAAAATGTAACGACGGATTAAACTTAACAACCAGTCGAGATAACTTAGACGTTATGCCGAGTCTTCACTTCTTAAGGGGGTAAGTGCGCAGTAAAAAAGGTAGAGTTCCGTATTTATTACTTGCTGTAACAAGAGACCTGTTTCGAAATTTTATTAGCCCTTTAATCCCTTGTCAAGGGCTGTTTAAGGATAATGCCGGGAAATAATGAGACGACGGGAGTTTGGAAGGCTCGCTAATTAAAAATAAGGGCGGTGAAAAATAGAGCGTTCGCTAGTACAAGATTATTGCAGCGTTTTGACCTTTCTTGTCAGTTGTTTGAATAATAGAGTCTTTGACCTGGAATTGTTTTATTTTTTTAGATTATTTAATCGGGTACTTTTCTATCGCGTCACGGAAATTAACTATACTGCTGACATATGGTTGTAGGTAACACAAACGAAGCTCCTGTAGGAAGTCCAAATATATAAAAATCTTGCTTGGCACAATTGGAATCTTGCTTGAATCCTAACATATCTTTGCTAACCTAGACTTATTTTAAACTCTACGGCAATATGCATATTATAAAATAATCAATTGATTCGAATGGATTAATACCATATTTCATCATTGATTTAATTGACGATATTGGATATTGCGCTGTTCCTGAAAATATATTTCAATTGTGCAACAATTTGCTCAGTAGATATAATTAAATGTATCGTAAAAACCAGTTTGTATGTATGCATAATATTTAAATCTAACCATACCTCTTATTCTCTTGACAGAAAAGGTAGGGCGTGAAAATAAAAAGCACTGGAAATAACTTTTCAGCAAAAAAATAGTTGTAAACCCTAACCATTTGAAATTGTGTCAGCTGTTCGTATTCTAGGCTCTAGACATTAACTGACACATGCCGCAGATCCTAGATAACAATGTCAACAATGTCATGGGTATCCTAAAAAATATCTAAAATACGTACCTATGTAACTGTTTAATCAGATTTTTATAAATATTGGAATGAAGATGGCTTAGACCACAGAGAATAACAGCAAACGCGAATGAAGTCTCTAGCAAAATCTATTTATGTAAATAATACAAATTTAGTAACACGACTATTCTAAACGTTGACATGTAGGAATGTAGATTTACTCGGCCTGTAACAGCTTACTTACTGTTGTATTTCACGCCGTTGAGTTCCTGAATTAGGCTAATTAAAGCAGCTTTCGTGTCGCTCCTAGCTAGCTCCGTCACGTAATTATCATAACATACCAGGAAACACATGGCTCGCGTAGCGTGTTCAATGCCAGAATTATTTGGTTTGTATTCAAAATGGACCCAGTTTCGATGTTGTTGGCACTGAGATGTGTTAAGTCATAATTAAGCCGGTAGCCCATAGTAGCACGTGCTTGAGCTGTTATGAATATAAGTCAGTATTCAAATGCGGGTTTAAAACATACTGCGACACACGAAGACGCTACGCTCGTCCCTTTGAATCCCCGACACGTGTTTCATCGAATTTAATTTCATCGAACGCTAATTTGTGCTGAAACCTTATTGCTAAGCTATCTTAAGCATGGTTTACGTAGGTTAAGTTAGACCTGTTACCACAAAAAAAAAAAAAACACCTGCACGTGCCTTTCGATGAAATGAAAATTCGGCGAAGAAACATTCTATGAAATTAGTTTCCAAATTCAAAAACAATTTTTATGTTCGTATTTCTAATTTAACAGGTTTAAGATGAGATTTAAGATTTTTAACTTCAATTAAATATAATTACGAGTATTATTTAGTATATTTTCAGCGTCCTCCTAATTCTTATGATTTTTGTAACAACCGGTGGAGGAGGTTACCCTATCTTCAGCAAGAACCTCGGAGGCCTTACCCTGGCTGAAGGGCTGTTCTTCATCTTCACATTCACCATCGGGCTTCATGTCCCGACCATGGTCAATGAGGAGGTTAGGAACGCGAAATCGAAGTGTTCCATTTTTGGAATAATTTTAGCGGTAAGTGCAGAAGTTGACTTCCGAAATATGTTAGCAGTTCCCGTTACACCTTCATTTAAGTGTTGATAATTCAGTAAAAAAAAGTTTTTTTTTACTTTACGACAAAAAAAGTATTATATTATAGTATATTAAAACAGGAGAGGACTGGTTTTAAATGCCAAATAAGTACTTTCACCTGACGTAGAAAAAAACCGTCTTTAATATTATTATGTTTTAGTGAGTAATAACTTATTAATTATTAAATGAGGGTTTAAGTATTCTAGTAAAGGAGTGAATCTTAGCCTGATTGTGCAAAATACGGTCACAGAATTAACAACAAGTTTTTAGAGTTGTTGGTAATTCTGTAGCTCAGCTTACCCACCTCTGGGATTGAAGGCGTGAAGGTGTATAACTTCATTAAAATTTATTTTTGAAACATTTGTTACACAGTGCCTCTTCTGCTGTTGTCGCACTATATATATGCTAAGTAATAATTGGCCATTCTTCTTTCCTATAATGGCTTAAGACCATGAACCAAGTTTAAACTGAATTAAGCTTTATATAATAATGCATTGTTAGGGTAAAACTCTTAGATTCACTCCTTTACCGACGTGTTTACCTGACATGGCTGTTAATTGGTCATCCCTGATGGCTTGTACGTGTTCTTTCGTTTTCTGTTCCAGAGATCCGTCTTCCTCTGTATCCTGGAACTGGCAATCAGCCAGGCTGCCCCACGCTCCCGTTTTGTAGCAGTTCCAATCTGGGCGCCGTTGTCTCGCATAGCATATACATACTTGGTATCTGGTTCAGTTTACATGTTGTGTGTAAAGAGGTACGGGTCACAGGTTAAGGTCAGTTCTATTGATTTGAAAAACCGGCCAAGCGCAAGTCTTGCACACGTTAGGTTCAGCACCATCGTACAATATTTAACACGTTTCTTGTAAGGTCCTTCCTTTGTTTTTAGTTTACTTTCATTACTTGTTGTTGTGTATGGATTCCGTGATCTGAAATAAGTGCATTGTTTTAGAGCGTCAACGGAAATACCGACACAATTTGCAAAAATTCCAATTGTCTCCCCATAACATATATACTATATCATATCATATCATATCGTACTGTTAGGCGATGGGCTTGCAACCTGTCACTAATACACTGGTAAACATCTTCGCCTAGGTGTGCAAAATGTGGTTACGGAATTATCAAAAAGTTTAGAGTTGTTGGAAATTCTGTAGCTCTGCCTACCCCACTCTGGGAATAAAGGCGTGAGTTTATGTATGTATGTAAGTATGTAACATATCATGAGATACAGCACGCCTGATTTGCAAGATTAAGACTTTATTACCTTTTCCAAATTACAACTATCGCAAAAATGCTTCCTTTCTGTAGCAGACTAGTCATAGTTTATAATGTTAGAAATTTTGTTTTCAAAGAGTTTTTATTTTTTCAGAACGCGATCCCTAAGTCTTCCATCAACGTCACGTCACTGCTTTGGAGCTGGGTGTTGGCGGCATTCTTGTTGGCTCTGATGATATTTTCAATTCAAGTTTTGCATTATCTCAAATGTTCCGTGTAAGTATTTTGTCGTCATTTAGAAAACATGCCAATATTGAAATCGTGTGCAAAATAACGATCAGTTATTATTATTATCCAAGAAAAACAAGTAACGCATAATAATAATATTTTAAAGCTTCGCGTCAAAGCGTCTCGTTTATTGTTTAAAAAAAGGTCCATGAAATGACGAAGATAATAATATTTGGAAAATATGACGGTCGAAGACCCAGTAAAGTTGTCCGATTTTTTTTTAGATTAACATATAAACAAGTACGATACGTTGCAAAAATAAATGTATCCGTATCAGCCACAGCCTTTAAATAAAGTTTGATCATTAAATAAAACGAAATGGAGTTCTTTCGAACTACACTTTAACGTAATTGACGAATTATGATGTCTCAAATATGTGAAAACGTTTAAAAATCTTAAATCGTACTTTTAAACTACAAACTTCTTGAATTTATTACTCTTTTCTTACAGTTTAATCACCTTAAGTAGGGACTATTTCTCTTGAAGAAACATTTTCCATTCTCAGTATTGCGATTCGAAATATTTGTTAGAATCCAAAAAGGTCGACTAGTTAGAGTGTTGAGTGTTCTGACCCAAGGTGATTTGATTTTTTTATACCAATTTACAAAAAGAAGTAAGTCTTTTGTCTGTTTGTACCTTTTAAAATAGATAAAACGGCTGAACGGTTTTTAAAAAAGTTTGGCAGATAAATTGTTTCCTGATAAAAGACAGAATACTTTTTAGGGTTCGTACAAAAATGGTGTTAAGGAACCCTTATAGTGAGACTTCGGTGTCTGTCTGTCTGTTTGTCACAGCAGTTTTTTCAGAAACTATAGATATAAGTATCAACTTGGAATTTGACATAGTTGTATAACTTGCTGGCCCGTATTTTATTACGTAAAAAAATATGAAATCATTTTTCTAAATACTTTTAATATTAAAAAAGAAAGGTTGAAAAATTTAAGTGATTTGAATAATTATAGCAAACGGAAAGTCATATGAAAAGGCTCATAGTCATATAAAAGATTTTTTTTTTAATTTTCCGTGACTTACTTTTTGATATACTTAAAGCCAATAATTTACAAAAAATTTCTATTCCCCCATTATCTCCGAATTTATGGGCTACAAAATCTAAAACAACCCTGATTTAAAGTTAACTACTTATTTACACTACACGCAAAAAATAAAATGAAATTATCATACTTACTTTACATTTTTGGAAAAAAATAACGTAAATCTTTAAAAACCTATATTAAAACGTAGGCTAGTTAACCCTACCAAAGCCTTATTTTGCAAAGATAAATTTCATGACAAAATGAGTATATTTTGCGTTTTCCAATCGTATTACCTCAAATACAGAACCCTCGGTGCGCGAGGCCAACTCGCACATGATCGTTTTTTTTAAATGACTTAAATTTCGCTCACTAAATGAAACATTTGGTACGTATACGAGTATAATAACACAATTCTTTGATTTTAGTGTGTTTGGTGCCAATTTACAACAAGATACCTGCCAAGGTCGTGTCTTCGGTGAAGTTTTTTCTAAGAACATGATTGGGACCAACAGAGACGAACCTCTTTACATCGAATATTTCTATGTCTTCACTAAAGGGCTGCTGGGTAAGTTTCTTCAAATTCATTTATTTGTCAGAATACAGTAAAATACATGGTCTTATAAATATTGTCATTATTGTTCTTGTATTCAGCATGTAAAGCAAGCGTACAAATATCTGGTCGCGCAATCTAACTTACTTATTATTAACAACTATATATTTACATTTTAGTCAACAATTAAAACTTATAACTAAGAGTGCCTGTCGCTCAAATATTCCTTGACGCTGTAAAAACATTTCTCCATTAACCATTTTGCTACTTTGCTTTTAAATATAATATTTTTAACAACTAATTAGGCAACGTAAGCAATATTGGCCACGGTTGTTTCCAATATCTGTAACTTGGACTTTCTTTTTCAAATATGGGGAATGATTGGAAATAATATTATTTTAGCAATGTCGTATACAGGTCTGGATTTTCTGTGTAAATTGTATTACCTATAATTAAATTATTACTCTTGGTCTCTTGTTTTTACGGCATCATCAGTTAATTAGGAATAATGCTGTTTGTAGCTATAATAAGATTTTACAGAGGGTATGATTACTTTAAAATAAAATAGGAGCTTGTTGTCAAGATTGAAGAAGAAAATAACAAAATGGTTGGTGTCCTAATTTCAACATAAAATCAGAGAAAGAGGGCCATATTCACAAATACCTTACAGACTCGCATAGTTAACAATACAAATCCTAAATCGAAGACAATATTAATTACTTACTATGTACACTTATTATAGTCCCAGCTAGACGGTGGCTGCGCGCCGGGCGAATATTCGAGCGTTTCGACTTTCAACCGCCGTCATTGTTCTCTTCGGTATTATGACGAAAAAAATGAATCATCCATTTCATAAAAACACAAACTTATTAATTTGGGGTGTACTGCCTTTTTGCCGAATTATGTTTCGTCAAATTTCATTTAGCAATCAACTTATCGCCGAAGTTTTATTTGGCAAACCAAACCCTGGCATAATTTTACTTCGTATTTTTTTAATTTCGCTACATTTTTATATTGCAAAATTTTATTACGTCAAATTTTATGTGGTAAATAATTGTGTGGCAAATGATTTGCTAAGGCAAATAACATATTGTAACATATTGTAATATTGTTACTTGTTTATTGAAAGTTATATCAGCTGCGTATTTTTTTGCGTAACCTTGAGCTAGAACTTTTCTGAAACAAATATAAATTGGATTAAAAACGAAACTGCTCCCAGAGATAGGTAGGTTATGGTTTTTTTTTTATGACCCTAAAAACTAAACTGCTCCAGAGATGCCAATCAATACATTTGACGAAAATATAATAATTGTCATCTTAAAAAAACCCAGGTAATAATTTGTCTAACAATAATTTATCAAATCATTAGTTGGGAAATTATATCAGTGCGAAACGTTGAGATGGGAAATAAAAAATTTGCCCAAATAAAAAATATGGGATAGGTACGTAGTTTGGGGAGTTAAGAATTAGCTCAATAATTTTCGGCGAAACAAGGGTAAACCTTAATTTGGTCTTGAACAACTTTGGAAAACGAGAACGACTGCAGTTGAAATGCGCAAGAATCGCCAAAATGTGATAACCTGCGGAAAAATATCGTGATTAAAAGGGTTAAAAATTCACCTTCAACTATGTACTACTATAAATTGAAATTGTCTTCCGCCATAACAAACTTTGTTATGATTCTACTGCCATAGTTAATCAATTCATAAATTGTTCTTACTTTGCGGCGCTTCTTCTCAGTAGTCTCCTCTAGGGAAGCGCTGGTATATTTTTAACGTCTTAAAATGACCGTGCTCTCTGTTAGACAAAAAACATCTTTTAGAAAGGAAAAAGTAAGAAAGAAAATCATTCCTTGTATTCTTGACAAACAACAATAAAGAACAGAGGAATTTGCATAAAATAATGTACCTAGTCACTGTCTGTCGTCACTCAACAGTCAACTCGGTCTAATGCTGGAATTCAAGTCAGCGCTGGTCTTCCGTTACCATTTTAATTTTTTTCGTCATTTTTAGGCATAGTTTCTTCAATTTTAATGGCATTAGTCGGTTTGAAAGCTGGGGTGATCCTAATCCAAGATGACGATCATTTTGAGAAGATGAAACAGTGGTGCTATTTGGCGACGGCCCTTGGAGTGGCTGGCGTTTTAACTGTTGCTGTGCTATCCAGCGGTACTCAGTTTAATCATTGGTAAGTAAAATTAGAACTGTTTCGTAAGAGTTTTACTGAAAATGAGCAAAACGCCCTTTTGTTGTAAGGTTCTTTCTCATTGAAAGTTCGTCAAAGTAAGTATAAATTAAAATATGCAATTTTTAAAATCACAGACATCCTACGAAGTTAAGTTCAAAAAGAATACTAAGCAGTGCTAGTATAACATTAAATAAAAACGCAAAACAAAGATGTTTTTCAGATAAAATTTAAATCTGACGAATTTGTCAAAGCACGGCATAGAATGTCGTCAATAGATACTCCGTTGCTTACCTAAAAGGTTCAACATTTCAATAGCCCAGCTTTAGATAACGGTAGCAATAACACCAAATACACCCAAAATAAACTAACAGCGGGGTTAATTAGTTTACATAAGCCCAGGGCGCCTCAGTTTAGTGAGAAGTCGACAAACATCCACGAATCGAAACAAACCAATATTGGTCCTACGAACCGTACTTTTATCGCAATTGGCGCAAACAAAGGAGAAAGTTCAGGATTACACAAATTTTATCTAATTGTAAACCAGATATTGGGATTTGTAAATTTGAAGCTATAATTGTATTGCGTTCGAGTTGCCATGAAAATGATTCTCCTGATAAATGGAACACAATTTAATTAATGAGATATTAGGTTTCCGTTATAAAGTTTTACGTGAAACTTTATTCGTAGATTGATTGGGGAGTAGAATTACTGTTTTATGTTATTATGGCATTTAAATTTAAAATTAAATTACAATTTGTTATGACTCTTGTAAATACAAATACGGATCTATAAAAACATCAAATTATTAAAGCCCGGGTAGAATCATTTTCTAATCAGCATGTCACAACGATTTATAGTGAGATCAGGAAATCACATCCAAAAATTAACTTAATAAATATTAAATTGTTACATATGGGTCAGACATACTCGCAAAAACAAAAGTTATCTCTCCTGTGGGCAATAGGTAAAAGCATATAAATAATATTTTTTTTGATAGGACTAAAGTAGACCTGACTGCGTTTATGAGGATGTGGGTTCAGCTAGATTCGGATATGTCCACCCACAGGAAAGACGGCTACCTAAATCTGTGTATGACCTATTCTATGAGACATGAGAAGGTAAATTTACATGTCATGTCATACTCGAGTTTTTTTTTTATAGCCTTAGTTTTTATCCTTGTGCTGGGCAAAGACCTCTCCCTCGGATTTCCAACCCTGTCTGTCCATAGCAATTTCTAATCAGTGGCCAATAATAATATTTTCGTATGTTTAAAATTATTAATGCTTCTTTGTTATTTCCAGGCCAATATCCACGCTCTTCTTGTTCTCTTCACTGGCGGTCTTCATCCACACTGTCACCTATTACTTCACCGACGTCCGTAAACTCTCTAGTAGTATAATCACCTCCTGTGGCGTTGCTTCCATTGCTACTTTCTCTGGCCACTTACTCTTCTCCCAGTCTTTCCCCTTCTACTGGGGAATGTATCTGGACAACCACTTCTCTTACTTGTGCCAGAGTACTTGGGTCGTGGCTCTGTGGATGGTCCTGACTGTTTCTTGGATGAGGTGGAGAATATGCTTCGTCGCTCGTATGGTTTCAAATGAGGAGACTAGACGAGCTGTGTTGTCGTGGTGAGCGAAACAAAAGAGGTGGACGACTTTGTGATTTTTTGTCGTAAAATAATTATAACAGCAAGAATTATTTTATTAAAATACATATGATTTAGACAGAAATAAGATGTAATAATAATTATACTAATGATTTTGAGATGTGCATTTGCTTGACATGTTTAATGTGAAAATGTAATAGTACATAAGCGAGACATTTTTTGAGAGATAACTGAAGCTTGAGTTTAAATCCAAAAATTAAACCATGCCCATGAAAAAAACTACATTGTCAAACAACGTGAACGCGGTTTTGAGTTAGTTGTAAGTAAAAATTAATGCCAAACTTGTATGATGCTTTTATAATAATATTAAACTTAATTAAAACAATACAGGCGTTTATTTTGTACATTACTTTTACAAGTCCGAGTGTACCAACCCCTGTACACTAGTGTAAACCGATCGACCATAACGAGTCAAGTTACCTTAGCAGTGGATCCAAATAGAAACGCAATCAATTTTTTCACTCCAATGTCCTTGACCAATGTTAATCGGGCATCAAGTCTAGACAAGTAAGCCTAGCAAAGATGCAAACACTACTAACGTTTCTGTTTTCTATCGACTAAAAATCTATGAATTTGGAAAAAACTGACGACGTGATCAATCATCGGTTTACGTCCATCCTATACATTTTGTCAAATCGAATCCACTAGATTTGTAGTTAGGAAAATTACCAACTAGGCTAACCCCGTAGTCAATGATTTGTCGGTCAATGTTATGACAAAAGGTCAATTTATAAGTATAGTCAGGTCTAGTGCTAAGCTAGTGTTGTAGGAGATGCGTTGAGAATAAACTTAATCTTGTGTCAGTCATGTTAGGGCAGCGAAAGAATTTCGCATTTCCACAACGAGATCGAGCACATGCATTCAATTGCCTTTTTAATGATAATTGTAATAATGGCAGCGTGTCACGCTCCAAAAACTCGACTTGCATCATCACACTCGCACGTTTCAATGCTGTAATTAAATACGCTATTCAAAGCAGGTTAATTAAGAAGAAAATTATCTTCTCAAACACAGACGGAGGCGTGACGCGGTTTGAGAGATAAGAGATCGCGGAGAAACAGTTTTAATTAATATTATAGATTAATCAGCGTCACTGACAATTATTTTTAGGATGTATTAATGGTTTTGCTCTTGAACCTACTTCGCCCAGAGCCTGTAAAAAATCCTGAGAAATATAAACGGATCACACTACGACCGTTACTACCCCAATACATGTGCATATACATACATATTTATACTCATCAGTCATCACGCAACTGTTTCTTTACTGGAAATCCAACCTAATGGCGGCACTTCACTTGGTTGTTATTTGTCAAATATTTAGACGTTTCCATTCGGTATGTCAAATATATGAGAGATGTATCGGTATTTGGCAAACTTAGCCAAGTGAAGAGCTACCAGTACCAGTATCAGTAATTTATTTTCTGTCCCAGATGGAGAAATTCAAAGTTCCTGCGCTGTCCAAATTTTATGTGCACACTCGCTTCTATCACCTAACTTACACCGCGTTCTAAATTGAACGGCGCTCGGGCGCTGAAATATGGCTCAAATTCCGACGGAGAAATGCCTACTCGCACTGAATTATAGCTAATGAGACGAATATCAAGGATTTATGCCGCTTTTTATTTTTATTTTATTCGCCGATTGCGTGAGTATTCCAGGCAGCTTTAATTTCGACACGAAGGTTGGCACTTGCAGTCCGTAATTGTTTGACTTCCGGTCAAAAGCTTAAGCCATTTTTATACCGCAAGAGAGGGCAGTAAAACTTTAGATGGTGATGGTACACATCGTTATCTAGAGTGACAGATCGTTTTTCCAAAACTAGTCCTATGTATAGAACGGGTTTTAAATCCCTAAAAAAAACATAATTTGGGTAAGGCAAGAACATCATAAAATATGCCTTAAAAGTGTCTTCAAAAACCTACACTTCAAAATGATTAACTATTACGACCAGAGTAATGTTAGTATGACAAAAGTAACGCTAAACTGTAATAAATTATTTTTGATATAATGGGTCAGCACGGTTTAATCCGAAATATGACGTCGAGCTTAGCGTAGTTGGTAGTGACCCCTGTACAAAGTAATACGAAGTGTTGAATGTAAAAGCCTCAACATAGTCTTGAAAATTGAAGTTATATATATCACTACTCACATGATAGTCTAGATTTTTTACAATTTAGTTTTGTAACTTTTTAATGGCGGTAGCCACAAAACCGTGTCGCCAATCGTCGAACTTTCTGCGGAATTTCCACAGACAAGAATTAAAGTTATCTTGTCGATACATAGGATTGTTTGAGCTACGACTCAAACAGTCAGATTGCATCTCATCTAAACTTTACAGTAATCGAAACAATTTAGTAAATTTAATATTTGTACCTAAATAATATGTATTATAATAGTACATTACTACAGAGGCCGGGACAAAAGGGGTTGCCGGCCGAAGACATATAGACGGCCGAGCGCCAAGCGAGGCCGGATAGGTCTGAGGCGGGCAACCCCATATTTCCCGCCGAGGTATGTATAGTGCTTTTCTCAAACATATGCAATTAAATAAAAAATACATCACTCAAAAAAGTAAATTGATAAATGTCCACGGAAAAGTAATTGGGTGTTAAAATAAAGTACCAGGAGCGCAGCGGTAATTAGGAGGTATATCAGGCATAGCGCAACTTAGATCTCAGGCGGTGCGGGCAGCCGGCGGGCGGGCGGCGGGCGCACACGACACAGCGCGGATGTCTCCCAAACGTTTATGCACTCCTAGTACTTGACGTTATAACATTTTCTCAAAATTTTTAAAAATATAATTTAGATATTCAGCCTGTTCATAAAACCAGCTGTCATGGCCATATTAAAATTAAAAAAAAAATACTTCCCGGCCTAGGCCTTCAATTTTGTATGAAATTCCTTTACAGTTCTCTCGAGTTGTTCCGCCGGGAACGTGGCACTATGAAGCCTAAAATAACTAACATAACGCCGACATTACATAGCATGTTTGAGAAAAAAACATTATATAATGCTAACAGAAGCTAGCACTGCCGCGTTCGATCTCTTTAAAGGTGAAGTTTGCAGCAAGATGCATCCGTAACCATTTGTTTTAAGATGCTACAAGGTGTTAAATTTTCAACAGCCATTTTGCAACCTCAGATGCACAAAGATGGCAAACGTGTTGAGTTATGTCTGCATTACCGAAGCGCTGTTTGTGGTTCGCGGTTGAAATAAAACAGGTTGCAGCCTGTTCCACCTTGTTCACAGCATAAATACTCTGAGATTAGTAAGAATGCTTAGAAAGACGGGTTGGATTTTAGTATTTTTGATTAGAACGCGCCGGTAAGAAAACTTATTAAAAATGTCGTAGTTCTTCAGCTAACTTATGATTATTTACCGGTAACTGGAATAAAGTGTATTGAGTAGTACATAAAACAAAAGATGGAATGTTTTGTAGGAATTGTATCGAACCATCCATTCCATCTCAAAAGTGAGTCGAACGGGACCCTAAAAAGGTCAACTTTAGGAGTCTCCTTAACTTCTCCACTTCTCGAAATTTCGCAGATTTGTGCCGTTATGGATACAATTTCTCTTCTGTTTCTTTTTGGAGTAAGTACTACTTAGTAAGCCTACGTTTTGCATCATTCCTTCGTCTCTCATAACTTTAAAGAGGTATATCTTTTGAACCGCAGGACATATGGTGTTGTTTTTGTGTCACAATATGTTTACACACACATATATGTACGTACGTATTAATTTTTGTTGTATCGTAAAAAAATATAGTTTTAAATTTGGCTTGATTATATAAGAAACCACAAAGAAAAAATACAAATAATAAAGAACAGTTAAAGTGATTGAGGCTCGCGCTAACGGTTTAATAAAATGTAATATTTTGTATTTCGTAAAGATCTAACATTCAAATCGAAATCTTGGACACTACGGATCCATCGGTGGGCAAGCTCAAGTCGCATTTGATCCGTTCTTACAAGCTTTTATTTAACTTGCAATATAATGTACCTACACGTATGTATGGATGCACGGAAAACTTGCAAGTAAAATTTGACCCACTTCCCGGCTTCCGGTGAAGCTGTAAATTTTCATACATGTGTAAATTGGATGACAATGCAATTTATAATATTATGACATACTTAGAGCCGATCTGATGATGGTGTCGGAAGGTAGCGATAGGATCTCCGCTGTATTTAACGTAGACCCACCGTGTTGGCAGTCAAGGTCACCAATATGTATACACCTCAAAGTGTCGAAAATATGTAGACAGACCCAATTACTATCGCAATAAGGTCTATGTGTCTATATTTATGCAACTTTGTGTGGATATTAATTTTTAACCTTGACTCTACTCATTAATCAGGTATTGACCAGTAGATAACGACTTTAAAAAAAAAGTACCTACAGCAAAAGCTTGTTCCAAAAATGAAAGTTTATTATTAATGTCATTCATTGCTCCGTTCTAACAAACAGGAAATTTCCAAATGCAAACGGGTTTAATATTCAATACAACAATAGAACTCTCGTAAATGATTCCCGTATACCTAACAATTTCCAACGCGGCGTCTACCGAGCATTAGGTAAGTTGGATCCAGAATTACCGATAGGTACCTAGAGATGTGGTATGCTATTATTAATCCTATTTGAAACTTTGGATAACGCTCGAGAAATTGGCACAAATTCTATTTTGCATCGTGTACGGTTAGCGTTTTCGCAGAACTGGCTAAAACTACATAGTTAGAACTTTTAGGCCCCTAAAAAAGCTTTGATAAAGTTGTTAAGACGTGATTAATGCAGCCTTTAGAAATAATTAGAAAGAATTTCAGACATTTTCATCTGGTAGAAAGTGACAAAGCATACTTTAAATAGGTTAAAAGTGCATTTATGAATAATCTTCGGGCGATTTTTAGTGCTCTATGTCTCTTGATATATTAACAGGCGTAACAAAAAACAGATGTAAAACCCAACTATGATGTATTAGCCCACCGAACGAAGACCAAAATTTGCCTGTCGGGGGAAAAAACTCGTGTATAAGCGAATTTTGCCATAGTCGTAGGCAATGGTGGTTTAAACTACATACTAAAAGTACTGGTGGGTGGGGGTGAAGCTAAAGGGGGGAGGGGGGTGTAAAGGTCCCTTATTTTAGTTTTTTGCAAAAAACTCGTAAACTGTGGCCTATGGCTAAAAATGGTCTGAAACACAAATAATGTACGTAAAATTATCTACAAAAAAGATGTACACATATTTCCTCTGGGACCAATATTTCATGAGATATGGAGGGAAGTAGATGACCAATAAAGAAATAAACACATTTATTTAAGTACGGCACGTATATTCCTAAAGACAAAATTCGATTTGCCATCAGTATATTACTTATGTACAGAAACATTACGGTCCAAATTGTATAGTGATTTTTGATGGTTATGGAGATGTCGACAGTACTAAACGAGCAGAGCAGAAGCGACGTGGTCTGACAAAAACTTCGGTCGACATAAATTTTAACGAACATACAATCATCACCGTTCAACAGGAGCATTTCTTCGCTAATGAAAACAATAAAACAAGGCTGATTCAGTTCCTTACCGAGAAGATGACAGTAGCAGGAATTGAAACAACCATTGCAACAGGAGATGCTGATGGCACTATTGTCAGGTGCGGGTTGGAGAAAGCTGCAGCTGTTGTTATTGGGGAGGATGTCGACTTGATAGTCCTCCTCATAGGATTGGCCCCACCACATATCAACGTGTTGTTTTTGAAGCCAGGGCGTGGGAAGGTTGAGGACAAATTGTTTTCAGTGCAACAACTTCAACAGCTTCCATTTGCAAAGACAATTCTCCTTCTCCACAGCTTCTCCGGATGTGACACCACCTCAGCGATCCATGGAAGCAAAGTGGGAATAGCGAAATTGTTCACTGCTAAATCAGACTTGATCCAAAAGATATCCGATATTTTCAGTGGGCCCTCGTCACCAGAAAGTATTGAACAGGCCGGCGAGAAGCTGTTTTTGTCGATTTACCAAGCACCTATCGAGGTACAAAACCTCAACAAATACCACTACTCGGTTTTTTTAAGAGCATCGATGAGACCAAAATCAGATCTGGCCACTCTTCCTCCTACTAGAGGAGCTTCGAAGCAGCACTCGTTCAGAATTTATCTACAGGTATCTTTAATTACACAAGTTGTGTATTATTTTGTCTTTAAAATGCAAATACGAGTATCTATATAACCTAAACTTACATTGACCTTATTACTATTATAGATACAACAATGGCTCGGCAACCCCCTACAACCAACTCAATGGGGATGGGCCAGAGGAGATGATGGCATCCTAAAGCCAGTGACAACCAACGACCCAGTGGCACCTGACTCAATTCATTCTCAAAACCATATTCTGCCGGTGTAAGACGGGGTGTGGGATGCGATGTGGCTGCCGGAAAGCTGGAATTCCCTGCTCCAGTGTCTGTGGTGTATGCTCCGGCTCATGCACTAACGGAGCTCCCATCGAAGACACCGCTGATGACGATGATTATGCTAATATTTTAGATTTAGAAGATAATTAGGAATTTTATCTTTAGGATTATACGTACCGTACTTAAATAAATGTGTTTATTTCTTTATTGGTCATCTACTTCCCTCCATATCTCATGAAATATTGATCCCAGAGAAAAAATGTTTATATCTTTTTTGTAGATAATTTTACGTACATTATTTGTGTTTCAGACTATTTTTAGCTATAGGCTACAGTTTACGAGTTTTTTGCTAAAAACTAAAAAAAGGGACCTTTACACCCCCCTCCCCCCTTTAGCTTCACCCCCACCCACCAGTACTTTTAGTATGTAGTTTAAACCACCATTGCCTACGACTATGGCAAAATTCGCTTATACACGAGTTTTTTCCACTGAGTTTCCTTCGTTTGGTGGACTATATTGTGATATTGATGATTTGATGTGACATGTCAGTTTTTGTGTCTAAACTACATAGTCATGTAACAGAAAAAAATATAATTCATAATAATTATTCAGTAAGGATTATACACTGTCATTTATGTTCAGTACACAATTGCACTAAAAATAAATCCTGAAAATAATAATTCCAATAATTACAAAACAAATACAATCACTAAAATTAAAGTTAATTATAATGACGTGTCCTTAATCCGGTAGCCTTCTGCGTCAGCCAGTTTTTAAGTCTCCGGTTAAAACAAGGTGTGAACCTGCAGTCCCTAATTTGAACCGGTATTTTATTATAATATATTAGCGGACTCGTGACGTACAGCGACTTTTTGCACTTCTGCAGATGTTGTCGAGTAGTGGCTAAGTGCTGTTCTCTACGATTACATTTCCAGTGCACTATCCGTACATAGGTACTTACCAAGCTCGAATATGTATAAACTCGGCAAAATAATAATCAAGAAGTCAATAAAATATTGTTTAGCCGGCTTATCGTTTATGGTTGTTAGGGTTGTCATATTAGGAGTATACGGCCGCTTTGAGAGTCAGTAAACGACGATTAAGTCGTCCCTAGTGACTATGTTCCTTACAAGAGTTTGAAAAAGGAACGATTGTCGTTAAAATGTCTTTCATTACCGCGGAAAGTCTAAGTCCCTAATTCATCATAAACGCACAGTAAAACTATTTTTGTTAAAGTATTCCTTCCGTCAAATTCAAAAGGCACAATGACAGATAATAGTTATATAATATAATTGTTATCAAATTATGTCATGTACCCTATTAATTTTGTTTTAATTTTTACAACAAAAAACACTATTCGATGTCAATACTATACATTAGAGGGCGCCACTGGACGCTGCTCGTTGCAGTCTTAAACTGTTGAGGTGCACACGCCAGTGTTCTGGCCCACTGTGCTCGGTCAGCGTTGCTCAAGGCTCGTTAATGGGCCGCTCGATATTCCCGAGAGCTAGCACCGGTGGGACCTATCGGCACTTAGGTGGAGAACTACCTGCCTCTTAATAGCTTCACTAAAATAAAGTAAACGAGGTATTTCTGGGAGGACCTTCTGGTAAAGTTTCTTGTTCTAATTATTTGACGACGATCCAGTGGGCAGTTTTGATGAATCAAATGAAATGAAATCAAATTCATTTAGACATTTCCCATGCATACCTAGATTGAGGTAATGAAAAGCCCATGCACAGCTTAGCTGAATTTGAACTCACTCGTGGTCAGTTGTGGAGAGATTAAAAATCAACTCAATCAATCAACTTTTTCACCAACACTACTTTTCTCATCCATTAATACCTATTAAAACAGACCGTCTAATTTTTTAAATGCTAAAGCAATTAAAAAAAAACAGAAATTATCCAATTTCATCAATATTAAGGGATGGATCGTAAAGAAATTTGAATTACGCTGATCCTGCGAGTATGGTAATGCTTTGTTTGTATTATAAATTATAAGCTTAACTAATTCAATGTTTGAATTGGTATCTGTTGCCTATTTAACGCAATCACTAAAAACAACGTAATACCTGAGCTTTTATTTTATTTTTTGGCATAGAGAAGACAAACGAGCACACAGGCCAGCCGATGGTACCATTCACAAGACTGCAATGCTAAGACTGGGATGCCTCTATGCTAGTCATTTCACCGGCTATCTTATCCCCATACCGGAACACAACAATGCGAACACTGCTGTTTGGCGGTAGGTTAATGGATAAGATGGTGGTAGCGATCCGGACGGACCCTGCACAAGGTCCTACCACCCGCAAAATATGTAAAACCAAAGACCTATAAAGGGAAAGGGAAAACAGAGACTAAAGTGTCAAATGGGATTTAAGCGAAAGGGGATGAGAGTAAATGTTTCCAAGACCAAGGTCATGGTGATAGAGAAGGACGAGGAGATGACTGAGTGCGTGATTAATATAAATGGTGAATTAGTAGAACAAGTGAGCGAATTTGTGTACCTGGGAAGTGTGTTTACAAGAGATGGTAAGTGTGAGAAGCATATCGAGAGGAGGGTGAATGCGGAAAATCAAATAAATGGGGCCCTGTACTCCTTTGTGAGCAGACAGGGCATTTCACAAAAAGCCCGACTGGCTGTTCACAATGGAGTGCTGGCCCCTACCCTGATGTATGGTAGTGAATGTTGGGTGTGGCAGGACAAGCATAAAAGTCGTGTAAATGCCGTTGAAATGCGCTCTTTGCGTAGTATGTGTGGTGTGAAACTGATTGATAGAGTAAGGAATGAAAAAGTCAGAGATAAATGTGGAATAAAAGAAGATGTATTGACTAAGATTGAAAAGGGCATGCTTCGATGGTTCGGTCATTTGGAAAGGATGGATGAAAGAAGATTGACGAAAGAGATATACACATCGATAGTGAGTGGACGGGTCGGAAGGGGCCGCCCTAGGCGTACTTTTTCGAGTCAAATCGGTGAAATACTGGAAAAGGGCCGAATCTTAAGTACCCGAAACCGACGTGCGTGCATGACTCGATGTATGAATGTGGAAGAAGCGAAAGAAATTTGTCAAGATCGTAGCAAGTGGAAAGAAGTGGTCTTTGCCTACCCCTCTGGGAAACAGGCGTGATTTAATGTATGTATGTATGTAAGTGTCAAATCTTTACCGTCGCTTGAATGTAATGCAAATATTTACCTACAAAATATTTTGAAAACAACGATGATTGTAAAGACTTTCTTGTATCGGACTTAATTCTTTAAAAAAACGTGTAACTTATCAATTATTTTCGAGTATTTTAGATATTCAATAAAGTTTGGCGCTTGAGGTCGATGGCTCAGATTATTATTGTACGGCAACAAATCCAGAACAACTGAAAGGTAGGGTACCCCTCCGCGTGACCAGATTTTTTTACCCCTTATAGGGTAAAGTCACCAGTGGTCAGCCAGAGACCTGTATTCGGCCTCTGCCTATACTTTGTATGAGTGGGAAGAGTACGAAAGATATATTTCCCACTCCTCGAACTCATGTAAGGTCGACTTCTGGTCTCTGGCTGACAACTGGTGACTTTACCCTATCATACGACATTCAAATTTCCTTGCTTATTAACCATACATCTGCATTAATAAATACTAGCTGTTTCCTTTGACTTTTATCGCTACTCGCTGAAATCAGTGCCCTATGTCCTTCCTCGGGGTTCCAGCTATCTCCATACCAAATTTTATTCAAAACGATTCAGCGGTTTAGCCATCAAAGCGGAACAAACAGCCAACGTTACTTGCACATTTACAATATTAGTATGTTTAAGTACTTACAAAAAAAACGGCTTGACATCTTCAAGTTCGTAATATTTAGCATGGTTAGGTTATTTTCTATTTTATTTCCTTAAACCTAATTATATGCAAATATTCCTCCCCCATATTTCCTTGCAGTCCGAAACGCTATGGCATTACCATAATGACGGGATACACCGGTAATAACGCCTAGTGGTATTATTCTACGCTGCAAAGGTGTGGTCGCACAATCGAACCGACTTAACTTGACCCCTTCAGGCATTGTAATGACACAGTGATTTGGGTCGTTGACATAGGTTCAATTTGTTACAGCCTTAGTTATAAACACCTTGGCAAAGAAAATGCAGCTTTCAAGTAGTTTCAACAAAGTTTAAGGAATTAAAATTGTACGCTATAAAATTAAATTCATATCGTTTGTATCTTACCAAGTTACGGTTAGTTAAGAACGAACTAATTTTTAGTTAGTACCCAGAAAACATGTAAGGCTTCGGTTGCAACACATTTTAAACTTGTTAGCTAATGTCAATTACGTACGTATAATGGTAATGTATGGTATGATTTATCTCTTGGTGATCGCGAGTGACAGAATTAAGAAAATAACTATAACTGGGTAAGGCTGAAAGTAGGAGTCACAAGTATGTTGGGTATTTCATCGTTTTTCTATTAAGAATACCTGTAATATCCCTGAGCTCTAGCCTTTCATTAAAATTGCACTAACAACGGAACGCTGATAGCTTTAGTTATGCAAGACGTCGTTGGTATTCTGCTCCTCTAGACAGGACGTATTTTAAAGTGAAAATCAAGACAATGGCCGTGTTATGAAAATAAATTTAAGTCGTTTCACCTGTAGGGTTTTAATTACCCATGATTGTGGAGGGTATACAATGATAAAGCCATAAAAAAAGAGTTGGATGGACTGTATTGTTGCTAACGAGGTCTATGTACGGTAGCACATCATTGCTACCGGGCTCTGTGCAGGGTGGCACATCATTGCTACCGTATTCTATATACGGTGGCACAGCATTGCTACCGTGTTCTATGTAGGGTGGCACAGCACTGCTACCGTGTTCTATGTAGGGTGGCACATCATTGCTACCGTGATCTATGTACGGTGGCACGTCGTTGCTATGTACGATGGTACATCATTGCTATCGCGTTCTATATACGGTGGCACAGCATTGCTACCGCGTTCTATATACGGTGGCACAGCATTGCTACCGTGTTCTATATAGGGTGGCACATCATTGCTACCTCTATGTACGATGGTACATCATTGCTACCGCGATCTATGTACGGTGGCACGTCATTGCTACCGGACTCTGTGTACGGTGGCACATCATTGCTACCAGGTTCTATGTAAGGTGGCACGGTTCTATGTAACGTATTGTTATACGTTCAGTTGGCTCTAAATTTTAACAATCGCCACTGAAAATTTCATCGTGACATGTATGTAATTTTATGGTCTGAATGATTACTGTTTAGGTATTTACTAGTAATTTAACGCTTTCCTGCCTACTTTGCGACATCACGTCTACATTTTCCCCACAAAAACGTTATCATATAAAACTGTCCCCTACGTAACAGCGATGAGCGTCATGGTCAATACCATACCCAAAGAATAAAGGCAGTAGGTATTATGAATACACATTTGTACTAACCTATTTTATCCTGTACAAGTACGTTGATCAAGATATTAGGTCAGTAAGAATAAGTAGTGTAAGGGCCGTATTTATAAAACTAATCTCAACTCTAATGCTCGTCTCGAGATGCGTCAAAAAATACTGTGTTGTATGGTTTGACGTTTACTTTGACGTATCTTGTGACGGGTTTCTCAGCCAAGATGAGTTTATTAATACGATCCTAAGACTATAAGAAATCGGTAAATTTATACAATACATAGGAACCATGTAGTCAAAGTTGAATTACATGGTAATATAAAAAATCAAAAAATAAGGAACAAAACATCAAAACACACAACTGGAAATTGGAGCGGTTTTTTCAAATTAACATACAACGATTTTTAATTTAACTGCCAAAATTGATCATGGCATCATTAGTTTACAAAAACCTATTCCTATACCTACGAGGGGCGGCTGAAAAGTTCTAAGCCTAAGGTAGAAAAAAAATGTTCAGATTTTTTTTACTATTTATATTTTTCAATATAATCTCCCTCTAATTCAATACATTTATTACATTTTTTAAATAATGCTTTTAGACCGTTAAAAAAATAAGTTTTATTTTGGCTGTCGAAATGTTCCTGTACAGCCGCCTTCATCTCTTCATCACTGCCAAATCGCTTTCCCCTTAAATCTTTCTTCAAATTGCTGAATAGAAAATAATTACTAGGGGCCAGATCTGGACTGTAAGGTGGATGATCAATTTCCTCGAAGCCAGTTTCCTTCAGAGCAAGCTTGGCAACACGAGCGGTGTGAACGGGGGCGTTGTCTTGCAAAAACAAAATGCCTTTGCTCAGTTTGCCCCTTCGTTTCTCGACTATGGCTTGTCGCACTTTTCTTAATAGCTCAGCATAATAAACTGCATTTATTGTAGAGCCTTTCGCCAAATAGTCTATTAAAAGAATGCCATCGCAATCCCAGAACACGGTGGCCATGATTAGCTTAGACGCCGATCTTTGAACCTTGAATTTCTTTGGCGGCCTTTCACCCTTTTCGATCCACTGCATAGATTCAGACTTCGACTCTGGATCATACTGTCTGATCCATGTTTCATCAACAGTTACTATGCGGGAACAAACTTCATCTAAACCTTCTTCACATAATTCCAAAAATGCCTGAGAAGTTTGAACACGACGTTCTCTATCGAAAGCTGTGAGCATTTTCGGCACCCCACGAGCACTTACTTTTGTCATATGCAAATGTTGATGCAAAATCTCTCCAACTCTTTCCTTACTAATACCTAAGGCTTCAGCTATTTGCCAAACCTTAACTCCGATCCTCTAATACTAACTTTTTGACTTTTTCAGTATTTTCTTCAGTCACAACCGATATTGGCCTTCCTGAGCGAGGATCGTCTTCGATCGACTCCCGTCCAAGTTTAAAAAGTCGACTCCATTTTTTAACAGTGGCATGAGAAGGGCCAGATTCACCGTAAATACTAGACATTTCTTCAAAAATTCTTTTCGGCGATTTGTCACTTTTCGTGAGGAACTTAATGACTGCACGGTGCTCAATTTTCGTGATATGCGTTGATAATTCACACATGATGACCTTTAGCGTCGGATATCTCGAGATGTAATAAACAAAAGACGACATTTTTTTCTTTTATTTATTAACTTTTTAAATGGTCTTTTTAGTGGCCAGTATCGCTAACGCATATGCAACCTCAAAATACCTTAGGCTTAGAACTTTTCAGCCGCCCCTCGTATTTACTAGAGTTTTCGAACATCATTAAATATAGTTTTCTTCATTTTTAAATTGACAGTAGGAGTATAATTTACCCATATAAATATTCCTATCTCATATGGTTTTATTCTTATAACTGCCCTGTCTCGATGCCTCACCTTGTGTACTCTGACTGCCTTTTCCCTTTAGTCGAATAGGTCGGTAGCAACGAGGCTGGATATTCCCGCAGTGAACAGCGCTCGGCAGCGGCGAGTGCGTCAGCGTCATTAGTTCATTACGTCCGCGGTTACGCGCCGTGATAGACGCCGGGGGCGGCGTCACAGAGGGGAACAAAGCGACGAGCGAAGCGGGGGGATAAGTGACGAGCGGAGCGAGAAGCGGTAGAGGTAAGATAGAGCTGTGTCTGAGCGGTTAGTGCTCGTTTAGAGTGTCATACATACAATGAAGCGAGAGGTTTGTGGTAGTGGTTAGTAAATAGTAAAGCAGCGTTTTCCTCATAAATAAAGTAATAGGATATAATTTTTATCAGTCATACCTGTGTTCCTCTTTCTCTCTGTAATCTGACGAACTTCATATTTCAAAACACTGCTTCAGCAAGCAATAGTCAAATAATATGACGACGCGCTGGCCTAGTGGGTAGTGACCCTGCCTACGAAGCTAGCGGTCCTGGGTTCGAATCCCGGTAAGGGCAGATATTAGTGGGATGAGCGCGAATATTTGTTCCTGAGTCATGGATGTTTTCTAATGTATTTAAGTATATATTTCTCTATATAAGTATTTAGTTAGTTTAGTTGTTAGGCGATGGGTTTGCAACCTGTCACTAATCTTAGCCTAAGTGTGCAAAATGTGGTTACAGAATTATCAACAAGTTTTTAGAGTTGTTGGTAATTCTGTAGCTCTGCCTACCCCACTCTGGGAATAAAGGCGTGAGTTTATGTATGTGTATGTGTAAGTATTTATATCGTTGTCTAGTACCCATAGTACAAGCCTAGAGCTTAGTTTGGGACTAGGTCAATTGGTGTGAGATTGTCCCCTTATATTTATTTATTTATTTATTATAGGCTAAGTTTCATAAGGTAACGGATGAAACTTATCACGATAATGAGTATAACGATGGCATGAGGATAATGCTGATCGCATATTACCATGATAAGCTCTGTCATCAAATCTGTATCGAAGGATATTCTTCCCGCAGTGAGCCTCTCTCGATACCGCCGTGTGTGTCAGTGCCGTTTCCTTATTAGTTACCTACGTCCGCTGTTATGCGCCGTGAGGGAGCGGAGCGAGGAGGTAAGCGACTAGCGAAGCGAGAAGCGGTTATCGCCACTTTGTAAAGAAGACGTGTCTTAAGTTAATGCAGCGCTCGGCGTCTATGCACTTGTGCTTAATGAGAGTGGAGAAGAAAAATAAGAAGGATTATGTCACTGACATCTTTGTTCTTGTTATTTCATGTCACACGATGATAATTATAACATTGAGATGATTTTATTGACTTTGTAAACCGTCAAGGTACTCTTTCCGTCTAGACAGCGTGTAGCAAAAATACGCAGCTTCGTTTATCAATACGCGCTCACCCTAGCCAGTTAATGGGGCCTGGCTGTCTGAGATACGCGCGGCGCGGCCAAGTATCGGCAAAGCGGCCATTCATTGTGACTCCACTATTTCCTACGCTTAAAACACTGGCGGTAAGTCGATGTGTTCATTCTGGGCTTGTTTGGGGAGAATTTACCTAGTATAATTAAACACTGTTACTTTAAAAATAAGTGTGGCTACCCATACACGAAAAGTGTTAAAGTTTGTTTTGCAAACTAGTGTAGGCTAGATCTTAGTTATAGTATAAATAGAAAAGTACCTACGGTCCTTCAGCAGTTTCTATTACCTATTGCCGTTTGGGCGCTAGTGTTGCGTGGATGCGCATCGTTCGACAGTTAATACTCACATAACCAAACGCGGCGATGGCGCGTCCCCGACTAAACCGGCTTGGTCCGCCTTGTTGAGTTTGCTTGTGATGGCTCGCAGCGCGTACGGTCGCGGCACGCACACTTGCAAGCGGGGCGATTTACCTTTATTTACTTTACTGTTGAGTCAAAAACAATATGATAATATGCCAAAGGCATTTTAACTAGTAGAATGGAGGCCCGTTTATACCTAATGGTATCTTAATCCTCAAGGTTCGCAGCTCATTTGTAATCTTGAAATTGCGTATCCAATGGTCATGTATTTTGACCTTCAAGTCCTCTTCATTAGCAGGCCTACTCACACACTCACACACACACACATGTATACACACACGCCTTCCGGTCAGTTTTCAAATAATATAGACCCTAGACATACTGCATTCTTAAGACTTAAATCTTAAGATTGCAAGTGCGTTGCCAACCCTGAGGACTGAGATGGAATGCCTTAATAATGCTAGTAATTTCACCCGTCGTCTTATCCCCACACCGAAACACTACAATGCAAACACTGATGTTTGGTGGTAGGTTAAAGGATAAGATGGTAGTATTTAGCTGATCGAGACATACCCTGCACAAAGTACGGATCCTACTACCATAATCATTATATGCGACAAATTAATATTCCTTTTGATGATTTGGATTATCAATGTTATGCATGCATCAAGATTATTCCACCTTTACTTTATGCTTTATGCGAAGTAAATGTATGCAAAGCTTGACTATGCTAAGGAGTTAACGCTTATAGTCACTTATGCTTTAAGTTATTATGCAATGTACCTAAAATTAAGTCGAATACTGCCTTATCAAAGGACTTTTACTTATAACTTACAAAGCAAACTTTCTTCGTTAAACCACTTTAGGCTTAGACTAGCAACTTAATCAAGGACCCTAAACCTTTATAAAATCAAGCCCTGTCACCGCATTATACCCCATGGCCTCTTAACACGTCCTTACGTCCCTAGAGGCGTAAACGCGTCTTTCCTGACGCGGCGTCTTGCCGGCTGTCTCATATATTTTTGCTTAAAGCCCAATAAGCGGGGCTACGGTAAGTTTGCCAGCTTCCTCTAATTAATTTCTACTCCGTGCCTCCAACCTAGCTGCTTAGCGGTTAAGTTGTAAGATTTAAGCGGTTTACACCACTCTAGCAACGCTAGTGACATCTTGTAACATGTTATAATTAATAATGACAAGGTTCTTAACACACTGACCATTACCGAAGGTAAACACGCTCTAGCGACCTTGACATTAACAAGAAAGTTACTTAAAGGTATAGGTACCTACCTATTGTTATAATTAACTCGTCTTCTTTCGATATCGCCATCTTATTGTTGACGCTATCTCAGGTCTAACTCTCTCAAGTTCAATAAGTAAGTTTTTCAACACGTCACAACCTAACCTTAATACCTATGTAAGTACGTTAAATACAAAAGCGTCGGTGGCCTAGTGGCTTTGGGGGTCGACTCGTGAGCTTAAGGTACCGAGTTCGAAACCTCGGGGTCACCATGTCCCAATGAGTTTTTCTATCTTATTAGATGCTCCCTAAGATAAAGGAAAAAAATCGTGAGGGAAAACCTATACATTTTCGAACAGCAGCTGAGTGTGTAAGGGGGCAATTGCACAAAAGATCCTAAAGGACCGAAGTGTATCTGAAAGGGCCCATCTGTAAGATAAGATAAGATACTGTAAATACATAATTGAACAACAAAATGCAAGAAACCACGGAGAGTCTGTTTTGTAATTAATATTATATTTGTTTGTCACACACAAACATCAATATTATGTAAAGTGTCAGTATTCTCTCAATCCCAAAATACCAGTATTTCAAAATACCAAACTACTCTTTTTACCAGGTTTTCAAAAAACCAATTTCGAAATTTTGGGTAAAGATAATAAATAATACCCTAATTTGTATGTTTAGTTTTGGGATTCCGATATATTGAGAATCAGGTATTTTAAAATACTGGTATTTCGGGAATGAGCGATCAGTATGTTTTCTGGGCATTTCTAAAGAGCTTAAAGTCCGTGTCTTGCGGCAGCTTACGGCAGTTGCCATAAAAGTGATAGTGTGACTTCACAAAGCTCGGAATTGGGCGGGATTAATTTCGTACTTGCGCAGTTTGCATATTTTTCGCAAAATTCGTTACGGTGTGGGTTCATTAAAAATGTAATTATGAAGGTAGCTGAAAACTTTTGCAGAAATATGTATTAACCGCAACTGAGTGTTAAAATTATGAAATATAACTTCTCGGAATAAAAAGGTTTTCGCGTTTAAAACAACAGTGTTGTTAAATTACAGTTAAGCTTAATTAAAACGAAAGATTTTGTACGGGTATTTAGGATTATTTAAATAAAAATGAAAGGGTAATCTTATAAAAATAAACCACATTACATTCACATACTTGTAAAAAACCAGTCAAGTGCAAGTTGAAATCGCGCACCGAGGGTGCCATGCGACTCACGAATCACGATTGGCCGGTTTTTATTGTTTGTAATTTTTCAGTACGGTTTTCATTGCACTATAATCACTTCTAAATTGGCGCTTAGATGAATAACAGTTTTGATAAAATAAACTTATAAATATAAAATAAATAAATGTCCATTTTTTTTAGGAAATCTACCAAATATATTCTGAAAAAAAAACAGCTATCTACAAGTATGACGCTTTAAAACATACAGTTTAGCTTAAAAAAAACACCAATAACCAAACAAAAAACGGTTGACATTCAAGATTCAAAAACCAATATTTGCGTGTATTGGAGATTGAACCTAGCAATAATTATCTTTTCACATTTACTGCCAGCGTCCCACTAAACGGCTCCATTTTCTATGGAAATCAGACCACTTGGCGCTGAACTTGGTAAAAGGGAATATTTTTCACAACTTCAATAATAGATTTAGGAAACACACAAACAGTTGAGAAAACTCATTTTTCAAGTCTAACCTAACTACGTAATGAATATTAAAGATAAAACTAAAAACGGGATTAAATCATAAAATATAAAGTTCAAAATACTTACATAATACATAATGGTCATATACTGGTTTAATTTCTGAAACCGTAAACTTCCAGGTTATTGTAAAAGGCAATTAAATAAAGATAGATAAAGTTTTTTTTATCATCATCATCATCATCATCATCATCAGCCCATTCCCGTCCACTGCTGGACATAGGCCTCTCCCATGGCACGCCACTGAGCTCGGTTCTGTGTTTTTTGTTTCCAACCACTGCCAGACACTTTTTTTATGTCATCGCTCCACCTAGCTAGCTTTTTTTTATAATAATCCTGAAAAGTTTTCGGTTTCAGCAAAGAAACCATTAACTATGAAATAAATATCTAACAGCTCCCATAAATCAAACGCCATTTTTTGCAGTTTATTGTTCGATATTAATTATGACTACAGTTAGACGCTTGAAATATTTACAGAATATTAAGGTGTATGTTCACTTTTTATATATTTTGACCATGATATAAGTATTTTGAACTTTTTATAACACTAGCTTCTGCCCGCGGCTCCGTCCGCGTGGAACTCGTTTATATCGTAGCTCCATACATTCACCCTCTATTTCACCTCTTTAGGGGATGATTTTCGGGATCAAAACTATTTTATATCCTTCTCCGCGACCCAAACTATCTCCATACCAAATTTCATATAAATCGCTTCAGCGGTTTAAGCGTAAAGAGGTAACAGACAGACAGACACACTTTCGCATTTATAATAATTATTAGTAACACCAGGGAATCAGTAGAAAAATAGGTTGCGATATAGTTAAATTAGGTGAAATGATCATTCGATGAATTGAGTCGGTAAAACAAGGGATCTTCATAAAAACACTATGAGCTAGCTTTGAGTTATTACCAACTAAGGCAACCACCGAATTGCTGAATTAATAATATACGTGGACTAACTGTAACATATCAACTGCAAAATAAAGGTCGCTAGAGCAAATTTAAACTTGCCCCCGAATGATTTATAACCGAGGTAAAATATACCAAAATGGACCCAAGTCGGGGCAAAGCGGCAAACAGAAAATTAGTGGAACTAGCCAACTAATTCTACTAATTCCTGCATACATTTCAACGGGACACGACAATGTTAATAATTCGGACCCTTCTCACTGTTTCTGTAAAATTTGAATATTACAAACTGCGAAGGTCGAAAATACAAACAAATTTGTTTAGTTTCTCTTCGGTGGGAGAAACGCGTAGACCCGAAGCGCTGTTTACTATTTATTTATTTTAATTATAGTATAGGTATCAAAACAACACGGTTTTGATTGATTATTTAATAGTTCCATTGTTGGTTTGTTTACAATTAGTTACCTAAACAACAAGTTACCTAGTTACCTACAGACAAGTTGCAGTCTATAAGATAGCTGACAATATTTTTTACATATTTATGGAATTGACATAAGTGCCCACGCGACCGTTCGGCAGTTTACGTCAATCTAGGGTAAATAACTTTGACTTCAACTTTGTTTTTGCACTAGTAATTATGTCAACTAGTTGCCACGTTTAGTTCGCTTAGTACGTTCCTATTCTGTAAATATTGTATTTTAATTAATGTTTTTTGTACCATAAAGTGTTAACATAGATACATACGTACTTCAGTAAAGTTCTCTTCATTTTAACGCCGATCAAAAACTGATTTACACTTTGAGACATCTTTGTATTAAAACATTTTTCCTGCGCTCTACTTAAAGATTTAAGAAACCAAATGGACTATTAAGACGCTAGACTGACGTAAAGATGACGCAGGTTTCCAAATCACACCCCTCCTCCTTCTTTTGTTCTACATTTAAAACACTTGACCAAATGATTGATATCAAGAATGATTCCTCCACAGCGAAGATAAATAAGCATCATGACTTACAACATCATTACCATCATGCCAAAAACAAATGGAAAAAGTTGCCCCCATTCCGGACGAAGCTATTTGCCGTTTATTAAGATAAATCGGGATTGTTTGTAAAAGAGAAACAGCTATAAAAATACAGTACTCATAGGCGACTTTCCGTGTTAATCTTCTTAAGGAGACAACGATAATATACGATAAGGCCTCGGTTCCTGGTCGGGATTCTGCTGTGGGGGAACAGTGTCTTGTTCTTTTTTTTCATCTAAACTGACCAACTGTAGAAAAATCCTGTTGTCATGTTGGACCATGCCCAGAGTATATAAAAGTAGGATTCTGACGCCGCCACTATAAACACAAAAAAACTATTTGGAAAAACAACAAGTATAAACTATTTTTCTATTTGTACTCGTAAAGTTGTTTGGTACTGTAGAAAACTTTAGCCGCCTGTATCTCAGGAACCAATCGAATGTTCTGCGTAGTAATAAATTTTCTTTTAAGTTCGTTATAATTAAGTGCTTTAAAATAAAATCACAGGTTTATTACTAGTAGTTTCAGCTGTAAATGTCATGAAATTTTAAAAGTCCAATATTGTTTCATGAGTATTACGTTTCACTTTTGAAATTACTTAATTTATAATCACACTAAATAATATTATAAATGCAAGTGTTTGTGAGAACGTGTGTTTTATACCTTTTCGATAACAATAGGGATCTCGCCATGCATTTTGTCTAGAGCCACTGGGTCTCTACCTAAAAACTTTATCGTTTTTAATTTGTTATCGTATTCAACGTTTTGGTAGCTCTTATGTACTTCACAATAATAGCGGCTAAGTTATAAACCATGCGATAACACGTCCAAAACAATATGCTTTTTATCCCCTAGAATAGAGGCCAAGGGAGCAAGTGAAGTTACGTGAAGTTGTTTCGTGCAATATTTGACATATTTCCCGCTTGATGACTTTTGTTGGCGCTACAGACAAATCTCACTTAGGGATTAAAAGACAAGCGGGAAGCAAACTCTGTTGTTTCCAACTTCAGCGGCAGTTGATGAGTCTGCTAAACTTCCCGACCAAGTATTTTGATAATTTGGATTAAGGTCACCAAATGAATTGGGTCGGAAAACGAATAAAGGCGAAAAACTTAATACAAACTTATTTTAAAGCGAGTTTTGGTTTAACAAGGATTTATTTAACTGCCCAGGGGATCTATTCTTCCCGGTGAAACAATATTGCTTTTAACAGGCTATGAAATTGTCAACGTTACAATATTTACATGACAGTAATGGCAGGAAACTTAAAAACAACCCTGTTCTCAGGGGGAGAACTGAAGAGAAAAGAAACTACTGAAGATGGAAATTTCCAAAAATTACACGAAAATTGCTTTACGGAAAATAATAAAGAAATTGCTCTTACAGACATAATATTTTTTTCTAGAAAAAAGATTTAGACTGTCACGAGGTTAATAAAATTTAGGACTAGGTTTGTGAGGTAACGGCTGTATTTACTTTAAAAGATAAAATATATGTTTATCCAGTAAGCAGGTTGCACGGGCACTTTTACACATAAAAAAATTACCAACTTTGTCAGTAAATAATAAAAATAAATGTGTAAAGTAATAGCATGTTTTAGAGACAAATCTTTATAATAATGATTTTATCAGAAAACCTCTTCAAATAAATCGTTGCCAATTGTCAAACAGGATTTGGCATACAATTTGTAATTAAAAAAAAACTATTTCTTATACAACCATTTTAACTTGAACTGACTTGATTACATAAAATGTCAGCCTGTTCAAACAATAGGTATTACAAAGTTTGTTTCACTCCTTAATGTAACAAAACCAGGTAGAAACGAGACAGCATGATATTGATGTCCTTACAATAGCCGGCCCAGTGTAGGCCCAAATGGTTTTTTGAATAGACGCCACCTGAACTGGGCCATGAAAAACTCGTTTAGCTGCTCTCTGTGGAAGGTTAGGATTATTTTTAACCTGGTTAGCGAACCAAGGCTTTTGTAGAATATATTTTAGGCTATATTGCACGCATAAGACAATCAAGTAATCTCGATATTTAAAAACACAGTGCCAACATGAACTGTTTAACTATCATGTACAGTCAGCTGCAGAGATAAGTATACCCTCCTGCATACAAGTTTCCTATGCAGGGGGGTATACTTATCTCTGCAGCTGACTGTACATATGTATTTACAGGTCAAAACTGTAAGAACCATGTCACCGACATTTCATGGAAAATTGGTGGACTTGTCAATGATATATGCTTGTGTACTCGAAGGTTAGTACTTACTACATTATACTTATGGTGGATTCGACCAAACATGAATAAATACGCGAATAACATACTTTACTCTAGCAATTGCACATTTTACCCTAGCGTTAACCAGTGTACTTTTCTCCACGCAATCGTTTGCTCGGTGCAGTCTGTATGCTTAACTGTACATGGTATGACAGTAGAACATAACCGATATGGCGTGTCGTGAATCTTCATTCGCGCAGACACGAACAACGATTCCGATGATTTCTGAAATCACGATTAAAACCCACGATCAGACTTGTATGTGATAGTAAAGTTATGAGGTGTAAATGAAATTGCAGCTATTTTTTCATCTCATTCACGCACGGTTGACCGCTGACAGAATGACATTCGGGCGCGCGACAAAATGGCGACACTAATAACCAATAATAGCACAGAATACAACCGCGCTGCGCTGATTGGTTCCGACACTTCGAAAAAATTTCATCTGCGCAGGTACATCGGTAAGCCATATTAATTGTGTTTTACTGTACTAAGCTCGATTTAGTATATGTAGAGTGAATGATGAACGAATGTTTTAGCAAAAAAAACATTCCCGAATACTTAGGTTGACTTTTCTTAGAATTATCGATAGTAAAACGTAAACTTGAGTAACTCTCGATTAACTGAGTTTTTTTTTAAGAATATTATTTTAGTCTCGTTTGGTCGAATCCGCCCGAAGTGTGTTCAGTAAGATTTTTCTCCACGAATTTAACTTTAAAATCTTCTTTAAAGCCAATGTACGAGTAACAACAAACAAATAATGAATTCTAAAACGTCTTGCATCATATTTCACCCGGGACTTTTTGCATTTGCTTCTAGCTCTTATCAAGTGCATATGTCTGGCTGCATTTAGGATTGCATTTCATACAGAGAATTCCTTCAGGAGTAAAATGTAAAACATATGCATTAAGGACGGAAATTGCATACATGCAACTCGGGAAAAATTGCTTTGGGCGTTCTTTTTTAAATTGGGCGAAAAATAATTCAATCAAAATCTGGAATAAGAATAAGAATAAACATTATTTATTGATCATTAATGGGAACAATGACATAAAACTAATCAAAAAAGTGTTTTTTTTTTCGACGTTCTTAACTAAGTTGGGTTGGGTAAGTTGAGTTTTAAAGTGATTTCTATGATTAAAATATATACTCGTATCATTCATAGTAATAAATAAATTTACGTATCGTATCAAAACGGGGTTAGTAACAAAATAACAAGAAAAGTTTTTTTCAATACCAAGGTAGCAGAACCATTTCACACCCCATATTTCCCGCCCTCGTTCACAAACCTCTAGAGAATCCATTATATCAAAACCCTGACCTTATTAGGCTTTGTCTATGATATAGGGTAAAGGCCACAATACACGGCTAATGATGTATAAACACCGATCCGCGTTAATGCGTTTTTAATGGCTCACAGTTTTCTATTGAAATGTCATTTACTATGGCTAAAAGGATTTATGGAGGCGTGAAAAAAATTGGTGTAATATTTTAATGTTCCTGTTTCAGTGAGTTATGTAATCTGCTAACAAAGGGAACACAGAGATTTCAAAATGTAGTTTTACAGGCCGGAGGAATTAAAGTTATTAGTTGATGGCATTGGGTTATGGAATAAGGCCAGACGGGGCTGTGGCGTCTGAGGGGCTATTGTAACTTTTCATTCTAATTTTAAAAGAAGAACACGGTCTTGCTCCCTTACTTATAAACGTGGCAATAATTTTGCCATGCTTTTTCATATTCTGTCAGATGCTAATGTCACAATTACAGATAAGGACAAAGTATGGCATTACCTATTCCAAGCTTATTCCACGTTTTACAATACAATAGCTCCTCAGACGCAATAGCCCCGCCTAACCTTAACACTGTTGTTTTATCTCACTATAGATCGGCCATACTTGTGTGTGTAGATGCACGTTCACGTTGTCTCTGAGTGTGTAGGTATCACCGTTAGGCGTCGACGTAGTGTGCGTGTCTATACGTATTACAACTAGTGATTAGCGGCTTGTAAGTTCCAAAAGTGAAAATGTCACTTCAATTTCTGCAATGTTCTGAAAGTTTTAAAAGTGAAAGTTTCAACTAAAATTTCATGTCATATTCTGAAAGTTACCAAAGTGAATGCGTTTAATTTCTGAAAATAACTATAGTTTTGACATATTGTGACGTCAGTTGTGAGAGCTGAGGGTCACCTGCCCTACCTAACCTTGCTAAGATTTCCCGCTCGAAAAAAACAAACAAAAGGGCCTCCTGATAATACTGTTAGCTACAAAATGCAGCAAACTCGTTGGCAACTCTCGAGAGAATCTCTTTATGGATTGCCTTAAAATGACTTTCTTCCATAGGACTGGAACTACATCTAGGCAGATTAATCAAAGGACAAAACGGAGGTTTGTTTGAAGATGACTCAACCATACTACTTTTTAAATTAGACCCTCCGTTGTATGAGATATTGACGGATGTTACCACAAACTTTGTTAAGTTGAAATAACTACATTACAGACTGTGTAGAATACCACTATGGGTAGATCAGTAAAAAACAACAATCAATTAAAACTCGTACAACATAAACTGGTGCAAACCAATAATAACATTTCGCAAAATGTAACTATCATAAATCGCCGAGTCAGTCGCACTCTTTTCATACTACTAAGCGACTTACATACTTTTTCTTTTACCAAGAACAAACCCAAAGATTTACAACTACCCACGTAATTCAGTGGGAATTCACTAGACGCCTTGTTAAGGGGAAGTTTTCCGGCTAGTAATTTATGGGGGGGAATAAATTTACATTTTGCATCCGCTACGCTCGCGATGACCCTCAAGATTCTTTGTACATCTCCATTTGTATGTGTAATGCGAGTAATGGACGCGTTTTGCGGTAACCTTGTTATTTTTGGACATGAACTGGTGATCAAGGAGGCCAATGTAGAGGCGTAGGCCTATTGAAATGACCATTTACTGGCTTGAAACTCTTTTGACAAAAGGATTTTTTTTAAAGGTTTTCTAAAAAATCGTAGTTGTACAGGTTTGGTTCAAAAGCATACTTTTCTTAGTTGATGTTTACTGAGAAAATAAAAAAAACAGGTTTCTGCTAATGGCTACATCACCGGTAGTGCTAGACTTAAAAAACCGGTCAAGAGCGAGACGGACTTGCCCACGAAGGGTTCCGTACCATTACAAAAATCAGGTTTTTTTGCCGCGTCGGTGTAAAATCGCGCGGCCCACATATCTACTTGCCAGCAATGCGGCTGAGTTAAAACCCATATGATACCTAACACGTCAAACACAATATGGTTTATACCGCGTTGAATAGAAATCCAGGACACGACCAAGCCAGTTACGCAAAGTGTTTTGTGCGATATTTGACATACGTCCTACCAATGTTTAAATGTAATTATCCAGTTCCCGAGGGAATACCGATACTTCTACGAGATCGGAGCTGCGGGCAGCCGCTAGTCAATGTTATGTAGGGACTAAGTTACACAAATTGGCCAAGTCTGAAACTAAGTTGGAACTTGTTAGATTGATCTAAGTTAGTAGGAAGTTGATGACGGTTACTAAATACTGTTGTATGCTTGGTATGGATTTTACTTATGAAAATAGTGAGAAAGAAATCGTATTTTCAAGTTTTTATTTAACTTGCAATGTAGTAAGGGTCAAATCTCGCAAGTTTAATTTGACCAACTTCCCGGTTTCCAATGAAGCTGAAAATTGGCATGTACGCCTTTAGTTTTGATGACAATACAATAATATAGCACCATCGAGCTGATCTGATGATGGAGATTCAGGGTGGCCATAGGAACTCCTTAATTACACATGATAAAACTGTTGTGTTTGGACTTGTTAGATTTGTCTTGATAAGTAGATGACGACTGTGCCAAAAAAGTACAGTCGGTAACAATAGCTTGTCCCAAAAATATTTTTTCCCAGAAACTTATGTATAATTATTTCTTTAAGTTTCCTTATATAAAACAAATACATACCCGTTGTAAACTAACAGTTACCTAACATTCTTAAATAATGTACCAATTAACATAACAACATTAAATTTGATAAGGAACTACGAGTATCGGCAGCTCAGACCGTTTGCGCAATTTTTTATGCAAGAATAATTTACTCCGAGATTTAGAATATATTATATTACAATTTCATTAAATTCCTAACTAGAAAATGCATCATATAATGGCGTGAATAGGAAAAGTTTTCAGCTCTAATAAGGCGAAAGTCTCGAACTTACCCGAAGTTTCATACTCATACTTCTTTCTTCGGTATTTGTGTGAAACGTCTTCTCGAGCGAGGCTCCTATTAGTTTCTTTAACATGTTGTTTACTTTAAAATTTCCCAGAATCTTGCGTGTTATTTGTTAAGTAAAGTATTTACTTAATGTCGGTAGAATAATACCGAGCAAATATTATTATATTAATACTTCTGATAAGAGAATAAAAACATAATTACCAATAACCCTAAACACTTGTTGATAATTCTGTAACCACATTATGCACACACATGGTGTAAGTTTTGTCTAAAGTATCATGTCAATGAAAGCTGATATTTCTTTAACGTTTCTATCCGTGGAATATCATAAGATAAGATAAGACAAGGGTGACGTTTTCAACTTTTTTATTATCAAATTTGTACTCGACGTTATCTAGTAAAACAATATGAAAACCAGGACCGGCACCTGACGTGCCAATCCTGCAGACACGTGACGTTGGTCGTGACGTGTTTATTTCAGTCGCGTGACGACTACGACACATAAAATTAGACGTAAACGACTGGGCTAAATTGGGTGGACTATTTATACTTAACGTTAAAATAAAACATCACCCTCGCGAGGCTTAAAGGTCACACAAAAGTCTCTTGCGTTTAAATTACTAAGATCTTTGTAAGCAGAAGACCTACTTTCGTAACAGCATCCCCAGGCGGTCTGCAACCGAGATCGGTCGGACCAATCAATAAAAAAAAAACATTTAAAGACCAGTTAAGTCAGAATCGGACTCACGCATCGAGGGTTCCGTACTGCCATAGTTTATCTTTCCTTATCACTACATAGTATAAGATAAAGTCGCTTCCTGCTGTCTGTCTGTCCCTATGTATGCTTAGATCTTTAAAACTACGCAACGGATTTTGATGCGTTTTTTTTTATGGATAGTTATTTGTTTTTTTCAAGAGGAACGTTTTTATATATAATAAATTATGCTTTATGTACGGGTGTTACACAAAACTCACATAAACCGAATCGAAGCGAGGGCGGGTCGCTAGTTGCAAATAAAACTGGTTTAGGTTTAATATTCAACTTGGATTTAAATTTAAGTGTGTTAGAACTCTGCAGATAAAATAAATAAATCAAATAAATAGTCGCGTTATTTTATACTTAATGTTAACAACAGTGGTTTTACCCAAACCGCCATGCTATTTTCCACTAATAAAGGTTTATTTAACCATTAAGTAGTGTGCAGCTCCATAAGTCATCAAGACGTCAAAGGCTTTTAAAGTGTTTTAACGATAATGGTAGTTTCTCTTAAGTGGTTTTAGCAGACGTTGGTCGCAGACGCAATCTGTGCCAATAAGAAATTTTCATGACTTTTTTTTACAGCTTCAATCAAAGCTGATTTATGTAACAAACAGTTAAGATATATTTTTTTTGAATAGCTATAAAAATCAGCAATATATAAGCTACCCACGATTTGTTCCTATCTCTTTCTAGCAAAACAGAATTTAACGTCATGGAGTTTATTATGACAGACCTGTTACATTACGCCACAGGGTGAATATTCGGGCGTTCCAACCGCCGTCATCATTCTCTTCAATATATTGACGAAAATAATGATAACTACCGGCAACTTTTGATGTAAAAGTCAGCGGACCCGGGGGTAGTATCCATTCGATTTAAAAGAACAAGAAAGTTCTTAAGTGTATATTGAATAATACGCGAAAACAATAATGACGGCGGTTGAAACGCCAAATAATAACCGCACAGTGCATGGATGATCTCTCTGTTTAATTAAGAGTTACTTTTTACGGTTTTATTGTGTTTTGTTGAGAAATGCAATTTAAAAAAACCATACATATTGAACAATTATTTTTTATATTAATTAGCTATTCACCGAAATAATAATAAAAGGGGACAATCTTGTCGACGACGCGGGTAACCTGGGGTGTTATTCTCTCAAAAGCAACGGACGGGCGGACGAACGAGTGAAATCGCAGCGGTGAGTTAAGGTAATCCCGTCACAGTGAATAAAACACATTTTAGCTAATGCTTTTTTAATTAAGCAGCCTTATACGTTCGATCCATCGGCAGAAACCATGCTGCAAAATTGAAAATGCACGCGCTAAAATATATTCTGTCCGCACTGACGGGACTACTTAAACTCGTTCCTTGGACATTCACTCGTCCGACCGTCGTTGTTCAGAGAATCACGACCCAGGTAGTCTTACAATTGATTTACTGTCGAGTTTCTAGCGGGATTTCTTCACAGCAGTGTTTTCTTCATGGGAAGCGCTGTAGAGGTCGAGTTTTAGGCCCTATTGGAGGTGTAACATAGCAGTCTATAAACATCTGTAATTTTTAGGGTACCATAGTCAACAAGGAACCCTTATAGTTTCGCTATGTCCGTCTGCCCGTCTGTCCGCGGAGACTTTTGATACTACAAAGCCATATAACTTGGCATAGATATCCATTTACACTTCGCCAGTTGTAAAATGCCTCCCATACAAAATGTAAAGCAGAGTTTTTTGATGTAACTTATTACATTGCGTGTAGTATCAATGTTGAACTCGAAAAGTTTAATTTTCGCTCAAGTTGCTCAGCCCCAATAGAGCCAAAACTACAAGCAATAAAATTCTGAAAAATATCTTAAATATAAGCATATTATTATGTATTACTGGAAAACACTCGAGACGTAGACTTGATTGGTTCTTGAGATATATATAATAAGCAATTAAAGTGTTTATACTTACTAAAAATCGTCTAAGACGGGCACTAAATAACTTAAAATAAAAAAGTATTTTGAGATTATTTTTATCGGATCCCTTTGACTGCCATAAATATCGTTGGTCATAATATATTGTTAGTCATACTTTTTGCTGTCATAACTTATTTCAGGCTGAAGTTACAGATTTTAATAAACGTTTCTCGTGTAGATTAGTTAGGTTAGGTTAGGTTAGTTTTATAAAAATCCTGAAAAAATTACCATGTCCTGAGAAAAGTGCATTATGACTTGCGAAACTTATGACTTAAAATACATTATGACTGATAATAATTATGGCAGTCAATAGAGACCCTATTTTTGTTTGTAGTAACGGCTTTGGAACCCTACCCTGAGCATGGTTCAACATGCCCGGTTTTCTTCAAAATATTTCACTGTAGCAATATTATGATACCCGAAAGAAAACGTCTTGTCTCCGCTAGCCTCATAAGGAGTCTTAAGCACAACTCATGTAATCGCGCCGCCATATCTCAGCTGCGCAGTCGCACCCATTAGCTTTTATGTGCCCTATTAAAGGGATAATTGTCGGAGTAATGAACTCTGGGCGCGGCATGTTCGCGAGGAAGTTGGGGCTGAGACAGTTTTTGGGAACTGGTTGATGTAGAAAAGACGAATTTATGAACTGCTTCTATCCAGTTATGGATTCTTTTACATATTTGGTTTTTGATTTTTCTATATATTAATTTATAACTGAAACTGATTTTAGTAGGTAACTGACTTCTATCAAAAAAACAACATACACTGAATTTGATTTTAGTTTTAGTTTGTAAGCAAGATAAAGTAAGAATTATGAGCAACTTTATCGTTATGAAAAGAAAATAACAATCCCAAAACAAAGTTTGGAAATATGAAAATTGGGTGTTTTGACCAATTCTGTTTTATGATAATTCTCAGAATTAGGTACTGCACCCAGTGTACAGTCGGAGAAATTGATTCGTAGACCATTTTGGACTAAGTCAAAGTAATAATGTAAATAAAATCATAAGAAGTCTCTTCTTACGTTTTGATTGATTACGTCACTATGACATAGTCCAAAATAGTCTAGGAATCAATTTCTATGACTGTACCCTATTAATTAAATTTATAATTATGCCTATTTAGGCGTCAGTCGGTAGGTACGAGTATGCTTCTTCAGTCTTAATCATGCAACCAGTTCCTGTTTTTGTAGTGGTATCTTCGAAGAGTCGTAGGAGAACAATACGAGTATGATCACGGTGAAACTCAATACTAAATGTAAAATGTTTCTCTTTATATTTTTATTATTTCTCCTAAGTTTTTATTAGACATATCTCTACGAGCAGTTGATGATAAGATCATTCAACAAAAAATTACTGACAAACACTTAAATTTTAACTCATTAATATTTGAGCCAGTGACAGGGCTGTATTGTATCTTATGTCATGGTTTACAAAAAAAACCGTTTCTGTTAGTGATATTTATAAATGTGTGAGAAATTTATGAGGTATATTTTTGTTGAGTAAAAATTACGCAAAATAATTAGAATGCAACGTTATCGTATTAAATACCTACGTTTATGATAACTTCGGGACTCCACTGAAACCTTTCTAGCTAGTAAGGTAGTAAGTAAGGTAGAGTAAAACTTTTCATTTATTTTCTTAGTTTCTTCGTTTTTTTGTTTGGCCTACTTGTTGAGTAAAGAATGTCATTGGGCAATAAGACAGTCTTTTGGATTTTATTGTGTACTTGCTTCTGCCCGCGACTTCGTCCACGTGGAACATTTCACCGCCTTAGGGGACCTTATGTCCTTTCCCAGGATTCAAACTGTCTTTGCACTAAATTTCACCTAAATCGGTTCAGCGCTTTAAGCGTGAAGAGGCAACAGACAGACAGACAGACAGACACACTTTCGCATTTATAATATTAGTATGGATAGTATGGATAGAGCAATTTTGTTTAAATAAAATTAATAAGTCTTTGTCTTTTGGATGAAATATTTTTGGCCAAATGAAATCATTACCCAAATTTTCATTTACGGAAAAGCTATTATTCGCCGCCATAGATTTTTACCATCTCAATTTTAACCTAACCCAACCGCAATTTATAGCGATTTTGATATGTTGAAAATAAAGCAAAAATATTTTTGGGAATAATTGAGAACTTATGCATTTGACCAAAATTTATTAGCCCAAACAGCATGAACCAAAAATAGGTACATTATCCTGAATAGAGGTTAAACAGCTGTTTTTTTTTACCCAACACACATTATGCAGTGACCCAAATAACTACAAACCCTAGTTCTTTCTGTTTGTTTTAATGGAGCCATTTTTACGTGAGCGGGGACAGACGGCCGTTTGGACGCGTTCAATCAGGGTTACGTGGCTTACGTCTGAAACACTTACCGACGGTGGGGACACGCCTTTATGTGGCGCAAGAAGAGACGACCGGCGGAAAGAGTGTGTCGATACCACAAAATACTTAAATTGACGAGTTGGAAGATGTGGGAGAAATGCTGGCTTGGGGATTAGTAACCTGCTAAAAAAGAATTAAATTAAATTTCATAAACTTTTATTTGTAATATATTAATAGTAAATTAATAAATTAATAATAAGTGTATTTATTTTGTAATAAGAAACAGTTTACAAACAAAAGCAGTACTATAATCAACACGCTAGAATTCCTTGTCGTGGCAGGCTCTTCCGTTTATAAATTATGAATTAAAACAACAATAAGAAACTTACTAAACGAACTATAAAAAAACTCCGAAAATGTATAATTTACACTGTATTTTTTTATCAATACTCTATGTTAAAGGTAAAATAATTTTATATTTTTTTGAAATATGACTCGCTCATCGCTCATGCCTCCACAACGCTTCCGGGTAATAGTTGTCCAATAAATTTTTGCTCAAACCCCAATAACCGTTTGCTGCTAGTTCTAATTAATTCCGCCTGGCGTTGCTCGGAGTTATGCGCTCTAACTGTCCGAGTTACCGGCCACTTATTCAGTCGAACGGCACTCTAAAACTTTACGCTCATGTAGATACGGATTTTAGAATACTATGGAGTTTGATAAATGATTACGGAACGGTTTTGGATGGCTTCTATTTCAATTTATTTAAGCCCAGTTGCCTTTAAATTGTTATCTCATCGGTGCACTTATAACTTCTTTTACTGTTAAGTAAGTGAGATGGGCGAAAACTTAGTAAATGAGAGCTTATTTCACCGCAAGATCCTTGAGCCTTTTAGACAAAATGAAATGGTATTAAAAGTAATGTATTAAGATTCATTAAGAAGCATTTAATAACGAGAAAAAATAAATAATAGGTGAAAAACCAATAGTAGTTGTAAAAAGTAAATGACTTCTGGGATGTAGTTATAACACATCTGCATAGACCGTTCGACATTCTATATTTGAAATTTAACGTAAGTTCCCTATTAATTTTGTACACAGCAACATGCAAGAAGTCATTTACTTTTTACTACTACTACTAGTTTTTTGCCTGTTATTTAATTTTCCACGTTATTTAACGCTTCTTAATGAATCTTCAAAAAAATTACGAAACGTTGGCTGTTTTTTTTTCACAAGGCTACGAAGATGACGAAAAAGAGTTTCATAGCAGTATCATGGAATTTAAATCATCATGTCAGTTCAAAAATATATAAATGAGGGGTGGTGCCTTATTGCTGGTGCTAACGCCACCCTCGTAACAGATTCCTCGAAAAAATAGGCTGGCTTCTGCGCCGACCGAAATCCCTGGAACCGCTTAAATTGGTTTCGATCTAACCACGGCAAAACCAACCATCCCCTACACAAGTGGGGATTGAAAGAGTCACCACAATGCGACTGCGGAGCCCTTGACCGGACCCTCTCACGTGGTAAATGATAACCCTCTTTGCTGGTTTCCCTTTGGCATGGAGGAGTTGCATACATTTTCGCCTGCCTTTGGTCCATGCAGGATGGGTGCCATACGCAATGATGAACATACAAATAATTAAATAAATGAATAGAAAATCTCCAAGACTCTCAAGAGTCAATTTTTGCCCTCACGGAATCGAGCCCAAGACCGCTAGCTTCGTAGGCAGCACACTAATGACTGTACAGGCTGAATTCATCGTCCAATGAGATAAGAGTAACTATCTCAACCTTATTTGAATCATTCAGGGTCTACGCAGACAATCTTTTTCTTCAAACATCCCTATAAACCGTCTTTAAGAGCAAAAGGTGTATCAAGTTAGAAATAGTTTTATATTTAGTAATACCAGCAACTAACTATAAGGAAACAAATTCATTAATCACAAAACCAAAATGGTTTTTCATTTGTTGTTTGTGCTAAAATGTTAAATGCTTAAATGGTGTTAATACAAATATTAGCCGTGCTCCACACGTGAGAGCGTACTATAATCACCACAATGTAAATATATAAGTGTTTAACTGGAATTCCACTGGGACCTACTAAACTTAATTAAAATCTATTTATCCTAACTACTGTTACTTAACATCTAAACAGATATTTTCAACCGACGTTACCGAGAATTATCTGGCTTGAATTTCTCTCAGAACAGCTTGTTTATTCAGAAAACTAGTACAAGTCAGTATACTATGCAAATGTATTGAACATCAGTAAATAAAAACGCTGCAGCAATAAACTTAAAAGGAAACTTACTTATTTAATAATTTGCCCGCAATTTCGTTCGCGTAGAATTAGATATTTGGCCATCTCGTGTTGAGTTGTTATTCCTTTGGGAACTTTAAAAACATCCGGGATGAAAAGTAGACATTGTGTTAATCCAGGGTATGTATGTTTCTGTGTTATCTTATCCCTTAAATAAATAAATTATATTAGCCAGAGGATGTCCACTGCTTAACATAAACCTACCTCTCTCCTTCCGAGATTCCGTGCCCGAGAGGTATATAATATAAATTACTTTTTCCCACAACTATTTACAATTTGTTATCACTATCACTACATAGTATAAAACAAAGTCGCTTCCCGCTGTCTGTCCCTATGTATGCTTAGATCTTTAAAACTACGCAACGGATTTTGATGCGGTTTGTTTTAGTAGACAGAGTGATTCAAGAGGAAGGTTTTTATGTATAATACATTTTGTTTTATGTACGTGTGTTATAGAAAACTCAAATAAACCGAAGCGAAGCGAGGGCGGGTCGCTAGTTTATTTATAAATGACCACACGTTAACCCTAGCTGCTAATAGTTACCCTAACCTACTAAGCCAGCGCTCCTGGGCCCAAATACCGGTAAGGGCAGATATTTGTGTAATAAGCACGAGTGTTTGTTGGATATATTCAATCTCCCTTACTTATAAACGTGGAGTAAGTTTGGAATAGTTTATGCCACTCTTTGTCCTTATTTGTAATTGTGTCATTTGCATCTGACAGAAAGTGACAAAGCGTGGCATAAACTATTCCAAGCTTATTCCATGTTTATAAGTAAGGGGGTATGTATTTATCTATAAGTAGGTTTATTGTTGTCTAGTACCCATAGTACTAGCCAAGAAGTTAGTTTGGGAAATAGGTCACGTGTCACACATATTTATATATTTGGGTTTGACCGACATAGTAACAAATTACATTCATGAAAAGACCTTTTCTATAACATAATAAATGTCTAGTCGTTATTCGTTCGGCACGTGTCCCACATATATCTTCCCCGTATCTTTCATCTCCCTTTACCGATATAAAGTATCATAACATATATATTTCCCACGGTTTGTATAAAACCTCAACCGAAGCCGCATGAATAGGTAAAAAATGAAATTTACGAGAAAAATGGAGTGCGGGAGAAAAAGCAATTTCCTCGTGAGAACGGCGTAATGGCTACTTTGAGGCGAATATGCAATGGAGTGGGTAATTCTTAATGTTGCAAGGGCCTAATTACCAGTCTATTTCTACGGAATACGTATGTTTTTTCACTGAGCAAGTTTTATTTTTTCATCTACATTCTGATAGCTTACGTACTACGCTAATGGATTGAATGAGTGAACGAAACCAGACACACATCTAAAATAATAACAGGTTTTCGGTTTAAAATTCGAACATCAGTTAAAGGACTGTACTCACACAGTGATAGGTGACGTAACTTTCGTTCAATCTATTCGTGCCAGCTTTTGTGAATCGACCTGTACATTTTGGATAACGATAATGAACGAAATGCATCTTATCTAGGGCCTCCCTTTAACCGCCTGCTAAGCAGCTTTCGTACTATTGTGTCTCGGCACAAGATTAAGACTTACTTATCCACCAGGCGGCCTGGGCTGAGATTTTACACGTTAAAACGATATTGCTATCGACGTTATCGTATCGTCCACGTTTTGATAGCTCTTATTTACTTGACTGTAATGGCGGCTGATTTAAACAATACGATAACACGTCTAAAGCGATATGATTTTAATTGGTAGAATTTGAGCCCCTGCGTGCTTCATTTGCTTTCTCTTTGTCATAAAAAAGCATAGTTGGGTACCGATCACAATGGAATCGATATTATAACTATTTTCATTAACTACCACCGCTAAATTTTGCTGCCTTATGAGTAAAGTTCAAACTGGCAAGTAAATTGTACGGGATGGCAACAGATGCTAATAGTCCTAATATAAGCGCCAAAATTAATATAGGGTGCTACAAAGTTGCTTGAAATAGTTCGTCTAATTGTATTAAGCGTGACTGCTAGTAGGACCAGACCTTTATAACGTTATGAATAATATCGTTATCATAACGTTATATTTCGTTAGTGCTCAAAATTCCGTTTAAATATATCGATATTTTTTCATAACGTTATGCTACACCGTAATGAAATCCTAATAACGTTATACTTAAATAACGTTATAATAACGTTATGAAATACGCGCTGTTGCCGCTCCTCAGGTAGGCATTTTGCGTAACTGGCCGACTGGCGCGTGCACATTTGCGCGACGTTGCCAGATATAACCATTTTCTTGTCGTCTTGTCTGCCTACCGTCCAGGGGTGTTATTCTCTCAACAAAATTGTCTGTAAGTAGGTATGAATATTTGGATACAAGCCTCGTCGCCGCGTTGGGTATTTTATAAGGGCTAAGTAGTTGGGGTTTTTATATTATTTAGTTTACTTAGCGGTCCCCCGACGTGTCGATGCTTGAATCAAAATATTAATACCTACTTTTAATTAAACTTAAAATAGGGCCAAACTCCTTATTTTTTACTTTTTAGAGGTTTTCCTTTACAAACTATTTTGAGTCGGGGGTTTTTTAACTTTTTCAAATTAACAATGACTTTAGCTAGCAAAGTGTCTCTAAACACATGAAATGAATAATAGGGGGCAAATAAGTAATAAATAAAAAGAGGGGTGTTCATAGCTTCCAAACGGATGAACCTATTTGGATGCGGTTCTTTTTATTTGAAAGCAAGTTTTCTAGCGCTGGTTTAAAGCAAAATCTCAAAAAGGACTGAACCAATTTTGAAAAAACATGTCTAAGAACCACCGACAAGAAACCTGCTTTCATATAAAAAAAAACCGCATCCAAATCGGTTTATTCGTTTAAGAACTACAGTGCCACAGACACACACACACATTCACTCACACTCACTCACACTCACACACTCACACACACTCACTCACTCACTCACTCACACACACACACACACACACACACACACACACACACACACACACACACACACACACTCACTCACTCACTCTCACTCTCACTCTCACGCTCACTCATTCACACTCACACTCACACTCACACTCACTCACACTCACACCCACTCACACTCACACTCACACCCACACTCACACTGACACTCACACTCTCACTCACTCACACTCACTCACACTCACTCACACTCACCCACACTCACACCCACTCACACTCACACTCACACTCACACCCACACTCACACTCACACTCACTCACACTCACACTCACACTTACACGTCAAACTTATAACACCCCTCTTTTTTGCGTCGGGGGTTAAAAACAACGGACGGTCGGACGAACGAGTGAATGTCCAAGCGGCGAGTTTAAGTAGTCCTGTCAGTGCGGACAAAACGTATTTTAGCGCGTTTTCGCAGCATGTTTTCTGCCGATGGATCGAACGTATAAGGCAGCTTAATTTAAAAACCATGCTGCTAAATTGAAAATGCACGCGCTAAAATATGTTATGTTCGCACTGACGGGACTACTTAAACTCGCCGCTTGGACATTCACTCGTCCGTCCGTCCGACCGTCGTTGTTCAGAGAATCACTACCCAGTACAGTTAAAACATCGGTACAAAGCAGGCAAAGGCAACTGCAAGGCAAAACAATGTCATGCGCCATAAGCCGCAGCCGCACGAAGCGCGGGAGTGAGTGAAATTGAGTGTAAGAAAGAGATGGTCTATAACGTTATTATAGCGCTAACCGAAGTATCGTTATAAGTATAGCGTTTTGTTTAATAACGTTATAATGAATACCGCTACAAGTATGACGTCAAATAACGTTATAGTATAACGTTATTCGAGTAAAATAACGTTATGAACCATAACGTTACACGCAAAATAACGGTTATTAAAGGTCTGAGTAGGACTATTATACTTAATCTTTGGACTCGTCTATCTATGGAAAAATATGGAAAAACTTTCATTCAGACCTCTAATAAAATGACAAAAAAAAATTAAACAAAACCGAGGCTAAGTTTGCTATCAGTGATGAATGTGTAAAATGATAGTTTTTAGAAAAATTATAAAGCTGTGTCCACACTATTGAAGCTCAGGAATGTACCAGCACTTGCGGTACAGTTGACTAAAAAGGGATGTATCCAGTTTTAGACCTTATTTCAATGCAATAAGGTGAAGAAGTCTCTTTCTAGTCGACAGTACTCCGGGAAATTGCACCCTTGCTTACTTTAATTCCACTCTCTTTTGTACACTATTTTCACGGCTTCCAATTTAGGTGTTAATACCGTTTTATTTTTGATAGAGGTTTTGCGTTTTAATATAGCATTTTTTGTTGTATGGAAAATTATTGGGTTTTCAATTATTTATTGCCTACCGAGTATTTAATGAAATAAATTATGGTAAAATATTATTCACAGGTCTTAGTAAAATTTGAAAAATAGATAAAAGTACAATTAAAATTATAAAATTTATTTAGAAATCCAAAATGATTAACGTATTAAAAAAACAGAAAAAACAACAGTTGAGTGTGTGAATGCTACGCCTGCTACGACGTAGACAGTATCCGGAGCAGTTTGCGTAGCAATTGCTACGAGTAGGTACGACAGCAAGCCTTTGGGGAGAAACTTTGGGGAGTGGGGAAAAGACTAGCGGTGAAAATAATAGCATAGAGGCATTCCATCTTAGTCCTCAGGGTTGGCAACGCATTTGTGTTCTTAGTTTTGCAGTCTTTAGATTGTAGTCTTGAGAATGCAAATTTGTCACAGATGAGATCTGGTGATGAGGTCGTAATTCTGGTGGCCTGTATGCACGTTTGCCTTAAAAAAAGCTATAATGGTATAGTTACACCTCTCTACATACATATCACAAAATACTGTCAATTATATCATATCCTCCAGTTCGATTAATATGTAAATATTTCAAACGGTTCATGTATAAAATTTATTTTCTTGTCTATACCTACTTTTAGCATTCCACTTAAACTTCAATTTAAAAAAGAAACACCTTTGACAAAAGTTCTCAACCGACATTGTTATCAGAAACTTAAAGCGTGCTGGAATATTCAAAAAATTATGTGTCAATTGCTGAAAATCAGAATGTTAAGGGCCATCGGCCGGGATCCTTAATAGGGCTGTAAGTAGGGTTGGAGGGTGCTCCGGGGGCTTCGCTGATAAAATGGGGCTCCGCGTCAGCTCTCTCGAGCCGAGGGCTAGCGGACATAAGTACGCGTGTATAGCGATGCGGGGGACTCTTGTGCCTCAGGATTTATTTAGCCACGAGGTCGTGATGACTTGAAATGTGTTTTGGTGTCAGAGATGTATTTGTTAGTTGCTGATTGTGTTACTTATACAGGGTGCCTTTGACCTTGGGCCTGTTATGCATCGATCTATTCCACTCGCTAAACTGAACTACTTTTAATCTGCATACATACACACATAAACTCACGCCTTTATTCCCAGAGTGGGGTAGGCAGAGCTACAGAATTTCCAACAACTATAAAAACTTTTTGGTAATTCTGTAACCACATTTGCACACTTAGGCGAAGATGTTTACCAGTGTATTAGTGACAGGTTGCAAGCCCATCGCCTAACAGTACTACACGCCTTTATTACCTTAGTCGGCTTTTACGACATCCACGGAAAAACAACAACAATAACATTAAAAAATAACTTAAGTTTAGATAACTAAAGGATGTTAAAGTCTAACCCCCTTACTTATAAACGTGGAATAAGCTTTGAATAGTTTATGCCACGCTTTTTCCTTATCTGTAATTGTGACATTTGCATCTGACAGAAAGTGACAAAGCATGGCATAGAATATTCCAAGCTTATTCCACATTTATAAGTAAGGGGGTAATTTGTAAAATCAGTGTATTTAATCACTATCTCATGGTGCGGGGGCGACATTTACTTGGTAAGAGGGCTAAAGGATATTGGAGAATTGGATTGCGTACATTGAAAATTACATTTATCCTGTGTGAAAAAGTTCAAATTTAAGTTGGACAAATTTTTAACAACTTATAGAACAAAAGAAGTTCAGTTTCAGGAGTAGAAACGATCCATGCATTTAAAGCCCAAAGGTCGGAGGCGCGCTGTATGGTTAGGATTTTGGTGGCATATCGTTGTTCTACAATCCACGGAGTCACTATTTCATAATTATTATAATATATTATACTGATTTTGACCTTCAGTATGGTCATATTTACAAAATGAACTAAATACATTTTTAGTTCGGTTATTCCTTACTTACTAATATTTGCTTGTTTGTAACGCTTTCACAGCAGAGACATCCTCCATGCCAAAACAGATTTAAATTGGTTTAGTGGCTTAATGAATAAATGTGTTTTGAAAATTAAATTACTGAAGGTCCAAATATCAAATTATGTAATATCAATTTATCAATATCATAAATAGGAAATGGCGACTCCATGGATTTTGGAACCACGATTTGCCACCAAAAGTCGTAACTCTAGTTATTTTGTTTAGTATACGCAGTAAAATCAGGAAGAACTAAGTTATACGCTTTCTTCTTAAAACTTTTTCGTGATTAAATTATGTTTATTTAATATGTTCCTACATTTATTGATATTTAAAACAATTTAAATTTAGGCTTAATGTTCCTTCATTTATTTTAGTGTGGTACTTATTTGGCTATTCGTTGTCATTACCTATTTCCAAATCGTTCAAAAAATTACTAGAAGGGCGGTCTTACCCCTAACAAATAGCCACCGAGCGAAACTATGTGAAATAAACTACATTGTGTTAATCCATAGTCATACTTCCTACAGTTTCATACAATTGTACCAAGCGTCTCGGCTGAGCAATGGGCCGGTTAATTTTAACCCCCTCGCTGCATTGTGCAAACATAGACACATTTATATCGTTAACCGCCTACGTGAGCACTAATCTTTCAAAGCGGACCCGAGAGGCACTCTGCTCACAGTACCCAGGGAAAAACAGTAAGTTATCAAAGTAACAAGCAACAAGTTAAATTATACACCTCAAGTAGTGGTAGGATCTTGAGCAGGATACATCTAGATCGCTACCACCATCATATTCTTTGATCTTCCGCCAAGCAGAAATGTTCGCAATGTTGTGTTCCGGTATGAGGATAAGACAACCCTTGATAATTACCAGCATAGAGGCATTTAATCTTAGTCCTCAGAGTTGACAACGCATTTGCGGTCTTAAGATTGCAGTCTTGAGAATGCAGATGTCTTTGGGTCAGAGATCCCACTTATCTACTATAAAGTGGCCAGTGTGCCTTCTCCATGCCATAAATGACTGGCTGACTGACTGAGTCCACAACTAGTCAACCTAAACAATCAAGTTTAAACTATGTAAGTGGTTATGATGGCATTGTGATTTGATGGTTAGAAGGACCTGAGACCCATAGATATTTACTATCTGAAGATTTTAATCTCGAATCTACATTAACTACAGTTAATATCTTTTGAACAGTGACTGTAATCCGATCAGCCTTAAGTATGCATAAAAAATGGTCCATATATACCTCGGTATGATTTTCCCTTTTCAGAGTTAGATTAGGCATCAAATAAAACATTTGAACTCGTTTTGAAATCAGCTTTAAAAGTTCTTCCAAAGATTCGTTAAAATGTTGTTTTTATGCCTTGCTGTATAGATGGTAAATAATAAGTAGGTAAGACGCGACATATTTCACTCTAACTATTATTATTATTATTATTGTTTGAAATTGTTTTTGTGGTTGATGGACACCAAATAAACAAGGGAATATGTAACCGACTCTTTTCCTTCCCTTGTTCCCTACTCCCTAAGGGGGGGTATTGTTTCAAGACACAGTTGCATTGATTCCTTTTCCTCATGTTGTGTCATGTTCATCTTTGTTTATGTTGTAACTTCAGATCTCTATTAACAAGCAAATATGTTGACAAACATAGACTTATTTTTTTCTATATATTATGTTACTTTTGTAAATATTAGTTAACTGTGACTCGGAATTTCATACTCAACGCTTAACATAGAGCAATGCAGCACAGTATACTAGGTGCTCAGAAATCTGATATTGTGAAGGGCACAGACATGCGTACCAGGACTGGTATTGTAGATGTTGGAATAAAGACTACGAAATTGACGAGGGAGTTGTAGGATTGGTATCTACGAGTAGGACTTCGTTGCTGAGGTAGGCCCAAAAAGAGATGACACATACACATTTTCGAAGATGCAAGGCAAGCTCTCCATGGCAATGATTGTATAGACAGTGGAGACCTTTGCCGAGCACTAAGACACAAGAACAAGCAAAAAAAACAGTTACATAATAACTTAAATACTGTGTAATACCTGTGTACTGTGCTAAGAGGATCTCGAGTCAGCATGAGGCCATTGCATCTGACCCTCTTCGCGCCCCGAGTGCAAGCGGGATGCAACACTGTTTCGGCTTATACAGCTTATTTACCTTGTTTTTCCTAGCGCTTTTAAAGCGAAGAGTTTCTCAAATGGAGGTTAGCAAGGTTTTTTTAATCCTTCGCCGAATGTTATTGATTTACTGATGTACCTACTGGAAACGAAAGAGAGGACAGTTGTGTGCACTTATAAAAGTATAGAATATTATAAAGGTCATTTCATCGGGAGTTCTTCCCTTTCTCGGCAACGAAGCGCTTCGTCTTCTTTGCCGTTTCTTCTTAGCTGCCGGGGAAGCCATGTATAAAATGGGAGCTCGTTGTTCTCTGTATATTTTTTTGGTCATAATGTCATTGTTGGCATAAATTATTAAACGTAGTAATTTTTATACCGCTTGATAAAAATTGAAAAAATATCGCCATACTCATTTACATACATACATAAACTCACGCCTTTATTCCCAGAGTGGGGTAGGCAGAGCTACAGAATTTCCAACAACTATAAAAACTTTTTATAGTTCTGCAACCACATTTTGCACACTTAAGCGAAGATGTTTACCAGCGTATTAGTGACAGGTTGCAAGCCCATCGCCTAACAGTACTACACGCCTTAATTACCTTAGTCGGCTCTTACGACATCCACGGAAAGATACGGAGTGGCACTATTCTAATCCGGCTACCATACACCATACTCATTTTATCTTGTTTATTTAAATTATTGTTCTAAAAAATACCGCGGTGCCCTGCAAGGTTACATGGCTGACTTTTTATAAGTTAACAACTCCTTGTACCACCCGTGTAGAGCAATGAATAAAATATGAATGAATATGAATAAGACAACCGGTGAAATTACTAGCATAGTGGCATTCCATCTTAGTACTACTCAGGGTTGACATCGCATTTGCATGCTTAGTATTGCAGTCTTGGGATTCAAGTCTTGAGAAAGCTAATCGTATCCTACTAATGTTGTAAATGCGAAGGTTTGTGTCAGTTTTTTAGAGATAGTTTATAAATAAATTAAAAAAAAATGTTTTTATTTTCAGACAACTATTATGGTCCATAGATGTTAGTTTATACAATGACTACCTACTGTTAGTAACTAAACGAGACTATAGGTAGTTTCAACTCAGTTGAGGCCACGCACACATAACACTGTCATGTAATGACAACGAGATAAGAACACTAATTTCAAAATCTCGTTGTCATTACATGACAGTGTTATGTGTGCGTGGCCTCAACTGAGTTGAAACTACCTATACCACATGTGACAACTTCACGGAGCCCGAGCGGCCCCGCCGGGAGCACGCGCGTGCACCGTGCAGCCACTCGCGCACCGCGCTGTCCCCCCCCCCCCCCCCCCCCCGCGAACACCTCCAGGAGGCTGTTGCTGCTGCCCTTCACTCTGCGAACAACGGAGGCAACTTTCTTGCTTGCTTGTCCGCGTGCGCATCGGCAAACATGCCGGACGCACTGCAACGAGATGGCAGCCTCAACAGCACCCTATATACTCTGAATTAAAACATAAGCTACTTTTCATCCCGGAAAAGGGTATAACGGTAATCGAAAGTCGCAGGCAGAAGCTAGTGTATGTATATAGATTTTAGTTCCTACCACCATCAGGTGGCTTGTGTGCTCGTGTGCTTGCCATAAGAAGTAGAGGTAGAACGTAACGATTTATTTATGAACACTTAAAGAACGTTACAATTAGGATAAAAATGTAGGGTTAATGCATTTTTTAAATATAGGGTGATGGCACCGGTATTGGACATTTTTAGCTGACAAGCACCAGTAATGTCCCATTATTTAACTCTTAATTAAAATTTCATACGGTCCTAAATAAATTGTGTGTCCGTACAACTGTCCTTCATTGGTCCTTGTCCATTACTGGTTCCATCAGTCTAAGACAATGTTTTTCGACTAAATTAATTCCCACCAAAATATTGAAAAGTAATACTTCCCTACTTATGCTACATCACGCATGAAATTCGGCACACGAATAGCCTAAGTCCGAAAACTTTTAATTCTTTTGAATATTTTGCTATTCTCAAAAAAAATATGTAAGTAAATGAGTTATAAGCAAATGAACTTATAGGAAAATGCTTTTAATTATTTATTATTAATAAGTGGAGAAAAAATAATAAGAACCAACGAACTTATCAACTTAAAACTACACTAACCTAACAAACCGTTACCACGTCCAATAACAATGCTTAATCTTTGTGCCAAGTAAAAAACAGCATTTTGGTCACGAGTTGCGTCAACCAGGCGCTACAAAAGATCTTTAAAAATACAGTGTCCTGAGGAACTGTTGCCTAAGTTAACGCACTCGCAATCGCAATCGGCTTTAGCAATTGTTTTCATTTTGTATGCATATAATACAAACCTTCGATTTTCAAAATGATAACCCGGTCCTATAATATATTTTGTAACAAGTTTAACTAAACTCCTGTTTAAAAGTATTTTTTACTTTTTCTGCTCTCCGAGAATATTATTACAATTTTCTGCAGTATAACTTATTAGTGTTTCCTCCTCGGCGATGGTAATATATTTTTCTAGTACACATGAAAACGGTTCCGAGAACTTTTTTCTTGTTTGCTTCCGGTTCACAAAAATATGAATGAAACACGTTTTATTACATGGAAGGGGCCGCCCTAGGCGTACTTTTTCGAGTCAAATCGGTGAAATACTGGAAAAGGGCCGAATCTTAAGTACCCGAAACCGACGTGCGTGCATGACTCGATGTATGAATGTGGAAGAAGCGAAAGAAATTTGTCAAGATCGTAGCAAGTGGAAAGAAGTTGTCTCTGCCTACCCCTCTGGGAAACCGGCGTGATTTAATGTATGTATGTATGTAAATTTCCTTTGACTTAAATTCTTAGAATATGTTTAATATGACAGATAAAGTTATTTACAATTAGTTTTTTGTATCAGTCTACGCCAAATTAAACCTTAATATTTAATGGTACCTATTCAAGCGAGTGTAAACGCCTTATTAATAAACTGAACTTGACTGAAATACACATTTCTAGATGCGTGAAAAATTACAGTTTTCTATGACTAACCTCCTTACTAATAAACGTGGAATAAGTTTGGTATAGTTTATGCCATGCTTTGTCCTTATCTGTCATTGTGACATTTGCATCTGACAGAAAGTGGCAAAGCTTGGCATAAACTATTCCAAGCTTATTCCACGTTTATAAACAAGGGGGTTAATGTTTACTTTGACGTTTGATGTGACGGGCAACTTGGTCAAAATGTGCCTATTAATTAACTGACCTTGGCTGAGATGTCCGTCTCAAGATATGTCAAAGTAATCGTCAATCTGATAATCTTTTAATGAATAATAACATAAAATAATACAACAAAACACAGTAACTGAAAAAGAAAACTAAAATTAAATAAAACTAACTCTAAATATATAAATTAACTAAAACATTAAATCTAAGAATAGCCCCTGCGGCATTGTACCAAAGATGCTGGCAGCATTTCCTCGCTGGATGGTTAAACTTATACGTTGAGCGAGGAAACTGCCAGCTCTTTGGTCTCCCGTGACGTCAATGAGCCTCTTCGAAACTTCTTTAATTGGAACCATTTCTGACGTGGCCTCAAGACAGGTTTTTCAGACAAAATCAGTTTATCATCAAGACCTAAGGTAAGTCTAGATACTAACAAAGCGTGATCAAATATAAATGTAACACTTTTAAACTTTAAATTTTTTAGATAATTTTGCGTTTAAACTAAAAAAGCTAAGTACCTTTTAGCTATTTCCTTACCGTTATTACCTGTTCAGGTCACAATCTTTCATCAATTTTTAATTAAACCACGGCTATAAAACAAGATGGCGGGCAATAAATTAGATCGTAAAAGCCTTTGGTTCATATTTAACATCTTGCCTTTGCCCTGGTTACGTAGCTTGGAATAGCTTAGTCACTTTTTTATATTGCGTTGTTTAAAAATTAAATAACGAGTAAAAATATTTAATGATGATACGAACATACTTAAAATAGGCACGTGCAGCCGCAGAATTTCAAAATTATGCCTTTTCCATGCATGTCTACAGGAAAAACTACAATTTCATTTTAAGTTCAGTCAGTACGACGACGCGCTGGCCTAGTGGGTAGTGACCCTGCCTACGAAGCTAGCGGTCCTGGGTTCGAATCCCGGTAAGGGCAGATATTTGTGTGATGAGCGCGAATATTTTGTTCCTGAGTCATGGATGTTTTCTAATGTATTTAAGTATATATTTCTCTATATACGTATTTATATCGTTGTCTAGTACCCATAGTACAAGCCTAGAGCTTAGTTTGGGACTAGGTCACTTGGTGTGACATTGCCCGATGATATTTATTTATTTATTTATTTAGTACTTCTTATTTTGCCAACTACTTATGGACCAGTTTTATAAGTAGGTATATATTAGAACTTGGTATTTACAAAGTTATAATATTTTTTTATCTGCTTTGTATAAGAAAATTTTCTAACTGATTTACAAGGTTTACTCTTTCATTGTTATGACCTCCGATACCTTATCTATCAGACTAATTTACTAACAACTTACAGTTTTACTAACCTTTGCAACTCTAAAACTAAACAATTATTGTAAATTACGCTTTCTTTAATTTATTTAATCTGTGCCAATGCAAGCGTGAATATCGTCCCACGTAGAAATAATGGTTAATATGAAATTATGACAAACTGTACTTCTGTTTCGGCTTAATGGTTACCCTTGAATTGGGTATTAAGTATACGTCGTGGAAAATTAAACGTATCAATTGCGTATTATATTCAGGCATCGAGACAAACCTCTCTGTTGTTTAACGGTGCTTTTCAATGTAAAATTTAATCGTGTTTAAGATTAAAAAAAAAATTTAATATGTCTATATTGTACAGTACCCCAACGAAAATGTTTAGCACTTTAGTGCGTTGTCATAGTAAACTCAAACTGACACACATGACAATGACAATGACAAGGTTCTAACTATGCTCAATATTTTTATTGGGTGAATGTACCTGTTTGTTATTTAGTAGGTATACACAGAGAACCTTTTGTTTATATCTTAAAGCCAAGGGGCGGTTTTTTTTACTCAGAATTGACAACAAGATTTTATTGCCAAGTTGTTCTGAAAAATCATGCTTAGAGACGTTTTCCTTAAAAGCATACAATGTTTTTTTTGTATTGCTACTTACAGCAAAATATTAATTGTATATCATCGTGGTCGGAATAGCGTAATTTTAAAGGTAAAGAGACATTAATTCGCAACAATACAAAACTACATCACATGGATACAAAAAGAACAAGACAAAAGCCAGCGCTGTTCTTTCATTCCGTACGAATTTTGTTTGTAACCACGTTGTGCTTTTTTAAGTTTAGCACTAGCTATGAAGTAGAAAATACCACATGGCCTTTAAGCTCTTAAACCATTTGTTAATTTTGTTTCTCAGTAAATAATAAACCAAAAATAAATTTAAAAAAACAGTTGGGTTTTTTTAAATCCACCAATAGGAGAGCTGCACTGGACGAGGCTTGGCCTCACCTAAGGGGTTGCAGTCTTGAAAATGCACATGATTAATTGGTCTTTGATACCACTTACCTTCAGGTAGCCTGTGTTCGTTTGCTTCCTCTTTGCCACAGAAAAAACTGAAGCATCTTGAGATGTTTTATAATTTACTAGCGACCCGCCCTCGCTTCGCTTCGGTTTATGTCAGTTTTCTGGAACACCCATACATATATTTTCGGGTGGTAGGACCTTGTGCAGGGTCCGTCCGGATCGCTACCACCATCTTATCCATTAACCCATAAACCTACCGCCAAACAGCAGTGTTCGCATTGTTGTGTTCCGGTTTGGAGATAAGACAGCCGGTGAAATGACTAGCACAGAGGCATTCCATCTTAGTCCTCAGGGTTGGCAACGTATTTGCAGTCTTAGGATTGCATTGCAGTCTTGTGAATGCGAATGTCTATGGGTCACAGTTTCCACTTACCATCAGGTGGCCTGTGTGCTCGTTTGTCTTCTCTCTGCCATAAAAAAAAGCATACACCAGATTTTATGATACATAGAAACCTTTATCTTGAATCACTACCTATTGTTAAAAACCGCAACTAAATACGTTGCGGAGTTAAGAAGATCTAAGCGCAGACTGCGTAAAGATTTATTCGGCCTTAAGACTAATAAGTTATATTGATAAATATTTAAAGCATTTATATAGGAATAATAATCCGAAGATGCGCCCGCAAAATACCCTTACTCCATATTACAAGCATCCGTTACCTAAACGTAGGTACGGTAAACTGTTCTCTAAATAAAATATGTGAAACAAAGTATCGTGACAACTATTCTAGTGCGCGATACATTGCGCTGTAAAAGCTAAGTGCGTGCACTTTATGAAAGCACAACGCGCAGTGGTTATAATCTACGGAAACAGACGGAAGAGTAAATAGATGAGCAAATTGCTTACGAATCTTTTAACAAGGAATCGAATTTTAATCTTTACCATGGCCTCAAGTAGAATACTACTGGGTAAAACAATACTGCCTTTGACATGTTACCATATTGTCAACGTTCTAATACACAATAGTTCTTATTTACTTGACAGTAATTTGAGCAGAGTTAAAAACAATATCGTTACATGTCCAAGGCAATATGGTTTTACCCAGTAAAATAGATGGCCAGCAGTGTGTATTAATTATATAACGTAAGCCCCTATTCCAGGCGGTAAAAACCATATCGTCTTTGACCTGTTTTTAACGCGGCCCCCATTACTGTCAATTAAATAAGAGCTATCAAAACGTTGACAATAACAATTTTCTGCCTCTCAAAAGGGATATGGTTTTTACCGCCTAGAATAAAAAGATAAAAAAGATAAAAGATGTTTTTTCCGTAAGTAGGCCGCACGGGCACTTTTACACGTCGAAAATCTAACAGCGCTTCGCAAGAGACCACTATTGGACTTTTAGTTGTGCTATGCTGCGGATCCGTCAATGGCATAGACAAAGAATTAAAATCTTAATTGGCAAACTTTGAGTATATTTTACCATAAATATATGTTCGACATAACTTCCCACCGTATATTTCCAAACTAAGTGAAGTTACTGGATATAAAACACGTTGGTCGCGATAAACTAGCTATATAATGGCTTTCAAGTGGACTCTTATTCCGCCTTGCATACCGAACGATGATAAAAACGACATTTTATTTTACGAAAGATATAAATTGCCTAAGTACGTGACTGTGTATCAGATCTGGAGAACGGAGGGTTTATTTTCCCAAGTTTTGGTGGAGTAACGGTTGCTTTTTTCACGACCATCAGAGAAGTATAAAGTTATTTTTATTTTTTTGTCAGTTTGCTTATCGTTCTCTTAGCAACAAATCAATGTAAATGTTAATAGTTGTTTAATCAGTAGTTAAACTAACTAATTGTTAAAATTTGAAAAAAGGAATCGAGAATTTGCAGAAATTTCAAGAAAATGTGTCAAATTTTCAATTCCTTTTTCGAATTTTACGATTAGTTTAACTACTGATCAAACAACAGGCCCTTAGAGGGTAGCCGTTGTTGCTTTATATACCAGTAATTCCCTTTTTCATTACTTACGTGAACGCAAAGAAAAGAGCTAAGTAGGTACTGCGCTTATGTTATTTTTTTGTATTTCGAACGTTCATTTTGTGCAATATTGAGTTTACTCTTTTATTTACGAGTACTTAACCACTTTGGACATACTCCCAGTTACTAACATACAAGCATTTCTCTAAGTACGAGTATAAAACAACAACAAAAGACTGTAAAAAAAATCTAAAGACAAAATAATAAATAGCCCGCATTTCCAACTAAAATTAGCACGCGAATAAACTCCATTCAAAATTGTAGTGCGCCGGCTGTTATTACCACAACACCTTTATACGACTATTACGTGCTAATATGCTCTACAGTGTAATCGGCGAATTTACACTGCCGTGCAATGTAATGCGCGTGTAGCAATTAAATGAACGTTTGTGGCAGCTGGGGCCTGATGCGTGCGGATGTAGCCTAGGCGATAATTTAGCGTCTTATATGACTCTTACACGACTTGCGCACCTGTGTGGGATAATGTATTGAATTAAGATCGTTTTAGGAGGTGTGGGTTATTTGGTTGTAAGAGGGTGGTAAATAAGTTAGCTCCAACGCTTAGTCTGTTTAAGTTTATATCTAAAATAACTACCATGTACAGTTAGGTATTGTGTTCTAACTTTTAGATTATGTTTTATTTATGGAGAAAGATAAGTGTCTTTGTAACGTTTTCTAACTTCTGAGATCAAAAAAGGTAAACTTATTTCTAATCAAAAATAGAGTCAGTAACAAACTGACAATACATTATCTTTCTATGCTTCAAATATAATTATAGCTAAAAAAATTACCTAAGTAAAGCCCTCTTGCTTGAATTTTCGTCAAATTTCAAATATAGAAGGTCAAATGGTTTATACAGATGTGTTACAACAATATGGACGAGGGCGTTTATTTAAGTTTTTATCTATAAGCCTTATTTAAGTAGGTCTACTTGTTTTCTCGTTAAACCCTTTCTTATAAATATATGTAAGCCTTATTAAACGGGTAAAACATATTTTAAGTAAACAAAGCAACTCTATAACTATTTAACATTTGGACCTCAGCTGCACAACCCCATTCATAATCCATTAACTTGATAAACTTATATAACTCACAAATAAACTCATTCAAATCTCAACCAAAACACACTTTAATTAAGTCTAATTTAAGTATCGTTTATTGTTGAGTTACGTTAATTTTGCTGCGGCTAGCGAATCTCAAAGCTCCGTGTGACGGGTACAGTCAGTCGGATATTAATTTGCTGGACAGTCGGCTACGTAACGATTATGGTTGTCAAGTCCACAGTGAAGAGATTATGTTAGATAAAGTTATTATATTTGGTATGTTTGTTTATTTGTATGACGATTTCGCGATGTTCTTTTACCCGCAGCGCTGGGCTCTATACTACTGTGTAAAATCGTATTGCTTTTGATATTGTTATCGTATTGTAACGTTACGATAGCTTTTGTGTACTTGACGGGAATGACGACAGCGTTAAAAATTAATACTATCATGATTCTCCTGCCCTTATCCCAACTTATTTGGGGTAGGTGCAATATGTTTTATTCTTCCATACTTCTCTTCTCTTTTCTACTTCTCTAATGTGGTTCCTTTTGACATGTTATCGTATTGAAATCGGCTCAGTACTTTAGATGTTTAGTACTTAAGATTTTCGTTCGTTCAAACGAAACGTGACGACTTTTTTATCCTTGTTGATAGTGACCTACGAAGGAAGCGGTCTCGGGTTTGGTTTCAATATTTATATCTCTTTAATTTTGTTTATCGTTACCCGTAATAAAAGCCTTAAACTTATTTTAGGACTATATCAATTTGTGTAAGATTGTTCCTTGGTATATATTTTTCTTTATGCGACGTTGTTTGAAAATCCAACTTTTATTTTTCTTTGTTTATATGCTTGTACGTATATATTTCTCTCAGGTAGTGGTGGAAACAGCCAGCAAAGAGGGTAAAGGGTTGTTTTACGGCTTGAGACGCACGTCCGAGCCGAGCCAACACTCGTGAGCTGTGAACAAGTGTGGAGCTCGCACGTGCAAGGAACTTGCAATGAACTCGGATGCATGGAAAACGGTCTAATAGTAAATAAATGGTAGTTTAAACCTGTATTAAATACGTTTTGGTTAGAATACAACATTAAAAAGGCCGCGGCGCAGGTATTCACAGGGAACTTGATTTAAAACTTAACTCTTAATATCTAAGACAAATAAATCCCTGCAATTAACAAAAAAACTTGAAAAAAGTCGTTACAGTTTTATAGAATTAATTACTTTTTAATTACTTGCACATAAAACAAGTAAAATAAATAAATGTTTGAATGTTGGTGCAAGTATACTATACGAAGCATATTTTACTTACGTAATAACCAGAAAAGTTCTGAAAGAGGTAAGCATTACATTATATTACTTACATTTATATTATATATTTTTTTTATTCTATTTTGGATTTTTTATTAGAATATATTTTTGTAGTTAATAAAAAATTTACTATTCCTAATAAGAGTTTACAAACATACATACATACAAAATAATACATGTAATAATATAAGACCTTTATAGTAAGGTATTTGCAGTATAAGAAAACTTTAAACCTTGGGTAATTATTAGTGCTTTATTAAGAAGCATTTGTTTAGAAAACCACTGTCAGCAAAATACCATCCGAAACCACCAAAACGAAAAACATATTTTTTTATTTCATTTTACCAAACAACCAAAACTACTAACAGTACAAAATATCGTGAAACTGTTGGATATTTGCCACCAGGCCGGTTTATTGCTTTGTAAAACATGTTCTGTTGTTGGCAACTGAAATCAAAATCAAATACAAACCTAGCAGCAAATACGACACGTAGGTATAAACCTTTTTTCATGTTAATGAAAAGTTCATGATGTGAAAAACCTGTCTGTACAAGCATACACTGGTTGACCCATCATTGCGTTTAAATCATACGTTTTTTCGTGTCTTGACCTTTCGATTTTGATCGATCGATGTGCGTCGTATGTATTTACGTTTTGTATGCGATATATTTAAATAGATAACATGGTCCCTACCTAATGTTTGCTATCCATTATCATGGTACCTAAAAGTTCCTACTCTCGGAACACTTCAACGGTACCTATTTCGAGGGTGGCGATAAGATATCTCGATTACTATTCGAGTAGTTGAGCGAATATAACGAAGAACACTTAATTGTTTAAATATAACTATGACTTTCACGCGGCGTTCCTTGCGACGAGCTTGAAATGTCTTAAAGTTTCATATGAACTAAAAAGTATAAAGTACAAAAAACCGCCATTGGCATAGGTCAGTCCAACTGAAGTCGGCGACTCACAATATTTTAACCAAAAGCCGACTTCAGTTGGACTGAGTTATTTACCTGCCGTTTAAAAAAAAGCGATTAGTTGCGTTTTTGTAGGCAGTATTTTGTTTTTTTTTAAAGTTTATTTTATTTAATTAACATAATTCTCATTAAATTGATAACACTTTTACTGCTCAAATATTTATAAACGGAACCCTATTTTTTTCAACACAGTTTTATTTAAAGAGCTATAAAACGTCACCGCAGGTAGGGGTTGACGTGAAAAAATCACACCAATAAAGGAAAACCACGAATAAAAATGCTTTGTACATTTTTATTTTCGTCCGCACAAAAAATAACCATGAATCTTTAAGCGTTATAGTACCTCTACTTATTTTAGTCGTGCTTGTATGTCAGGGAGCCTAATATGACTACGCTTATAGCGTAACAAAATATGGACAAAACATCCGTCACTTTTTGACACGTCAATAAGTACGAGAGTGACGCATGCTTTATCCACATTCTATCACGCGATAAACGTAACCATACTAGGCTCGCAGTTCTGAGGGGTTATTATGACATAGCAATGCGGTTCTGTTTACGTAGAGAAAAGGACAGAGCTATATAACTGCTATAGCTCCGTCCTTTACGCTCACGGAAACATAAACGGCATAGCCACGTCATAATAACCCCCCTGTAATCCATAAACAGCATTTATTTTTTCGAGACTACCATCTAAATACTGCAATCCTAAGACCGCAAATGCGTTGCAAACCCTGAAGACTAAGATAGAAGCCTCTATGCTAAGTTATATCAGGGTTTGATCTTTTATAATATTTGTTCAATGTGTGTGTTTTTTTATACTAGATGGGGCAGACGAGAGAACGGGCAACTGGCAAGAAGTCACCGCCGCCCATACACACCCGTAACACCAGCAGAGGCATCTTAGATACGTTACCTGGCTTTGAGAAAAAAAATTGCTCGTCCCTCGAAGGTCCCCTAAGTCGTACTGGGGGGTTATTAGGATATAGCTATGCAGTTCATTATACGGCGAGCGTAAGGGACAGAGCTATCGCAGTTATATAGCTCTGTCCTTTTTTCTCACAGTAAAATGAATTGCACAGATACGTCATAAAAACCCCACTGGTCCGGACATGCCGCCGCATTAAGCTGGTTCTATAAAACTATTGTACGACACGAACTAACCACAGAAATTACGCAGTTCAAACAGTATCCGTAATGATGAATGAACCTTGCGATGAAAGAGCTATGTTTGAACACCCTACACTTCAACCCTTACCTAAGGATATTTTTGAGAAATTGCACTTTTATAAGTACATTCCGTGGGTCGAATGTGCAGGTTTTTTCCTCACGATGTTTTTCCTTTACCCCGACAGCATAGGGTCCTAGTTTAAATTTCGAAAAACTCATTGACTGATGGTGACCACAGGGGTTCGAACTCGGTACCTGACGATCACGAGTCGACTCCCTAAGCCATAAGACCACCGACGCTCTCAACATTGTGCGGTAATTGGCCCACTACTACCAGTTGGCTACTTTAAAATAGAAAGTGCAAAACCAGCTCTAGACGCGTAAGAAAATATCACCCCGGGTCATTCCGGAATTGAATTGGAATATATTTTATTCGTCTAGACTCCAGACGCGTTTATCTGTTGCTGTGAAAATGTCATAAAATTCATAAAGTACTGAGACATGTTTTAAACGAATTCATAGTCTGAGAGCTGGTTGCGAAAAAGCGCGCGATTTATTGAGCACTGGAACCATGCTTTAGGGAGCCATTTTTTTAAATATTATTTATTGTAAATAATTATGTTAATTTTTACGTAGTACCATAATCTAAACGTCGCCAAGCTGTGTGTCAGTTTGTTGGTGACTGTAATACTCGTTCCATCATTATTCAGTGCAAGATTTTATTTGTTTATATTGTTACGCCGGTGAATTAAGGCGCCTAAATTTCAAAAGTGATTTTTGGTGCTTCGGAAGGGTTTTTTAGTAGGCTCAAATATCGTTTCAGTCCGTTTCAGAGGTAGCTCTATCACATACTATTTGTATATCAGAGGACCCAGATAAGATGCACTACGCTAGCTAGCGTTTCTCTTCGTGTAGTTTTTAAACCAATCGTGTCACTGGTAGATGACGTGATACGAAGAGTCACGTGATGTGCCGGTGACGCGAGTATTGCAAATATGCATGGGTCACAGGCATCTTGTCTGGGCCCTCTGTTCTGTGACCCATGCATATTTGCAATTTTATCTACAATTTTAAGATTGAAATCCTAAGACTACTTGCCTTGACGGCTAAATTGGAATGCCTCTATGCTAGTTATTTCATGGGTTGTCTTGCGCGGCTTCAGCATAAGTAAAGCTTTGGATAGTTAAATCTTTTAAACGTATTTATTTATCGTGGACTAGCATGAAAACAGTAGGACAATTGTTCATACTTGCATGAAAACAGTAGGACAATTGTTCATACTTGCATGAAAACAGTAGGACAATTGTTCAAGTTCATACTTGCATGAAAACAGTAGGACAATAAAATTGTTCATACTTGCATGAAAACTGTAGGACAATTGTTCATACTTGCATGAAAACAGTAGGACAATTGTTCAAGTTCATACTTGCATGAAAACAGTAGGACAATAAAATTGTTCATACTTGCATGAAAACTGTAGGACAATTGTTCAAGTTCATACTTGCATGAAAACAGTAGGAAAATTGTTCATACTTGCAATAAAGGAGCTGACTGCTAACCTGCAGTAAATGAGGAGGCAGAAAAGAATTTACCATAGTGTTAAATCACACGCCGCAGTATCTTTTTTTCTAAAAAGTGTAGTATTGTATGAACGCGGCTGCAGCGAGTAAATTATAAGAGGGAATTAATTCGCGTCGCCGGTCGCATTTAGAACGGTTAATTGCTCGCGTGCTCTTAGAGTTAAGGCGAAGCGTTTTATTTATAGATGTAATAAAAAAAACTATAGTGATCGAATTCGTCTGCGTGGAAGCAGTTAGATTTTTCAAGATAGAAATAACCAAGAAGAATGAGTAAGTAACAAACGAATTGTCATCGAAAAAAAAATATGCCGATTAATATCAGCGCCCTCTAGTATGTATTTAGTGGTTACTTAAATTTGATAGCAAGTTGACATTGACGCTGACTTAAGTAGTAAAGGCTCTTCGTGGCCAATGTCTACTTCGTTATTAGCGAAATACATCTCAAACATGAGCGAGATGTGAAAGTTATAAAAAAAGTAGTAAAGGTAAAGTATAAACGTTAAATGATGTATCATCATCCCAATGCTGGACATAGGCCTCCTCCAAGGTTTGCGCCGCTTGAATCCATCAGTCAGTTTACCATAACCTTAGCCACGTTGTCGGTCCAGCTTGTTGAAGGCCTACCCACACTGCACTGCGTCTTCCGGTACGCGGACGCCAAAAATGTATGCGTTTAAGTTAGAGGTTCATGCTACGAATAGTACCCTTACAATTAATTACAATTAATGTACTCGCTAGCGAGTCGAATACTCTGTCCCTTGCACTCTATAAGAAAACTGCGAGGTCTGCGAGGGACAGAGCATTCGATTCGCTAGCGAGTACGTTTATAACTAATGGTAAGGGTACAGACCACGTTTTCTCGATAGCGATACGTTAACGCTAGTTACTCGTGCTCGCGGCACAGAACACGTTTTCGAAGTTTCGAAGTGTTGTGTGATAGTGAAGGCTATTCGAAAACGTGACGTACGATACCGGGTTATGATTGACGCTTCGGCTTGTTTGCCTTTTCAAGCGAAAGTAATCTATACCAAATTCCACATCGATCGCTACGTACTCGCTAGTGACTCGAAGCTCTGTCCCTCGCAGACCTCGCAAGTATTCTTAAAAAGTGCAAGGGACGGAGCATTCGACTCGCTAGCGAGTACTGTAATTGTAAGGGGGAAATCTGTTTAGGAATAAGTTAACAGACTGGCTTTTTGATAAGTGCTATTACAGTGTTAAAGATTTTCTCGAGCGTAATATTAATGTTAATTTGTAATTTGTAATTTCATTTTGTTGACATTCGATTATAATTGAATTTTATTTTATTTTATATTTTTATCTTTGAATTTAACTTGACATTTTATTAATATTTGCACGCCTGTATGCAGGCTGGATACACTGGACGTTTAAATAATAATGTTTACTACCACTTAAGAAACTGTATTCAGCAAATAAATTGTTTTGATTTGATTTGATTTGATAACTCATGGTATGTAAGTGTAAGGTTTAATAACGATGACATGTTTCTGTTTTCGTCATCTATGAGTTTCAAATTAAATCACAATAATAAAACTCTGAAGCTAAAATGTTTGCTAAATATGAATAAAATAGCTCTTATTTACTTGACAGTTTAAGGCGGCCGCATTTGAAATAAAAATAAGTAAAAAATATTTTTAAGTTAAGCGATTTGGCTGGAATTTTAGTTTTTACTTAGGGCGGATTCGACCAAACCGGAATAAAAGTTATTCCGAGATTAATCTATACAAATTCGGCGTTTAATGTAGAGGAAGCGAAAATTGTGTGTTTAGATCGGTGCATCTGGCGTTCCATAATCTCTGCCTACCCCATTGGGAGACAGGCGTGAAGGTATGTATGTATGTAAATTCGGTGTTTAATCTAGGTGCCTTAACCTAACCTTATTCTCGTTTGGTCGAATCCGCTTTTAATCCTACAGTCATACAGGTTTTCACGCACCCCACGGTATAACTTATTGCATTGACATATGGGAGTAAAAATGTGCAATAGAAGTGGTCGGGTCTGATACGTTTCGAAATCAACTTTAACCATTTCTAAACGAAACTAAAGTGAAAGCTTCTGCTTAACCGTTGCGACACTTGCGACGGCACTGCATATAAACAGGTCCTAACGCGCCGCAGGACTACCCCTTAATTAAGGTCTGGAACAGCCTTTAGAATTACAACCCCGGCTCTGTTAGTATTTCGCTCTTGTGAGCCTAGCAAGCTAAAGAATAGATTATACTTCAGAGCGTCTTTATCTAACTTGTACTGAGGTGAGGGACGCATAGATATTTTGTTATTATGATGGGCGATATAGGCAGAAGGTGGTGGTGTGGTGGACGCGGTCTCTAGTTTGATTCCCGGTTAGGCCAGCTAGAGTGACGGCACCAATATTTGACACTTTTGGCTAAAGGCACCAATAATGGACACTTAACTCTTAATTCGAAATAAGGTTAACAAATTAAAAATAGATCATCGTAATCATTCATTCATTTATTTATTGAAGTAAATCAAACAAACATTTACAAATGATTAAAAACTGCACCGTTAAACCACAGTTTGGTTTGTCTCGATGCAACATTCCACGACAGCTACAAACAAATAAAAAGGTACATAAAAGTGTTGAAACTAACAATAATTACTTATGTCTACTCATCTTATGCGTAATGTATCTATGTAATACAATTAATAACAACAAAATTACAAACCACGTAGGTAAGTATGAAATGAATAACCCTTATCTTCTGTACAATAAGAATCAAGTGTCCATTATTGGTCATATTTCATTATTGGTTCCATCACCCTATTTGTATAATGAAAGTGAGTATTCGTTCCTGAGTCTTGGGTGTTTAAAGATAAAGATAAAGAGACATTTATTCGCAACAATACAAAACCACATTAGGTACATAGATACAAAAATAAGACACAGAGAAACAGTTGCGAAACGGTCCCAACTCAGCATTCGCTAGCCGTAAAGCCAGCCAGTGAAGAGACGCATAGTGACACACTTAACACCAAATAATATAAAATGAAAAACATCAAGGATCAAAATTGAAATCATTTGTTCGAGATTATCTCGAACGACCATAAAAATTACACGCTGTTAAAGTTGGCAACACTAAGGAAACAGAAAACAAAAGACTAGTCTATGGGAAACATAGTAATATAGTAGGTTTCATAAAGTGTATACGTTTTTTTTCTTCTTTATCCACCCGGTTAGAGTGCCATTGATGGCGTCACCAAAACCTATAAACCAAGGGCATAGCCAAGTTGCTCCCTTTCAGTGAGTACTACTTTAAGCCGCGTTGGTTGCGGCATGTTCCCTTTATATTAATGGTGCTACATAAATTAACATATTTCGTTCTCAATTTATTTGTTTAGTACCTCAAGATCAAGCATAATAGGCTCAGTTTAGGACTAGGTCAATCTTTATCAAATATAAAAAAAAACTCAGGACAATAACAATCACGATCTAGTCACAAAGAAACGACCAGAGAGGTAACAACAATACATTAAATTATTCCATTCTATTCATAATCCATAAATTTATTTAAAACTACATTTCATTGAATAAAATGACCTCAATTTTTGACTTAAATAGTATTTTGACAGTAACGGCATGTTAAATTAAAGTCGCCGTCAATAGAACTTGTGAACGATGTAAACAAATTAGTACTGTTTGACACATAACCTCAAATCTGTGCCTCCTGTGACAAGTGATACAACTCGAAAAACACGATTTTTCAGGAGAGAGAAAACAAGTTTAAAAAAAATACTGCTTCTAAACGAATAGATTTTTTTGAACATTACTACCGATTTTGATAACATATAATATCACTTTATTAACTGGTTTGACAAAAATAATGATACTATTTAGTTATAGATTTTGAGATATTCAAAGAAACGTCCATAATGTATCATTTTACATTTCAGATTGATTTATTTAACCCGTGTAAGATGATACAACTCGAATTGTATTATTTAACACAAAATAGTGTAATCAAGGAGCTCTGGTGATGACTGATACAACTTTTTTTTGAAACCTACATTTTTCTCTTATTTCTTGAGTTAGAGGCCTAACCTGTATACACAAGTTGTAGGGAATTGAATTAGTAATATTTCTTAAAACAAACGGACATAATATAAGGATTTTTAGTGAGTTGCATCATTTATCACAAAATAAAAACGTAATTTAAACCGTGACTAATGTTACATGTCGAGTTATTCTTGGGTCTGATTACGAATAAACTTGTGTCAAATAATACAAGTAAGTAATTTATTAAAACAAATAATAGCAATCATGATATCTTTGTACTAAACATGATGACATTAAATCACTGAGTAAACAAATTAACTTACACTCTTTAATTTCAAAGCAACATTACGATGTTGCAACCATACAGTAGGTAAATTAAACTGTGCATATTGTCATTCAAAACAAAAACTGTATAGACCTACACAACAAATCAAATCATAATTCTCAATAATCACCTACAAAACATGAAAATAATGATAACTAAACCTCAGCTAGGTAAGAAATAAAGTAATTTTTACGAGTAAGTATGTAGTTATAAGTGACATAACGCATGGTCCACCTGAATTTCATACTGAATTTGATACAATAATTTAAGTCACCACAGAACAGTAGCATTTACTAACCTACCACTTCACAAAATAAAACACGTTGGTTGGTAAATACCTATTTCTCTCCGTCGAGAGATTTTTACCGTTTTTATCTTCTGTCATAATATTTTACACAAATAACTAAGTAGTTAGCGGCACACAATGTAGATCATAATATATCGCAACCATAAAAGGATATTAACATTAAGTTACCTACAATAGAAATCATACTTACGCGTCGGTTCATGGCGACACAGCGAGCGTGCGCTCCCACCCTCGATGACGTAGAGACACTATGACCATAGTTATGTAGAAAGAGACCAGACTATTTTTTTCGGAAAATGAGTTAGCTATGCCATCGTAAATTAGAATTTTTAACCTTAGTTATGTTGAAAGTGACTTATTTTACCACGTCAATTCATTGAATTTATACCATGATGTATAAAACCGCCAATTACGATATGTGGGTTCTATAATGTCGAAAGCCGCCAAAGTACTTGATTTAGTCTATTTTGTCCGTTAAAAGATGACATTTTTAATCTGCAGAACACAGCCAATCTACTATTAGTTGATTAGTCGGAATACAAACAAATATACTTATCAAGTGAGCACATTTATGTAAGTAATCTACTTAAAACGACTAGGCAGATAGTCGCTTTGAGCAATTTTTGTTTTTCGTTCTACCTCATGTTTGGTAGTTTTCGCAGTGATGTTTTTATAACCTTTGATAAAATATAAAGAATTTAAATGAGTGTTTTACTTATTACAATCAGCATATAGCTCTTTCTAAATAAATACTACAATCTTGTATTTATAATGAGCATGAGACAAATAGAGTAATAGCATATAAGTAGCTCTCTTTATAAAAATACAAGAATACAATATTGTAATCAGTTAAGTCGGTTAAAGAAATGGTCACTTTCATTAAAATTACGATCGAAAGCAGGATAGCATATATTAGTTCTATATAAAACGTCCAACTACATTGTTTTTTTTTAAAAACCTATGAATACTCCAAAAAACAAGAATGCAATTTTGTAATCAGCATAAGTCAGCTAAAAAAATGGTCGCTTTCATTGAATTACGATCGAAAGCAGGATATCAAATATTAGTTCTATAGCCTACGAATAGGTACTCCAAAAACCAAAAGAATGCAATATTGTAATCAGCATTAATCAGCATAAAAATGGTCGCTTTCATTGAATTACGATCGACAGCAATATAGCAAATATTAGTTGCATAGAAAACGTCCTACTACATTGTTTATTTTAAAAATCTACGAATACTCCAGTTAATTTGTATAAAATGTGCTTAATAAAGTACATCATACTATGTTCTATCAATTTGGGTTATTTATGTTTCAGAAAACATACTAGAAAGTAATATATTATTTTTACTACTATTTTTACCTAACAACGGCTATATCTCGAAACCGGATATTTATTATTGGTCTCTTTTTGCATAACTATTAAAGATAAACTATATTATTCTTAACCTATACAACACTCTGTCACAACAAAGTAATATTAGTAGACCTTACGATTTACATATTAAACTTTTTTATGACACAATTCTATGGTAATTATCAATAAATTTGTTTAGATATATATTTAAGATAATTATATTTCTCTATTTAAGTACTTAATATATCGTTGTCGTTGTTTGGGACTAGGTCAGTTGGTGTGAGATTGTCCCCGTATGCTTATTTTATTATTTTATAGTAATTGTATCACTGTGCACCAAACTTTATAGGTTCTAAATGGTCGTAATATTCTCACATTTTTGATACAACTGACTTATACATTTGCAAAGATTAGGAAATATTTGAAGACATTTGATATAACTCGAGTTGTATCAATTAACACATACCAAGTGAAGCAAATATATAGGTTTAATTTTTGATCTAACTCAAGTTGTATCTTTCAAAATACGCTAACTCTGGTGATAAATGATATAACTCGAGTTATATCAAAAGACACAGACATTTTTAAAGGCATAAAAACCGTGATTAATAATACATTTTTAGATATATCATGAGGCACGAAAAAAAAAATATAGTTATAGTTTTTTGAAGTGTTTTAACTAGAGAAATATCATTAAACACGGAATATGGTAAAAAAAAGGGTCAATTGTATCATTTTACACGTAAAAATAATAGTAGGATGAAACCCATTGGGAAAGGAGGGAAATATTATAAAAATGAAAGGAAAAATAATTTACGGGCGATCTGAGGTCGGGAAGGGGATGGGGGTGAGTTTTTAAGGGTAAAGAACGGTTTTTCTCGATTTCCGGCAAAACTAAAAGTCCTATCGAAAAAAGTCAAATGGCAAAGTTGTAGGTAATAAAAAGATCTAAAACTTTTGTATTTACACTTTTTTCACATAACCTCAAAATTTATGTGAAAAATCCAAAAAACCAAGTTTTTGGTTTTTTATTTTTATCTTTTACAAAAATTTATTTTTTTTAACGAAATTTGGTGAAAACTTACCTGTTTATGTCCCAAATACGCTGTAATTTATTTGATTAAAAATATTTATTTTTTCACCTTATTTTGAATTAATATCGAAAAAACACCCTAATTTTCAATCGAAAATTCACCCGTCAAAATATCAGCTTTTTTCAAAAAGTTGGTATGGTTTCTGTTCGTTGAAATCTCTACTTTCCGATGGTGAAAAAAAATATATATGTTACTACAGTAAATCTTCTCAGAAAATGCAAAAACAAATAAGTTAATAAAATTAATATTTAATAAGACATCTACAATATTTGGAGAAAGTTGTCGAATCTTTTTTAAATTATATGCGTAGATGCCTATTTATAACTATTTTAAGATAAATTATATATACCTGAGTAGATATACCTGAGTGACCTACGAAAAATTGTAGCCCATCAAAAGGTATTTCGTGGAGAAGTGGGGAAGGAGCTAGGCGGGTCTGGGTCGTACTACATACATACCTACTATTATATACTATATATTTCGTAGCAGCTGTTACAACCGTTAGCCTAACCAGTATTCGATATATTTTTAATAACAAACTTTTGGCCGATTTCCATATATATTTTATACATTTTTAATAGATTTATAATAATAATATATTTTTTATACATTTTGACATTTATTTCTTTAATATTTTTTTTTTCATGGGATAAAATAGTGAAGGCATTATTAATTCGATTTTGTCTTTTCAGATTATCAGTATGGATGATTGCATTTTCTGAGAAGATTTACTGTAGTAACATATATATTTTTTTTCACCATCGGAAAGTAGAGATTTCAACGAACAGAAACCATACCAACTTTTTGAAAAAAGCTGATATTTTGACGGGTGAATTTTCGATTGAAAATTAGGGTGTTTTTTCGATATTAATTCAAAATAAGGTGAAAAAATAAATATTTTTAATCAAATAAATTACAGCGTATTTGAGACATAAAAAGGTAAGTTTTCACCAAATTTCGTTAAAAAAAATAATTTTTTGTAAAAGATAAAAATAAAAAACCAAAAACTTGGTTTTTTGGATTTTTCACATAAATTTTGAGGTTATATGAAAAAAGTGTAAATACAAAAGTTTTAGATCTTTTTACTACCTACAAGTTTGCCATTTGACTTTTTTCGATAGGACTTTTAGTTTTGCCGGAAATCGAGAAAAACCGTTTTGTACCCTTAAAAACTCACCCCCATCCCCTTCCCGACCTCAGATCGCCCGTAAATTATTTTTCCTTTTATTTTTATAATATTCCCCTCCTTTTCTAATAGGTTTCATCCTACTATTATTTTTTTTGGTTTTAAAAATTATCGACCCTGGTCTTAAAACCTTCGCTCTATTCATATTTGTTTCTTATTTGGTTTGATCAAAAATTGTGTATAAACCATATTAAAATCAACTTATTTAATAAATCAGTACGATACAGGATTTAAAGGCTAATCACCTACGGATTAAACCCGACAAATTAACGATCAAACGCACGCGTACCGATACCGCACCGGCCAATCAAGGAGTAACAAGTTAATTAATTATGTTCCACCGTAATAATATGTTGAACTTGGTAATGAAGTATACTGTTACGTTCGTGGGGATAGGTAACTGATAGAAATTCACAAACAAGTCACTAATTAAGACCTTGAATTTACTAAATAATTTAGCCCACATTCGCACTGTTCGCTGTCCAAGTTAAGAATGAATCGTAGCGGAAAACGTTTCGCCTTTTATAGTCCCATGTCCGACCAATCGATGTTGTTTAACCCGGCGTCGAGGACGACGGAGACTAATCTTTGCTGGATCGCGCGGTGTCCTCGGCTCCTGGGTATGGAATGTTCATCATTTGTTTAACACGCTTGTCATCTCTTTTACGCGCTTCCTAAAGGTTCCCAATTAAACTGTCGCATTCTAATCATGGTGTCTCTTTGACTCTTAGAGTAAAATTTGCTATATACTCAAATGTACTTCAATGACACTTGTTATTACGCCACCGTTGGATTCAGGCATCGAATTTTCCATCGTGAATTTCAGTGCTTTGGAAGTGTTTTCAGCAGGATGGAATATCGTTTCAATTCATTTCAGAGGTAGCTCTATCACACACAGAGGGTAGCCTGAAACGGAGTGAAAACAACAACAAGCAACAACGCAAGTAGGTTGAAATTTTGATATTCTAGTATGTGATAGAGCTACCTCTGAAATGGATTGAAACGATATTCCAGCCTGCTGAAAACGATTCCAAAGCACTCAAATTCACGATCGAAAATTAGATGCCTGAATCCAACGGCGGCGTAACAATATTCAGTTCCACATTATCAAAACTTCTCACAAGGACATCCGTAATGACGTTATCCAGCACAAGACGTCGTGAAACCCTAATTAAACAAAATAATAATAATCACGGAATTCGCACGGCGTTTTCACTCCACAACTCGTAATGTGACAAACGAAATCCAACAAAAAGACTTTATAATTTTAGATGATTTATTACACCGCCAAAGATGAAAGTGAGCTTAAAACAAAGAGGTAATTATACCGCTGGTAGGCACTTTTACCAAGTTTCAAGTCCAATTTAAATTGGCTTCATTATCGCAGCCCTTTCTCCTATTCCGATTTCTTTGAGAGTGCGGTGAACTTATAATTTTAATGAAGATTGTACTTCTGTGTAATTATGATTCTTTTGAGAATAATTTTTGATAGCGTCAAGAAGAACAGTGGTTTGCAAATTGAAATTATTTTTACCTTTTTAAGGCATCAAACCCTTGTCTCATTAAGAGTTTTTTTCCGTATTTATTATTAGGTTAGGTATTCAAAATTCAAGGGAATAAAGGCTGTGTAGTACTGGGGGTTATTATGACGTGGCTATGCCGTTTATTTTACGGTGAGCGTAAAGGACGGAGCTGTAGCAGCTATATGGTTTTGTCCTTTTCTCTCAGCTTAAACAGAACTGCATTGCTATGTCATAATAACCCCACTGTTAGGCGATAGGCTTGCAACCCGTCACTAATACACTAGTAAACATCTTAGCCTATTTGTGCAAAATGTGGTTACAGAATTATTAACTTTTCAAGGCGAGGTACAGTGGCGTTCAGAATTGCATGGACAATTTATGAATGAATTCATTCATAAACTGTCCATGCAATTCTGAACGCCACTGTACGTATAGTGTTTTTCTCAAACATATGCAATGAAATAAAAAAATACATGACTCAAAAAAATCTAATTGATAAATGTCCAGGAAGAAAAGTTATTCCATGTTAAAATAAAGTACCAGGAGCGCAGCGGTAATTAGATGGCATATCAGGCATAGCGCAACTTACAAAATTAGATCGCAGGCGGTGCGGGCGGCGGCGGGCGCACACGACACGACACAGCGCGTATGTCTCCCAAACGTTTATGCATTCCTAGTATTTGACGTAATAACTTTTTCCCAGAAATGTTAAAATATAATTTTCATCACACTTGCTCGTAAATAGTGTCCTAACATGCTAGAAAAATCGACCGTAAATCCAAAATAATACCCGCGGGCCTTTTTTTTACCATTACGTTACTTAAGTGCGTAATAGCTTTTTTTTTATATGTTATACGTGGACTCAAACTATCACAATACGTCAGGACCCCAATTCTTGTGCCATTCGATATGAAGTTTCATTCGAGATGAAATGTCAGTTGAATACTATTTCCTAACAATCTCGCATAATAAACTATTGATCTCATATGTCACTAGAATCGGACTCCGAAAACGTTTGACATTATCTGTGGTAAGTCACAGACAATGATGTAGTCTGCCGCTAATAGGTAAGTTAAAAATATGATCTTTTGTCTGATTTTATTTCATTTCCTCGCAATTGTGATGAAAAACATTGTATGTTACACGGGTGGTAAAGGAAATACAAAGCTCGAGTCATTAAAGCCCTCAGCCTACGGCTTCGGGCTTCTAACAGACTCTCGTTTGTAATTCTTTCTTTACCACCCTTAATACACAATATACTATTAGCTATTCAGCCTGTTTATAAACACAGCCGCCATGTTAACATTAAAATTTTAAAAAAATACTTCCCGGCCTAGGCCTTCCATTTTGTATGAAATTCCATTACAGTTCTCACGAGTAGTTCCGCCCACAACGTGACACTTTGAAGCCAAAAATAACTAACATAACGCCAAATTCCATTGCATGTTTGAGAAAATTAATATACCTACCTACCCTAAGTACCTCTCAGATAATATTGGCTTTCCTTACATTATAATGCAAATTGCTTCGCCAAATTCAATACAAACCGCTATCGATCAAAAATGTATCGGCTAAGAAACTTTTGATTGATTTCCTCGAGAATTGAGATGTAACTTTTTGCGTTACAATTAAGGGAAGTATGTATTTATACACGCTTATCATAATGACTCAAGATTAATGCCGTATATATAAATTGATCTCAACTGTAAATATTGTTTTTTTTTTATGAAGGCATTTCATTGCGGTCCTCAGGGTTGGGAACACATTTATAGTCTTACTATTACGATTGCAGTCTTAAGATGAAAATTTAAATGTCTATGGTTCTCACTCACTTACCCACAGTTGGCCTGTTTGTTCGTTTGTCCACTCAATACCATCAAAACATTTATATCGACCAATATTCTGCCACGTTACCGTACAATCTGTACAAGAGAACAAAATAATCTGTTCGATAAAGTTATTCTTTGGACATTTCTAAAGTCTGTGCAGCGAAACTCACATGCAAAGCTGTGTATGTTCTTATTTTTAACAACACGAGGTGAGATCTGTAAATGACATCTGGATCAAATGTTATGTACCACCTTTGCGTGAAGAGGTCAAGTGACACAAATTTGTGGCGGAGGTGTCGTATCTATGAGATTGTTTTTGGTTTCACTGTCATATTTGTGTCACTTGTATTAAATAAATAAAATGAGATTGCGCATGTGTTTATATCTTATCGGTAAAGTCTACTTATGCGGGGTAAGGCTGCGTCTATATCGCGTGTCAACTGTGGATAAAGCATCCGTCACCTTTTGACACGTGTACTTTTTTACGTGTCAGAAGGTGACGGATGCCTTATCCAAAATTTATCAAGCGATAAACGCAACCATATTAGGCCCCCTGGTCGTGTTTGTAGATCTGGATAAACGTAGATAAAACATCTATCACTTTCTGACCAGCATGTAAGTGCGAGAGTGACGGATGCTTTATTCACCGCAATAAAAGCGGTCGATACGGGCCCTGGTAAAATATTTAACGCCACATAAAATCATTTACCCAAACCACGGGATACATAAAGATGCCATTTATCGACACTTGATATTTATTGAAAAGAAATTTAAGCCAGGTCTCAATAGACGGTCAGGATCAGGTCAACCCTTGTCAGTCAACCCCTTTATGTCCAAAGTTCAGATATAATGTTTAACATATTATAAGTTTAGGGTTAAGATGTTCAATAACTTTTTTTGATGGGTGACCCTTGCTTAAAATAGGCAATGGCGAGATTAAGCGAGGTTTAGAAGTTTAACCACTTGTTAAAATATATTTAGGTTTAGATACTGAACATCTTTTTTTTATGAAAAAGAGATGTGGAACACAATAATTATGGTCGGCCAAGGTAATTATTTGTATTGACACCATCTGGTGCCCCTATACCAACGCCGAGAAATAGCCGACATTACTTATATTCAAAATACACTCGCGGTCAAATAATTCGGGTCAGAGTGCGTTTTTCATACAAACGAGGCTATTTCGAAGCCTTGGTTCCTCGCCAGGGGATGCTTGTAGTGAAATCTGATGATGGATACCCCGAGCATCGATACAGGACTTCCAGAGTGCCTAGGACACCCAACTGATTGAATCTGCGGCTAACGCCGGAATTGTGCATCTTCAGAAAAACATCTAAAATGACAATAAAATGTAAGGAAATCCAAATGCTGACCCAAACTCTCTCGCTGTGGTGTCAACTGATTGTGCTATCAGTTAGGTATCTTAAGAACTTTTGACCTCCTCTATTGAACCTTGGAGTAGGTATCCACCATTAAACCTCACTCAAAACAACCCCTGGCTAGGCTGGCTTCGAAATAGCCTCGTTTGTATGAAAAACGCACTCTGACCCGAATTACGAGTATTTGACCGCGAGTGTACCTATTACTAGCGGCCTCGTTGACAGTCCTGAGTTGCTTTCTTACGTTTCGTTTAGTATTTCCGCTCGGTCTAAAAGGATCCATCCATCCACCTATATCACTGAGATTTGCATCCTCTAGATACAGGCAAATCAGTTTCATGCGTGCTGGTACAGGCTTGAATAATTGGGTGAATAAGCTGGATATCGATATATTCAATTGTGAAATCCCTTCCGCGAGGCGAGGTTTGATAGCGAAATGTAGTAGGTAAGAGAATGTTTTAGCGATCTGCCTCTGGCTGGTATTTAGCAGTAGTTTTAACTTTACGCTTAAAATGACTTTTGCCGTGATAGGATCATTCGTACTCGCACCCAGGCAGGGTAGTGATTCTCTCAACAACGGCGGTCGGACGGACGAACGAGTGAATGTCCAAGCGGCGAGTTTAAGTAGTCCCGTCAGTACGAAAAAACATATTATAGCGCGTGCATTTTCAATTTAGCTGCATGGTTTCTGCTGATGGATCGAACGTATAAGGCTGCTTAATAGAAAATGCACGCGCTAAAATGTATTTTGATCGCTCTGATGGGACTACTTAAACTCGCCGTTGCAGTTTCGCTTGTTTGTCCGGCCGTCCATTGTTTTTGAGAGAATAACACCGCAGTTCATAGCACCACATAGCACCGTCAAGCCAAATGGTCCACAATTTTAAATGACAGCTCTCTCCTTTGATAGCAAACTTTGTATCGATCACGAAATCAATAGTGCAACTTTACTGTGGTGCTTGGTTACAAAATTACACTTGGTAAAAGTCATGCAACTTCAAAAATATAATAAAAATATACTAAAACTCTATAGCTCTTGAAGTCCATAAAGATCGACAGTATCTTCGTTTATAATTAAACGTCGTAAAAAGTACATCTATGATTCGGCACACTACTTATCAATCATCATCATCATCATTACAATAAACACAACACACACACACACACACAAACAACACAGGTAACAAAAAACCTCACCAACCTATTCGTAACATTGTGAATTTCAATGAAAACAGCTATGAAGCCATTCCCGCGCTGACCTTTATTCGGACACCTTTCAACAAACTTCCCAAAACCGATTTTCATGTGAATATAAAATTTTTGATAGCACAGGTGCGGAGGACATGGGTCCCACTTCACGCCTACAAAATGGGATAATTGTTATGCAAATTTCACCTTTACCTTCCAAATTACTTTTCAACCTTACTCGTAAACCCCTAACGTCCTCTTTCCAACGTTTTTTAAGGATTTTGTCGTGCGTTTGATGTCTTGTTAGGCAAGTGAAATGATGTCTACACGAATGAGAATTTGGTATTAAAAGTACACGAGGAATTTGTGATTTCTGGTGTAAAAAGTTTTAACGGTCGCCTTTTATGTTGGTATATTTCGGAAGGAAATTTCGTTGTGATAAATACTTTTTAGATATTTGTAATGCCTTTGATGATCAAGGGAATAATCAATGTTTGCTGCTTTGTCATCTTCCTTGTGGATTTTGTATGTACCATTGAATTGTCATCTGTTTGAAAATGCCGTAAAATGAGGTCGACACGTGGGTGCGATAAATTGGTCATTAATTTTTCGCATCGTATTGTGGGATCTAAAAAGGCAAATAATGTTAAACGGCGTTAAAGAATACTTTTACATAGGAACATAATTGGCCAACATAGCCATTAGCAGTGATTGGAGTAAGTATTTTGTGTTTTGTTTTTTGTTGATAAGATACGATTAGATAAGATTTATTTACTGTCATCAACTGTGTGCAAATTTATCATGTCATATGAAAAGTCCAACTGTTTAAAGAAAGGATTATAGGTCATTGACAAAGAAAGTTACGGGTTTGTGAAAACAATTTATCAATTAAGGGATTTCTTTGTAAAATATTGAGATTTAAAATGCAAATTTTTGTTATAGTCAATACTAAAAATCTGAAAAATATGTTAAATAAAATCACATACAACAAATTTTAAAGGAAAACTATCACAATTAAGAAGACTTGATTGGTTCCTGAGATACAGGCGACTAAAGTGTTTGTACCTACTAAAATCATTTAAGACAGCAAGCACCAAATAACTTTGAACAGAGAGTTTTTGTGTAGTTACGGCTGCGGAACCCTACACAGAGCATGTTCAGGCATGCTCTTGCCCAGTCTTGTTTTTTAAATGTTAGGTATTATAATTATAAAAAACAATTAATTATCTAAAAAGAGACTCGACAGATGGATCAGACGCACGGACAGACGGACAAAGGTCATCTCAAAAGGGTTACGTTTTTCAGTATATTTTGATACAGAAACCTAAAAAGCTGTAAGTATATCAGTTCATCACAAAAGTTGAAATTCAACACCAACACTGTATAATCAACCAAGATTGAAGCTCGAACTAGAATAAAACCTGTAGCACCAGCGGTGAAATTGGAAACCAGTAATATCTCCGCGGCTATATTTTAAAGCATTCCGCCAGAATATGATATTAAAAATTCCCAACCTGCTACTATATCGTGTTCACGTCTTTTTACATTTATTTCTTGCTAACGTCACGAACTCGCGTACGACGTTTCTGAGTAAAATGTAGGATGCGATGCGATTTTAACGAAATAAATAAAATGTCACGGGGAGGACTTCACATAGACACAAACAAATATGAGTAGGTGGGTTTTAGTTTTTTTTTTTCCTTTTTCTTCCTTTATCTCTCACGTAAGATTTTTGGCATGTTTTCCTGCTGATCTACGCATGTTATTTGATATTACATTGAATTTAATATTTATTGCTTTATATAATGCTAGATTAAGTAGTACCATTGTAATATGTTTAAAAAATGACTGACTGCTGAGTTTCTTGCGGCGTTTCTTCTCAGCAGTGTCTCTTCTTGGGAAGCGCTGCTAGATTCTTGACGTGTAAAAGTGCCCGTACGGCCTACTTACTGAATAAACGTCTTTTATCTTTTTTTATCTTTTTATTGACCTAGTCCCTAACTATGACCAAGGTTTGTACTATGGGTATGAGATAACAATAAACACACATAGTATACAGATAAATATATCGACAGCGTATCGTTATCTTTATACATACGAGTAGTATAAAACAAAGTCTGTACGCTAGATCTTATAAACTACGCAACGGATTTTAATGCAGTTTTCAGCAATAGATGAAGTGATTCAAGAGGAAGGTTTTTATGTATAATAAATTCTAAATTATATACGGGTGTCACAGAAAACTCGTATAAACCGAAGCAAAGTGAGGGCGAGTCGCTAGTAATATAGTAATGCTTCTTTTCTGAAACCGTCACCTTTTCAGGATTTTTAAAAAGGGCGTTGTATAGAACCGCTAATCTAACCTAGGTTAGGTTTAAAAACAATCCTGAAAAGTGTACAGTTTTATCCATCGGCCATCCCATGTGGCGTGATATGTCATTTATCGTTATTCCCTAGTGCTCTTAAAAAAAAACTGGATGAAAACTTTCCAAATTTTATACGAATTTGTCCAGCCGTTGCATTGTAAAAAGAGTAACAAACTAACTCACATAAACTCGCATTTATAACTTAAAAATCTTCAACAAAACATAGTTTCTATGAGTAGATTTGCAAAAAAAAAGTAAGGATAGGTTGTCTCCAAGAGATATTTAGCGATAAGATCGCCTATTGGCTCACTTTGTTAGTTTTCTTTTGTATTTATTTACGTAATCTTTATTGCAGGAAAATACAAATCAGAAAATTCGCTCATTGAATACAAAACGGACACATTCCAAAATAATTTGCTCTTGCATTGAAAATCTTATAAACAGCTTCTAATTTTAAAATGCAACACTGACTCATTTTGGAATATGTCCGTTTTGTTTTCAATGAACGAATTGTTGTAGACAGTGTAATGTTGTATTGTGTTATTATGCGTGGTGTTCAATAAATATATTTGTTTTGTATTGTATTGTAAATTGTTATTAACACGTGATATATGAAACTTCGTTGTCTGAAGCCACCGTGTACGAACCCGCCGGAAATGTTCGCACATTGATCGGCCCGATCCCAAAATAATGTCCCAATGGGAGTTAATGTTCTTTTAATGGTCCCCTGAATGCGGGTGTCGGGAGCAGACCCCTATTTACGGGTATGCAATAATAGCGATTTATTTTGTTCGCTTCCACATTCTTATTAATATATTTTTATGCGAAATTGACGTTTTGCTTTTGGGAAATCACGTGGAGTTATTTGCGTTCTGGTTATTAATTCTGCTGTTTGGAAAATGAAGAAAAATTGCAACACGTTTAGGTTTGTATTTTGATGGCATAAAGGAACACAAATGAGCTCAATACGTCTGATTCCTTGGCCCCCACTCTTTGATGTATTTTGATCTTGTTTGAAACTCGACCGCCATTACTGACAAGTAAATAAGATATAGATCGTAACGTTTACAATACCATAACACGTCAAGAGCAATAAGGTTTTACCGTGTAGAATTCTGACCTTGGGCTCGGAAGCCCATTGTTTATTCCGTGCAGTGGCAGTTTTGTTATATAGACATTAACAATTAATGGCACACAGAAAGTACATTTCTAGTTACCAATTGCCACCGGATTAAAGTTAATCCAAACTATTTGGAATCATTAAAATCGACTACAATCCGTTTCCCAAGGTCCTTTTTACCTTGAAACTATGGAATGAACTTCCCTCTAAGATGTTTTCTTTAGCACTTTGATATCTTATTTGAAACGTGGCTTAAAAACAGTAGGTATAAACTGAAAGGAAACTTCGCTGTGCTCCTGGCATTGCTGATGTTTATTGGGCGGCGGTGACCGCTTGCCACCAGGTTGCGTCTATAGAAAACAAACTCACAATAAATCTTGAGGTATAGCGATTTTAAGGTTACGAATTGCATGATTTTTAAGGTTATAATTTTAATTTACATTATAAATATTTTCTGTAACTATTAGTGTATTACAAAATCACATGTTCAAAAATAAGTAACTAGAAATGTTTTTTCCGTGTACTCTTAAAATTCAGACGGCTTTTGAAAACTTACTTTTTGTTCTTCGTGTTTACTTAATTGCTACATAAATCCATATTTAAACTATCATTACGGTGTCCCCCAGGCTCGCCAGGCTTATCAATCTCCCCTGTCTCTCCCAATTTGACGGCAGCGTGGATGCGATCGCATCTTGGGCAGCGCGCCAGTCGGAAAATGTCGGGTATTTAGTATTTCCACCGGAAAATGTTGGCTATTTTTGAAGCTGAAATATTTTTAAAATGACGTTGAGTTGAGCCTAGTTCGTTAGCTGGAAGAGTAAAGCGTAGTTTTTAATTGTGATTTATACACGTTGGATCTGACCCGCCCGTTTGAAAATAAACTTTACGAGTAAGTGAGCAATTCTTGTATATAATACACATCTATTTTACTAGATAAAACCTTATTGCTTTTGACATGTTATCGTATTGTCAACCTTATAAGATTTTTTTTTCCAGCAACGAAGCCCATAATTTCTGGTGTCCCTCAGAATCTCTAACTACGTTTGTCCTAACACATCGTTTGTCCGAATTTTCATGTGCCCTAAACTGGTTTTCAGATGAGTCAGGCAACTTTCAAGTGTTCCAATAATATCTGCGGTTCGGTTAGTTTAGGGTAGTATTATAACAACACTAATAACCACTCACTTGCTTTTGGTGACTAGAGCTACCAACTTTGTACACCTACAAATTGCTTTGGGTAGCCGTAGCTACCAGCGGAGTTTCTAGGGTTTATGATTTTTATCCTGTGGAAGGCTCCATGTATATGGTATAAATTGTCTTCAAAGTACAGACTACCAACATGATAACATTTAAAAAAAGTTACAGTCTACTTAAGAAACCAGAACAATTTTTTATCTACTTTATTTTGCAAGGTGTCGGAACAAGTGTTGCAGAATGTCGTATCGGTTATTTATTTTCAGTGAAATTGTATGTTAATCGGGTCTCTATTGACTGCCATAATTATTTTTAGTCATAATCTGTTTCAAGTCATAATTTTCGCAAGTCATAATGCATTTTTCTCAGGACACGGTTATTTTTTCTGGACATTTATAAAACTAACCTAACCTAACCTAACGAATCTACACGATAAAAGTTTATTAAAAACTGTAACTTCAGCCTGAAAGAAGTTATGACAAAAAAAAAAAGACTAACAATACATTATGACCAACGATATGTATGGCAGTCAAAGGGATCCGGTTATTTTGACATAGGAAAATGAAGGTGTAAGGTACAAATAAATTTACATCGAACGAACCCTACTTTGGTACCTTTCAATTTAAATAACTATTAACACGGACGGATGCCCACCTGGATCCAATAAGGGGTTCCCAGAACTATCCATTGTGTTGAGCAAACGATGACATAGATTGATTTGAAACAGAACGGGTGTGTGGACCGAATGAAAATTGAAATTTTATACCTATCCGATCGTCACGACACCGAGCATACAAATACAGGGCACACACTTCCAAAACATCCTAAGTTACGCACGAATTTACAAGAAAATTGCACCTTATTAATTGTACACAAGTTTGTTTTTACAGTAGCGTGGTTGACGAAGATATGACGTGATGCAAGTAAACAGTCGACGTGTGAAATATACGTTGAAATCTATGCTAGTGGTAGGTTTTTATTTGTTTTTTTGTAGATTGGAAACCAATTCGTCTGCCGCACGGTTTTTGTGTTATAAATTTTCATTTTTCTTTATGTATTGTGATATTCATAACTTTATCTATTTTTTGTTGTTTCTGGCGAATATAATTTATAAAAAGGTTACTTATTAAAGTGACCGTAATGTTTAGTTAGATCAGTCACGGTGGTTTAATATTATGAATCCTAATTTTCGGATAGATGTATTATTTTATCGGTAGGTACTATCTATAATATTTTTTATTACAAACTCTCACAGGTAAAGTCGCCGTCAATAGAGCTTGTGAACGGTGTAAACATATTAGTACTGTTTGACACATAACCTCAAATATTCACCAAGCGTGTTTTTATTAAAAATAATGTATAATGAATAGTTATTTAATCTTAATTTAATATGAAAATAATGATCTAGTGTATAAATAATTGCAAAGACCCCACTTAATCTTTAAAAGTACTTACGTGATTATCGAGTAATCATGGGGAATTGGTTCTTTTGGTTTTATTACATCTTTTACAAGTTCTATTGACGGCGAATTTACAATGAAAATCAGATGGAAAACTTGACTTTGTTTTTATAAAAACGCATAGTATAAATATTATGGTTGAAGAGTTGGAACTTATTTCTTTATGACAAAGTCTTTGTCTCTTAACACGGAATTTATACCCCACACTTAAACCCTGTGTTTTAAATGGGCTATATCTCTTTCTACTCGACTGCTGCAAGAGGAGAGTAATGTGTTTTTTATGGCATGGGGAAGGCGAACAAGCACACAGGCCACCTGATGCTAAGTAGACCCATAGATATTTGCATTCTCAAGACTGCAGACTGAAGATGGCAGTCCAAAGACCGAAAATGCGTTACCAACCCTGAGAACTAAGATCGAATGCCAATGGTATCCGCAGCATTTAAGAATGAAAGCTTAAAAAAAGCAAGTTTTAAAACCCAATTGATGTTTGCATAATGTCGCCAATTATAATGTTAGTTATCATGAATACATTTTTATTTCGCCAAATTCAATTTAGAAAAAATATTACCCTCCTCCTTCGAAAGTTGGGTAAAAAGTAATACCGATACCGTTAGTATAATAAAAAGTCTAATGATATCTCGCTTTCGAAATCTGTCCCGCCGTTTACATCAACACTTTATTTATGTATACACCAGAAAAACATTACCCCCTCCGCCTCAACGGTAGGTTAAAAAAAATGACCGCAAAAGGGATTCAAACAACCCTCAATTGTTTCTAACCCGCCATTTTTCATTCAAGTCCATTAGCTGTATCGGCGCTTCTTTAGAAATCCGGAATAACGCAGAAAAAGCCGGAATTATGCGGAATAATCCGGTTTCCGTAGCCAATCGGCGTTTGGCACAGCTCCGGACCGATTGCGTATTTTTGAATTTCCAGGCCCACTGCCTATCCAGTTATCATATCAGCTAGCCGTTATCGATGCGATGGTTTTATGCTTTTGCCTCGGAACAGTAGTAAAATTTTGATGAATATTGAACTTTCTCGGCATTAGCATTGAGATTGGATTCTAACCTATGCTCAGCACTTTCAGCGCTTTCAAAGAAGTTGAGAAGTGCCAGTCGATACAAAACCCTATATTGTGCACCACACAGAAACAGTTATTAGTTTTACACGATTTTAATTAAACTTGCAATTTTGAATGAGTTGCCGTTATTGGAATGTGCTAACCCAATAACAATGCAAAATTATGGTAGAGCTGATATGATGGTGGAGTCGGAAGATGGCGACAGGATCTCCGCTATACTCTACCTAGACGCATGTTCCATTGTTAGTTTTGTCTAATCTTAGTTAACATGATGTCTGCAAAAAAGTACAGTCGGCATAAAAGCTTGATTTCAAACAGTTTCTTGACAGACAGTTTCTTGACAGAAATATGATATTTGGCTACTGTCCAGTGTGACAATTCTACCCGTGTCAAAGTTGAAAGCTACAGGAAGATAGGAACTTATTACACATAATTTCTTGATGACTATGCCTCGAGAATTCCAACCTTTATTTTTAATCCCACTAATGACAAATCTCTATAAAATCGTCCCGACATCAATCCCACTGAATGTCAGCGTGAAAATAAAGTTGTGGCATAAACGCTATTCATGGGGTAAAGACGAATGGACTTCACGGGGTAAGGTTAGGAGGAGAACATTTATTTTGGCTCTAAGGGCGGTTTTAGACGTTTCACGCGCCATTTACTCGCCGTACTTTGAATGAGTGCAATGTCCATTTAAGGTGACGGTTTTTGGTGAGGCTGAAAGAATATTTTCTTGTTCAAGATGTGTCCTCTTTATTGAAGAAGATAAAAAATAACGATGCACACATAAAATCAATCCCTACTCAATATAGGAAGACCCAGGTATATAAATAATGTATATACTTTGAAATGTATACCGAATTGGACCTGTCACATGTCACTGTCAATATGTGATATAGGGGGCTGGTATGGTTAGGGTGCGGCTCCACTGAGGCGGAGATGAACGGAGCGGACCGGAGCTAATCAATAGAAGGCGCATGCGGTCACGTCGAGCGCGCCTTGCGCTCGTTAGTTTAGATTCTATTGGTTAATATTGGCACAGCTCCGCTCCGCTCCGCTCATCTCCGCCTCAGTGGAGCCGCAGCCTTAAGAGGGCTTTGGAATCATCGGTCCATGATGAACTTTAAAAAATAAATGAAACGAGTGATTCTTTAGTATGATACTAATAAAGCTAGCCCGATACATTCGTTCGTTTTGTATTTTAACTTTTTTAATTTTTAAGTTTGTATAAGGTGCCTTCGAATGAATGACACTTTAATATGAATACCTAAGGGATGCCCGCGACTTTGTACGCGTCGAATTCGTTTTCCGCTTGTTCCCCTATTTCTTCCAGTGGGGGTTAATTTTCGAAAAAAACCTGTCCTAGTGCACCTATAATAGGTTACCCAAGCAATATTTCCTCCAAATTTAAAGACAAGTTAAGCTACAAGGCGTTCTCTGTCTTATGTCACTCACGGGTAAGTTTCGATGAATATTCGTTTCGATCGGGTTTATTTCACAAACTAAATTTCACAACGTTGATGGCGTTGATAAAGCATCAATTCCTTTCGGCCATATTCGGGAAAAATTGCAACAGTTGAGTACTGAAAAAAATTATTTCCATCCAATCTGTTTGATTGCGTTTTCAGCAATTTTTAGGCCAAATAAATAAAAAAGAACGTTATGGTCGGCATTCCAAAAACGTGTATATAAAAACACGTTAATTTGGACTTTTTTTTTGTAATCGCCTGATGGGCCAAAGGCAAATCTCCTTGCTTTTGTTTGCTTTTAACTTGAAATACTTTAAGAAAAAGGGCAGAGGTGAAAATCCCTTCCGGAGACCTGGGAATGGATGGCCCAGGTACTGCTGGGCACGAACTGATTAAAAACACCAACGTCCCTGTTACTATCTAGAATTTAGACTCCCGCGGATACTACCCCAGCCAGTGCTGAAAGGCCGGAGGAGAAAGTTTTTTTTTCCGACTATTATGTAGTATAACAGACTAACAATGGCTTTAAAAACTTAACGCTACTCTTTTTTATGTCTTATTAAAAAAAAAACAAGCTTTAAGAAACCCAACTGCATTTTTGTTTTTATGGTCATCTTTAGATCCATCAAAATCAAATTCAAATCGTTTATTAACTAAAACAGGTTTCATTACATGAAATATCTGTCAGACTCCAAACTAGGCTGCCTTGGACGTCAACAAACTGAGTTGCACTATTAAAAATCTCGAAGGTGCTGATATATAGGCTGCGCAGAGCGCGTTAAAGAAATAGACAAAGAAAAAGAAAAATGGTTCCTTACCCACTTTTGGACTAAGTCAAAGTGACGTAATCAATCAAACGTAAAACTTCTTATTAATATGATTTTATTTACAATGTTAATTTATTATCAATAAATAAACTTCACTGAATTTAATAAATATAATAAAATATATTAAATAATTAAGTATTTAAAGTGCAATTGAAGTTAAAAAGTACATATAACATAAATTATAAAATTACAAAACTAAGCCCTCTCCTCTGTTTTCTCTGCTATCGTTTCTGCGCCCAAGAGGGTCTACATAATCATTTTTTTTTTTTTTTTTTTTATTTTATGGCATAGAGATGACAAAAGAGCACACAGGCCACCTGATGGTAAGCGGAAACTGTGACCCATAGACATTCGCATTCACAAGACTGCAGAGCAATCCTAAGACTGCAAATGCGTTGCCAACCCTGAGGACTAAGATGGAACATGTATGTATAGTACACCTTACCTATGATTGTACAACAACATACGCGCACGAGGAATGCAATTAATGTATTGAGTATTGAGTATTGAATGTCACTTTGGCATAGTTCAAAGTGGTTTAGGAATCAATTTCTTTGACTGTACATACACGCATACTCGAAAAACATAACCCTGCTTCTGACACATTCGGATAAAAATGAAAACTCATTTAGAGAGCAAACACACGATATCTCTTTAAAGAGCCGAGTGCACAAAACGCAGTAACTAGAGCAGTGACATGATAAAATAGAGAAATGAAAATAGCTAAATGGGTTCGCGGTTGCATTTCGCTTTGAGAAAATGTCGCCTTAAGCTTAACATGACAGGGGCACAGTTTATCTTATTGAGGTAGTAACCCAGCCATTTATATTACATTCATTTTCTTTTTCACCTTATTTTTTTATCTTTAGATAGTATAAAACAAAAGTTGCTTTCCGTGTCTGTCTCTCTGACTTTCTTTATATCCGCTTCTCCTCCACGCAGCAGATTTTGATATGGTTTTCACCATTAGTTAGGTTTTTATGTAAAATTCTGGTTTTTGTAGGGGTGTTACAGAAAACATACATTATACCAAAGCGAAGCGAGGGCAGATCGCTATATGAGTAATATTTAACAAGAGTAAATAGAATAGTGAATATCAACGAGGTTATGAGAAGGCAATAAGTAATACCCCACACTGGCCGCGTTGTTACCAGGTTGGATGGTGATGGACAATTTTTGCACCAAGTACGAACCCGAGTGGGCGTCAGACCCTTCTCTAAGGTTACACACTAGCTAATTATCGTTTTAGAAAAAAGCGTCTCTGTAGCGTATAATCATTATCATTCTTTAATTTGGGTTACTTTGGGTTACCAGGACATAGTTATACAGTTTAGTGTGCCTACGGTGAGAAAAAGAGAAGCACCCGTATAACTGCTATAGCTTAAGGGGGGCTACCGTGATAAACTAAAGCAGTTGAGCTCTGTCCCTTTCTCAACTGAACTAATTTAATATGTCATAGTAAACCCCCTGTCTCTTACACTCGTCCTAAACAGAATTACTTGTAGTACAGTAGTAGTAGTACACATTGGGTGTGGTGTTTAAAATTCACTACTCTCCCCTCCCCCCTCCACCTGACACTTCAACGGTTTTTTAACTTTCTTAGGATAAGTATAACACATCCGAAAAAAGTGTCAAAGACAAAAATGTTCCTTGTCACATTTTAAAAAGAAAAGGTTACATGTACTTTTTGTATATGGCAATGTGCCATGTCAAGTGCAAATGGTAACCCCCTCTTTGCTGCTCTGTGTACTGTGACAATGTAACTCGCTCGCGGCTGGACGTGAAATTAGTTAGAACGAGCTTGTGAAACGACCTCTTTACAGGGCGCTTAACGGCAAGGATCGTTTAGAGGCAGGCTTTCTTTGGTGGGGGTTTTAAACGCCTTGAACTTTGAAGACAGATAAGAGATAAACAGGATCTGGCTATTAATAAAACTGCAATGGTAACGTTTTCAACGTAAGTTTAAGATGGACTTCTTCATTCCTTTAGAGCTACTTGGATAGAAAAAAAATACACTGGGTTAAGACACTAACTCGAGTTAGTAAACGTCAGATTCATGCGAAAACTGACATTTTAACTTGAGTTAGTGTCAAACCAGTGTTGAATTTTCTGTGCAAGTGGCCCTTAGAGGGATGCCACACGAGCGTTGCCGCAGGATGCAATGCATCTTTTATTTTAACATGCGACACAAGTGTTTCAACGCATTGAATAATACTGGGTGACACTTAAGACGTAATACAAAATGTCATTTCCCGAATCTACTCATGATTACAATCAACTATTAATATGGGACCAACTTCGAAAACATAAACACAAAATCGACGTCTCCATACAAATTGTGAAACCAGCTGATTGCTTTTAGTATGGGAGATTAAATTTTTTTCTACCGATTTCGATATTAGTCCCATAGTAAAAGTTGATCGTACTGATGAGTAGATCTAGAAAATAAAATGTTGTATTACGTCTTAGGTGTCACCCTGTATGTAGAACAACGCAGCGGTGACGTGTCATCAAATAAAATAAAAAAATAAAAAAATAAATAACTAACACATTGTTGGCTCAGGAACGAAAAGAGGAAAAAAAAACCACGTAACTTTTCTTTTATATGCAGCCCTCAAGTTCATGTTAAGGGAATTGCACCAAGCCTTGCCTGGATGTTACATTAGCAAATTTCTATGTATCCTACCTATCCATGTAATTTTTCTCGTCATTTTAGGACTTTTAAGAGACACGTTTACTTTTTTATCCTAGAAGCTGTTGCCCGCGACTCGATCCGCGCTGAAAAATAAAAGATAGCCTATGTTCATCAGGATTAATGTAAGATTCTAATAGTGAAAGAATTTTTCAAATCGGTCCGGTTGTTTCAGAGCCTATTCAATTGAAATACACAAACAAACATAAAATCGAATTTTTCCTCTTTAAAATAATATTAGTGTAGACATATTATGTCGAATTATACCAACCACTTAACAGATGATTAGTGTTAACCGCTATCCAAATGTATAAACTAACAGTCGATTAAAATTGGTACTTAATCTGCCATTCCTCTTCTAATATTAAGAGTGTCTAATTTTTATTTGCTTTTTTGGGTCTCTGTTTTCATTATAAAACATTATTAACATGAAATTTTCAAAGCTCTGAATAATTTAATCTCCAGAATTTGTTTTCTTTGTGTTCCGAAAGTGATGTATCGAACGTTTACAAGAAATTTCATTTAAAATAATGCGAGTTACCTGTTTTGTTGGAAACTTGGAATATAGGCGGAGAATGTTGAGAACTTTGTGTTTCGTCGCTCGATATTTTCATAGATAATGGAATAAATTTTGTAGGCGACGATTCAAATAATTCTTGCTCCGAGAGTGCTTTTATTCAATTGTGGGATTTTCATTCAAGTATAAAGGTGAGAGAACGTTCATCGCTTAGGGTATTTTAGAGAGTTCGGTAGTTTTATTGTGAGAATGTACACTTTATTGTACGAAACAAAAGCAATACAATAAAAATAAAAAATAAAAATGTACAAAGGCGAATTGATCCTTATTGTAATTTTAATAATTATTTATTTATTTAACTTTTTCCTGTAAAAAAATGGCAAACTTAATGTTCCATTCTCTATCATGGTCAATGTGTAATTTTTTACTGAGTTCTAATTTCATAAAATGTAAATTTATGGCTGTTTTTCCAAGATCAACCATTATTTACGCTAAGACAAAAAAATTGTTTTTGTTAGCCTTTGGAGAATGAAATGAACCTCGTTTCGAGGCTTCTCGGAAAGACTTTTTTCGTTTGTCCATATTAACATGAAAATAACATAGAACGTTGAGAAAACACGATTGCAAGTTACATGCTGACTTTACCGGCTGTTTCGTCGCTTGAACATTCAAAGGCTCAATTCCTGTATCTTTAGCATTTGCAAACTGGAAACAAGTTGACAGTGAACAAGTGTGACGTTCAAAGCATGCACAAGTATCCTAACTCGGCTTGCACAAATCGACAATGATACTAAAATACCGCGTAACTTACAACTTCAATAAGTTGCAAAATCGACCTTACTGATTTACATGCTAAGGTGTATTTTGCATCTTAGTTAATTCGTTATTTACGCGAAATTGCCGTATCGATGACGAAATGTGCTTCCGCCAGCGACGTGTTTGAGACAAAGCGACCGTTGGCGAATCGGTTCTGAAACGATTTCCAATGTTGGTACATAAAGCATTCGGTTCAAAACTTCGGATGCCCCATCCCTGTTTCTCAGCAGTTATGATTGAATTGATAGAGAGAGAGAGGCAGCTTTCGTGTGTTTCAAATTCGATTTTCGAAGTGATACTCCAGAACATGTCCGGTGGGATCCAAGTGACAGGTTCAAGCGATTTTGTTTTAGAGAAGATTTCTTGATAGGGAATAAAATGAAAAAACTTGAAATATTTGATATTTAGAGTAAGTTAGTAAAATAATTTAACAAAGGTATTATTTTTTATATTAACAATAACATAGTTGTCATTTTTATGAAGGCGGTCTTTCACGAATTATAGGTATAGCCCTAAGTTGGTTTTATGAATACTTAACAACGATATACCTAACTACATCTCTATTTAGAGAAATTGAACTAAAGAAGAAAAACCATATTATTTTTGACCATGTCATCGTATTGTCAACGTTGCGATAGCTCTTATGTACCTACTTGACAGTAATAGCGATCGAGTTAAAAACAATACGATTATACGTCAAAGATTATAGGTATATATACCTACCTAATAATCATTATACCGTACAGAATAGAGTGCCATAATGGACACACTGCGCGAACGTGCGATTATTTAATTAAGTTATATAAGAATACTAGCGCTCGCTTTGCTTCGGTTTATGTGAGTGGTCTTAAACACCTGTACATTATCCAGAATTTATTATAAGTACATAAAAATCTCAATTTATGTAAACCGTATTAAAATCCGTTGCGTAGTTAGAAAGATCTGAGCGTACATGCAAAGGGACAGAAGGCGGAAAGTGATTTTGTTTTAAATACAATGTGTAAATAAGTAATAGATTTATGTATCTACTTATAATATCAATCTGGTATTTTTCCCACCTTAATCGTCATTTGTCCTAATGCATCGTTTGTCCGAATTTTCGTGTATCCTAATGCCATTTCTGCTTAAATTTTAAAACTTTTTAGTGTGGTTATAATACAACCTTAACCTAACCGAACCGCAGATATCATTGGAAAACTTAAAAAGTTGTGTGACTCATGTGAAAACGAGTTTAGGGCAAATGAAAATTCGGACAAACGATGTGTTAGGGCAAACGTTGTTAAGGATTCTGATGGACACCCAATTTTTTAAAAGGGTGAAGAAAATGGATATACATACATACATACATTAAATCACGCCTGTTTCCCAGAGGGGTAGACAGAGACCACTTCTTTCCACTTGCTACGATCTTGACAAATTTCTTTCGCTTCTTCCACATTCATACATCGAGTCATGCACGCACGTCGGTTTCGGGTACTTAAGATTCGGCCCTTTTCCAGTATTTCTCCGATTTGACTCGAAAAAGCAGGGATTGTAACCGGTTACAAATAAACCGGTATTTATTTAGGTTAAACCGGTTAATAATTTAGGTTACGTTCGAACGAAATGATTTGGGAACGTTATTTCGAAGCGCTCCCTAACCGGTTACTCTGTGTTTCGATACGGGATGAATGACCGCTGTCGCGCGTCGAGGCGCTGCTGGTGGCTGCGCTATCAATCTAATACCATAACAAACCAATCCTGTCTCCTTAAACGAGCGGTCATTCATCCCCCACACGGAGGAACCGCTCTCTAACCGGTAAATTGATTTCGTTCCCTGTTTACGCTCCGACATAGAGATACCGGTTAGAGCGGTTCTTGCGAGCGTAACCTTTATTATGGGTTAGGCTCTCAAAGTGCGGCTCTAACCGGTACGGAAAATAAACCGGTTTTCAATCCCTGCGAAAAAGTACGCCTAGGTCGGCCCCTTCCGATCCGTCCACTCACTTTCGATCTGTATATCTCTTTCGTCAATCTTCTTAAAATGGATATTACGTGTTTTAACTTAAATCTTAATTCAAATTCACACGTATGTTATCCGAGCATTCATAAATCGTTTTCTCTCGTACCTTAAATGTTATATACTATGTTGAAATAGTGATTTCTGAATCAAGCTTCACTGGATTCCTGGAGACGACACGCTCGGTCTTGCAGATCTTGGTTGCAGAGACAGAGACAGGTTCCATGAAGGATAAAGATAACACGATATTGAGCCAGTTCAGAACTAAATACTGCAGTTTGCATCTAATTTCTAAGCAAAGGTTAGGGTTTTCCAATACAATTGAAGTCGCGCGCTATTAATACATTTTATGGACGGTCGGCCAAGAAAGTGGTATATCAGTTTTGAAAATAGGTTCTGCTTGATCTAATTATTGCTAAGGTTGACACTTGTCAGTGTCATAATATTATTGCAAGGAAAAATCAAACTTGTTGTATCATGACGTGCAAATGAACTTCAACCGTAGGATGGTAGACCACATTTGTACGTAACCGTGAGTGAATGTGAGTAGTAGGGCGTGACAACGTGATTAAAAATGCAGTCAGGTCTCAAATTTAAAAATCAGTGCAATACCTGTCGATGTACAAACAGTTTAAAAAAAAAAACTAAATAATTATAAATATGGGCATTAATAATCACTACAGGAGTCTCACCTTTATGAATAAAACTAATAATAATTAAATTCTGCATTAAATATGTAAAAAAGTACAATAAACAATAAATAAATCTAAAACTATTATACACTTAGTCGTACTCACAGAGAGAATTCTTAGGTTTACAGATTCTATCATTCTTAATTTTTAAAATACAATTTTCACACCACATGTTCGAAATTTCCCAATTATATGTCATGCAAACCTCACCTAAAGTAAGTCATTATAACCCGCTGGTTAATAATGAGATTTGAATTCGTATGATAGTAGATTGTTCAACAAGGGACTAAAGTAAGCCATTATGACACGAGATATTTATTGGATAAAGTTCGAGTGTCATTATGGCGTTTTAGTCTCGAGTTAAACACTACTTTTCACTTCAAATGCGAGAAAAAAAAACGACGATCTATACAAAATTACAAAATTTAACAAATAGTAGGTAACAAAGTTTCTGACAAAGTTTCGCAGTTATTAGTTTTTTGTAAAGTGACACTTTAAATGCTTGCATATTTAGCCAACAGACAAACTTGAAAATTATTGTCTTTAATATATTTAAATATATTTATATTAGTAATCATTAATCGTGTTTCAAGAAATTTAATCTTTTTATAAATAATTTTGCACAGTTGGCATTTTGAGGTTATTTCCACGGCCTAAAAATGGTCCATACACAATCACTGAAAATGGCGATAATCCTCCATTCACAAACACCGTGATGTTTAAATGCTTGCATATTTAGCCAACAGATACAAACTTGAAAACTATTTGGACCATGCCCAATAAAATAGATTTATCCCTTATACATTTAAATAGATTTATATTTGTAATCATTAATCGTGTTTCACGAAATTAAATCGGTAATTTTATAAGTTTTGCACTAAAAATGGTCCATATACAATCACTGAAAAAGGCGATGATTGGCTGTTTAAGGGTTTCAAACGTAAATTAAAAAGAAAAAGTACTTTAGTCCCTAGGGAGTAAAGTGTAGTTTTAATCCCTTGAGATTAAATACATCACTTTAGTCCGGCTATACAAGCCTATTGTGAGTCATTTTAGAGCCTGAGAAGTGAAAAAAATTGTTTCATGCCCTGGCCTGACCACTAAACAAGCCATAAACGAAAAACAAAGAAATGGTGAGAAAACTAGCGTATTCTCCTTCGGGATAAAGCTGTTTTCGTCTTGGGCGAGCTTGAATCCCTCACTGCACTCAGAACTCCGTTTCAATTCCCTCGCTTCACTCAGGAATTAACTCGTTACACTTGGGAGTTAAATCTGGAGTTGCTCAGGATTCAATATCGCGCCCGCAACAGTGCTTTATTCCCTCGGTGTATTATCTACTATTATGAGTTTTTATTTTAATGCAAAACGGATTTCAAGCTAATCATAATTTGAAGAAAGTAAGTAAGGTAACTTACTCTAAAGTAACACACTTGAAATCGTTAAATTTCGATGCATTGTTAAATAAGTTTTTTGCAATCTACCGGTTTTAGTAAAGTAATTAATCGGTTTTTACCAATCGTAAATAAGGCCGCATTACCGTTAAACCTCCTTACCGGTTTTCATTCCTTATTTCACACGGGTGAACACAAAAAGGTTTTCCAACGGTTGTCTTACAGTTCTTTTTTAGTGTCACACGAAGCAGAATTGCTCGTAAAGTCTGCCTTTTATCTGGACTAAGTGCTGCTAAAACGTTTTTATCTTAAGTGAAATTAAACCAGACAATTTGGAGATGCTTTTTTAATTTTTCATAACAAATTGTGAAAGCTCCGTTAAAGTGCCGACGCCGTATTTAATTACCGTGCAGAAGTATTGGAGTAAAGTTTAATGGCGAATTGAATTTATTTTTACGTGAATTGCGGATCTGTGGCATAAATGGACTCTGAAATTTTGAGCGCTAGTGCTTTTGCTTATAAAGACTGATTGTTTTAAGACCAGGGACTTAACAAGAAATTAATCGTGCTATGACAGCAATATCGACAATAAACTGGGGCGGGACATATTTTAACCTAGCCAAACTCAACATTTCTCATTTCGGTAAGGAAAATAAAAAATAGAAAGTCATTATTCATTCGGGTATTCAGGTCAGATTTTTGTGCTTGTAGTCAGAGTGCCAAAACATGGTATATATAGTTTAAATGTGACTAACTAGCATAGGTATCTACGGTCGGCCAAGGAAGTGGTCTACCAGTTTTGACAAAAAAAACTGTGAGATCTGATTATCTCTAAGGTTGACATTTGTCATTGTCATAATATTATTAGAAGGGAAATCGATCTTGTTGTATCATGACGTGCAAAGACGTGCAAATGAACTTCAACCGTAAGGTAGTAGACCACATTTTTGGCCGATTGTACTTGCTCCCAATGTATTACCAGCCCGTCAACGATACGTAAGCGCGCAACACTTACTCAATACTCAATACTTTATTGCAATCATAATGTTTTCAGAGATGGAAATGTAATAAATGTCTCAATTATGGACCCTGTTGGGCACAGCAAACAATATTCAGAGAGAGAGAGACTTTATCATTTTAATAATTAGAAAAGACTTCAGAAAAAAATGAATTTATAGTATTTTTGTACAATTTACCTTTAATGTTTAATTTACTAATTTGTATTCTTATAATTTGTCGTCTGAGTATTAATTTACTGTGTAGTAAGACTAGGAAGCTTTAGTAAATATTTAGTAACTGTTTGAGTTTATTTAAAAAATACGTTCATTTGTTTCTTGTCTTAAAATTTCTGTTAAATTGTTGTATATTTTTATAGTCATAACGTAAGGGGCCGATGGACAAGGTAATGCAGTTTTAATTGTTAATTATACTCGCGTAAACCAGAAAGTTGTAAACTCCTTTAGCTCGTTTCGCAGTAGTCGTGTTACAAGGCTTTTACGTAATAACTGCCATTTACCATCTGTTTCTATACAATACCGCGAAGCACTAATTTAAACTGCAGGAATGCTGTCTCGCTTTAGGGTTCAACTTTCATCTAGACTTAATACTTAAACCTTATAAGAACATTTTAGAACAAGCTTCACCTTTTGAACGCCTTACGTAAAAAGTGTCTCTCACACGACAAACGTTTGCTATGCTATGCAAATTACAACTTAATTCATACGAAACAAAGTTCTTTCAAAAGGACATGGTCCAAAAATGTATCCAATGGACTAAAACTGAGAATCGATTGAGACAAAATTTATACCAGTATGATCATTACAGTGCACAATTTACCCTGTTAAATAATTTAGTTATTTTAGTATTTAGTTTTAGTTACAATTTTATTACTTTTCTGTTTATTGTTTGTGAGAAAAAAATACCCTATCGAAAGGGCAAAGTCGAAGTCAATGTAGTATAAAATGAGGTATAACTAGGCTAACAAAGTATATAGTAAGACAGTAACATTGTACAGTACGACGAAAATATTAAACACAGTGCGTTGTCATAGTAAACATCAGAATATCAAATGACACACGTGACAATGACAATGACATTCACAATGACAAGGTTCTAAGAATGCTCAACATTTTTATTGGGTGACTTGGAATGTAGGTAATCACTTTATTGTATTAAAACAATGACATCACACAAATGTTAAATTACAGAAATAATAGTACAGTGCTATAGCTCTTAGAAGGTGCTTCGGGTTTGTACTTGTCTCTCACTCGCTCTCATACGCTCTGAATAAGAGCGAGTGAGGGAGAAGTACAAACCCGAAGCACCATCTAAGTGCTCACAGACTGTAGTACAAAGGCAAACTTTTCCTTTTAAGCGATCTCATCCAATTAAGGTGCCTTTTATATTGAGCATTATGTCTTCAAACAAAAACCTGGAGATTCAGGGGGTGAAATGGAAAAATCAGGAATAACGTGTTATGATTGATTTAGATTTAAAATTACGTTTCTGAATCTATGGTGACGGTCTACGGAACCTTCGACCAGTTATAAATACGTTCTTACCTCAGACAGTAACGATGACAAAATGTTCTGTTGTTTTTATGGAACAAACTTTACGCGGAGTATAAAGCCTTAGTCAGACTTCCAAGCATTTGTTTGTTCTTTGTGTTGATAATTATTTTAGCCTTGACGGAAAAGTTCACTGCTTTGTAATTCGACAGATAATTCGCTCATTGAATACAAAACGGACACATTTCAAAATAATTTGCTGTTCCATTAAAAATCGTATTCCAACCGCTTCTAATTTTAAAATGCAACACTGAGTCATTTCGGATTGTGTCTGTTTTGTATTCAATGAACGAATTGTGGAAGTTAGTTTGGTTTGGCTTTGGTCATTAGCTGTTTTTAATCTAGGCTTAAATCTCGGGGCAGGTGGCAGTCTTGAGATTTCAATCTTGAGAAATTGCAAATGTTTATGAGTCTCGGAGACCGTGTGTGCTTGTTAGTCTACCTACATACAGACAATCATACAGGCAGGGCTACAGAATGACCAACTGTAAAAAGTTGTTGTTAATTCTGTAACCACATTTTGGACGAACAGGCTAAGATGTTTACCAGTCTATATACCATAAAAAAATTGGCTGTAATTTTAATATCACAGTTTATCTTAAACTTTATACATTGAAAGGGAACTACGTTATAACTTATTATCTAGCCGCGTTTAGAAGGGGATTAGAGGTGACAGTTTTACCATATAGTTACGTCAAAGTGCATATGAATCGACAGCTATTCCAATCCCAAACTAAGTAATCGCGGTTTCATTATACCTTTGACGACGCGTTGGCCTAGTTGGTTGTGATCCTGTCTACGAAGCTAGCGGTCCTGGGTTCAAATCCCGGTAAGGGTAGATATTTGTGTGATGAGCGCGAATAGTTGTTCCTGAGTCTTGAATGTTTTCTATGTATTTAAGTAATATTTCTCTATGTAAGTATTTATATCGTTGTCTAAATAGTACCCATAGTACAAGCCTAGAGCTTAGTTTGGGACTAGGTCAATTGGTGTGAGATTGTCCCCTGATATTTATTTATTTAACTAAAAATATTAAAATAAAAACATAATTTAATTGTTAAAATAATAATAATCCAAACACAACTGTAAAAAGATAGTCCCTTCATGACACTGGTTGCATAAAAAAAAGTCTTCCGTAATTTAAAGTAAAATATTTTTTTGGTCAAAATGGAAATGAATTGCTAAGCCAGAACAATGGAACAAGAACACGAACACTTCGATAAGCGAACTTTTTTAGATTTATTATTTCCGTGAACGTGACTTTTTTAAAGCACCCATCATCTCGGAACATAATAATATTACGTAGATTTTTTTTCTGGGGTTCTGTTTTACTCGCTAAAACCCTATTAATTGTGACATTGTTATCGTATTGTTTTTATTTCGGCCGACATAAAATTTTTTTTTTTAGGGTTCACTACCCAAAGGGTAAAATCGGGACCCTATTACTAAGACTCCACGGTCCGTCTGTCTGTCTGTCTGTCATCTGGCTCATGAACCGTGATAGCTAGACAGTTGAATTTTTCACAAATTATGTATTTTTGTTGCCGCTATAACAACGAATACAAAAAAAAAAACAGGGGCTCCCATACTACAAACGTGATTTATTTGCAGTTTTTAACTCGATATTAAGTACGGCCACAGGTAGAAGCTTCAAATATTCACAGAATATTTAGTTTTATAAAAACTTTAAAAATAAATTAAAATAAGTGACATAAAAGAAAAAAAAATTGAGATTTGAATCATGGCGTCACTGTGACACAGTTCTATGGTCAGGCTTCCATTGTACCTAAGGATAGTACAGTCAAAGTCTTTTTTGTGACCCACCTTAAGTCTAAATTCAATCTGACATTCTACAACCATAAGGTTGAGTTCCCAATAAGTTACAGACTTGTCATCTCTAATGACAATGACGACGTCAAGCATTTTTTGTAAATGGATCTCAAATTAACATTCGTGGTCGTAACTACAGACTGAATAAAAGTGTTTTTTTTCTCTGTTTTTTTGAACCCTACCCCAAAAGGGCTAAAAAGTACTATTTCCGTTGGACGCTATTTTCTTAAAGCTATATTAGTGCAACAATTTTCCGGGCGGGCTTCATTCGACGAGCTAGGAAGAGGCCGACTTAGCATACGTTTTGCATATTGCATGAGTCTGGTATAACTGAGTTTCTCGGAGACGATTCCATCCAAATTGCTCGCCGGACGGCAATTTACTTCAATACAACCTTTTTTTTAAACTTAGGTTGGATTTTGTCAAAGAAGTCACCTATCGTTACGTGAATAATTATATGTAGATGACATGTTTTATTTTATTATTATTAACGAGTGTCAAAATTTAAATTAAACAGACAAACAATACGTCCTAAATTTTCTGGTTATTAGAGTTATGCATACTATATTATATTAAAAACTAGCGACCCGCCCTCGCTTCGCTTCGGTTTTGTGTATTACTGTTACACCAGTACATAAACCAGAGTTTATTATAGATAAAAACCTTCCTCTTGAATCACTCTTATCTATCGCTGAAAACTGCATTAAAGTCCGTTGCGTAGTTTAAATAAAGCTCTAAGCGTACAGACAGCTGGAGCGACTCTGTTTTATAATATGTACAGATAAATGGAAATAAGATGTGAAAGGAAGATTGTCTATTTGTCTGTGTGTCACGCTGGCAGCAAAATCAAATTTTGCTCAAATGTCTTTCACTCTCAGCAAAATTGAATCTAGCCTACTGTCTTTAAACACAAAACCTGCGCTTTTGAGGTGATAATGTGAAAAAAAAACAAGTAAACATCACGGGAACATTTTATAAAGATACAAGTTACAATTTTACAGGTTTTTAAAGTGGCACACTGCTTAAATGGCTGGTCGTCATTGGTCAAGGTTGTGTTTTATGGAAACTTGTAACCTGTAAATTGTAATTTGTAGCTTTATAAAACAGGCCCCAGGCGGTCTTATCGCTACCTAGCTTAAGACGTTAAAAAGGAAGGTATACAGAATCTTCGGGTCTCTATTGACTGCCATAATTATTTTAAGCCATAATGTGTTTTAAGTTATAATTTTCGCAAGTCAAAATGCATTTTTCTCAGGACACGGTTATTTTTCAGGATTTTTTATAAAACTAACCTAACCTAACCTAACATATCTACACGATAAACGTTTATTAAAAACTGTAACTTGACCCTGATAGAAGTTATGACAAAAAAAATTATGACTAACTATACATTATGACCAACGATATGTATGGCAGTCAAAGGGATCCGAGAATCTTCATTATCTTAAAATTGGCGCAAGAAACTTCCAAATATTACGTATTTCAAAGCAAAGTAAACATTATACATATGTCATTCCTCACCTGATTCGGCTGTCAACTAAATGCGCAGGGTAATGACGGGCATTTGGGACATTCCGTTGCTGATTGCAGGGTAATGACGTCATTCCTGGACCCGAATAGCTGGACCGACGCTTTGTTGGGGCGTTTTTGAGTTAAGGCGTGATTTGGAGTGCGGTTGCGGGCGGCAGGCCGTAGCGACAAGCGCATGCTATTGCAGCTACTGGCTCAAGCTGTTTTTTTTTGTCTTTCTGGATCCGAACAGCTGGACCGACACTTTTTTGGGGTGTTTTTGAGTTAAGGCGTGATTTGGAGTGCTTGCGGGCGGCAGACCGCAGCGACAAGCGCATGCTACTGTCATATCTAGCACACAGTTTTTATTTTGCGCGTCGTATTTCATTTGATACAGACTAGGTTGAATTATCAAAAGACTAACATTGTCGTTGGTGGTTATACTGGTCGCAATGTAACGTTAATTAGTTAGCGTACGTCATAATTATACACGTGAAGGGCCGTATTATTCTATTTTGTATTTACGCATATTGTTATCGTGTCGTTTGTAACTCGATCGCTTCTGTCCAGTAGTACGTAAGACTTATTATTACATTGACGATAGTATGTCAAAAGCAACATGCCTTCACCGAGTAGATTAGAGCCATTTAATGTACTGTATAATTTTCGATACAGTTCTGAAATCTGAAAAATGTCTTAAATAAAAGCAAATACGATTACTTATAAGTAATTTAGAAATTACTTCAAACTTGTTGGTTTTCGAGATAGTATGTTGTGTGTAGTAACGGCTTCGGGACCCTACACTGAGCATGGTCCGACATGTTATTGCACGGTTTTTACTGTTAACTTCGATACATATTTAGTGCATAGAGAAATTACAATGTTCTATGTTCAATATTTTTAGCTGCATTTTTTTAACACTCTATCATCGTGCACGAAAACATACCTTTATGTCATTAAAGGGACGATGGATATTTGCAGCGGGTATTTGTAAAACAAACATTAGCCGTCTCCCTGCAATGTGATAATAGGGGGAACGTGTTACATTGACTTTTAAACATGTGAGTTAACTTATACTTACTTTGAAAAACAGAAATGAAATACAATTACAAGACAGTACAGCTCAAGGGCTCTTGAAAACTATTTCGGGTTCGAGTAAAGTCAGTCAGACTAGCATAAGAGCATATAAGAGCCAATGAGAGAGAAGTAAGTACTCAACCAAAGTAATATGTTATAAGAATTATAATAGCACTGTACAAAGATGACCACTGTAAAATTGGATGCTTGTTAAAAGATTGATCTTAACATAGTATTAAACAAAGTCAGTTTTCTGTTTGTCCGTCCGTATATCCGCTTACTCCGCCTAAACCCCGCCACGCATTTTAATGCGGTTTTCCTCATTAGTTAGATATTTTTTCATGGAATGTTTTTATGTACATATGATTAATTCTGGTTTATCAACGGGTGTTACCGAAAACTCATAGAAACCGAAGCGAAACGTATCCTACTAATATTATAAATGTGAAAGTTTGTGTGTTTGTTTGTTACTCCTTCACGCTGCAACATAAAAATTCAAATGGAGATTGCCAGCATTAAGAGATAGGCTATTTTTCATCCCGGAAAACTTAAAAAAACCCAGGGAATAACGATAATCGAAATCTACGCGGACGAAGTCGCGGGCAGAAGCTAGTTGTAGTGTCACTAACCCCACTAACTGGAATGTGTCAATTTCATGAATCCCAACTGTAATTGACATGTGTCCTTTGCCGTAATCTGGATAGGCTTCAAGGTCAATGTCAATTTGTTGAGGCTAACCCTAGAATCGAACAGTGAATATGGCCTGACGAGATTGATGATCCTGCAATCCTTGTCTCTCTCTCACCCGCAGCCGTAAGCATCTTACCTTTCCGGGATTGGAACGCAGATTACACATACGTCAGATAATCCACTTTGTGTAACCGACGCTCGGTTGATTAAAACATTCTGCGATGACCGCAGACAGGTGATGGACTGATGCGGTTGCTTTTTGGATACAGCGGTGTTATAATTAAAGTATGCTTCTTAGAGCCTTCATTCTTCTGGACAAAACCCGATTGTTTAGTAGAAAAGAGACTAAGGGCGTCTATTCAACTAGGTTACAATAATTATTGTCCTTGACGTGTCGTGTCATATTAAGCTTAGCCGCCATTGCTGTCAAGCATTTTTTTTTCCTCTGATATTTTCTGTTCCATGGCAATCTGTGCAATAGCACAATAAGCCTCTTTGTTAGTGTCCGACCGAAATTTCGGTTTCGGTTTCGGTTTCGGCCAGTTTCGGCCAAAAAATCAAGTTTCGGCCCGAGTTTCGGTTTCGGCCAAAAACGGCCGAACCTTTCGGCCGCGCCGATACTTACAACATCGTACCTTCGGGTCGCGCTCGGCTAACGTCGGGCGCGCTCGGCACGGCTGGCAATATGGCGTCACTCGCCTGACTCCGCCGGCAACTACCTAAATCAGTGCGCTTTGCTCGTGTTACTTTGTGTTACAAATAATGTATTTTTTTCACTTTATAGGGTAGTTAAAATTTCAAACAGAACCTCTGTAACTGTGCTGAAATTTAATTGTGATAAATCTTTGAAAGTAGAAACCTGTAATTGACAAGATTTCATATTTTCAAGACTTTAATTTTATTCATTTTATAGATACTGTTTGGCAGGAGGAAGACACTAATAGTTTTAAATTTTCTCTAGACTGAATAATTATTTTATTATTAATTTATTAAGATGTACTTATTCTAAAAGGGCGTAACTTCATTTCTACGACACAATGGACATATTATGTTAGTCCAATCTGTATATAAAAATGTATCATGTCAACCGATAATTCTCTAAGGGCCACTTGCACGAAAAGTTTAACCCTGGGTTAAGACACTAACTCGAGTTAAAATGACAGTTTTCGTATGAATCTAACGTCTACTAACTCGAGTTAGTGCCTTAACCCAGGGTTAAATTCTGCGTGCAAGTGGCCCTAAGTATCTATCCATCTGCAAATAGTGTCAATGTCAAATTTGAAGTATGACAGATTTTTTTCTCGTGAAAAAGGCAATGGTATTATATCTATTCAGGCATAGTATTGGTAAAACTCGATATAATAATAATAATAATAATATAAGGGGACAATCTCACACCAATTGACCTAGTCCCAAACTAAGCTCTAGGCTTGTACTATGGGTACTAGACAACGAAATAAATACTTATATAGAGAAATATATACTTAAATACATAGAAAACATCCATGACTCAGGAACAAATATTCGAGCTGATCACACAAATATCTGCCCTTACCGGGATTCGAACCCAGGACCACTAGCTTCGTAGGCAGGGTCACTACCCACTAGGCCAGCGCGTCGTCAATATTTTTATTAACTTACTTGTAATTTTGTAAATAAAGAAAAATAAATCTAAATAAATATTTTGCCGTGTTCAGGAGGTAAAACCCTTTCGATTCGTATAGTAATTTGCAGGTGTCACCAAAATGAAATGTTGTCAATTATAGGTCGGCGAAATATTCATTTTAGAAAAAAACGGGCTACTAAAATTTTTTCGACTTTTATGGACTTTTTTTTTTATAAAAGGTTCGGTTTCGGTTTCGGTTTCGGCCGAAACTACAATGAAACCGAACCTTCGGTTTCGGTTTCGGTTTCGGCAAAATAACATGTTTCGGTCGGTCACTACAGTCTTTGTGTATTTTTTAGTCGTCATCTAATTAGGGGATACTCCATTGGGTTCCACTTAATCTCTGTCTTCAAACCTGCCTGACAGTATAGACAAGCTGTGTCGTTTAAGCCTGTGGTGAGTCACACTCCCAGATCCCTCTAGTTTGCCTGCCAGGTCATTGGCATGCCTGGATAGTCTTTTCTGATAAGGTTTGCTGTATGTGGCTATCTCATGTCTGACGGCGTTGAGGTTTAAATCAGATGTATAAGTTTGATGCTTATGTAGTTTACTGCTGTCAAGTAAATAAGAATTATCAAAAAGTTAACAATACAAAAATACGTCATCATAAACCAATAAGGTTTTTCCGTGTAGAATCTAAGGCCAGGTGGCACGTCTGCCACGTTTGCTTTTAATAAATTTAAAAAAGGAAGACAAGAAAAAAAACGAGACTCGAGTTTCACTTAGTCTTCTTCTTCTTCAAGTGCCTCTCCAACTAGTGAAGGTCGGCTACTAACTTCTGGAATTGTTGTCTGTCCTTAGCGAGTCGAAACAATTCAGATGCGCTCGCTATTCCAGTCCACTCTCGGATGTTGCGGAGCCACGACTTTTTTCTCCGACCAACTCGCCGTTTACCGGCCACCTTGCCCATCATTATGAGTTGCAAAAGGCCATATCTATCATGCCTATGGATTGTGATCAGATCTTATGTCAGACCCTGGATAAGTTTTAGCACTTCTTATGCTGTTTCTGTAACGGTTATTAACCATTATAAAATCTATTTGATTCCGCATAATGTGCACAGACGTATGCCTAGGTGAAGTCCAGGTGTACAATCTTCGTGGTGGTAATTCAAAGAACGTATTCATGATTGTAAGACTATTCTCCTGGCAAAACTGTACCAGAGTATCTCCTCTCTCATTTCGCTCCCCCAGCCCGAACCTGCCGACCACTCCCTGCACTTCCCGCTCACCGACCTTGGCATTCATATCACCCATTACTATGTTAATCTCATGCTTCTTCGTGAGCTTCAGTAAGTCTTCCACTTCCCCGTAGAAATTCTCAACCTCCTCGTCTGGCCTATCAGTAGTAGGGGCATAAAGTTGTATAATGTTGATGTCTCTTGGTTTAGCTTCCAGCTGTAGCATCATAGTACGATTGGATTTGGCGATGGAGCTTACTGATGCACCCACAGTCTTAGTATCTATAATTATACCCACCCCGTGCATGTTAGACGACTCTTCTGAACCTGAATAAAACATTGTGTACTGTTCATTTATGAGGTGTTTACCATTCCCCTTCCATCGCACGTCACTTAACCCCAAGACATCGACATGCAGACGTTTCATTTCTTTTGTCACGTTGTAAATCTTCTCTGGACTCTTCAAGCTCCTCACGTTCCATGTTCCTATTTTGATTGCTTTTGGTTCTCGCCCGGGGATTCTTCGCACCCCTGTCCCATTAAAGGAACGCCGGGCACTCGGGGCCGTGGCCTGTTTAGACTTTTCCATTAGTTAACTACAAGGGATATTAGTAGCAGTGGTTTCCCGTTGCCTTCTGCCCCATACATTTTAGGAGACATTTAAATCTCCAAGGCCGCTGAAACCTTTTTGTGAATGGTTATACCGCCATTGACTCGGTCGCCAGAGCCTCGTTCGTTGTTTAGCAGGGAGCACCACGACACCCTTGAAAGGGCATCGTCGTCGGCTATTCGTACGAACCACCAACGCGAGCAGGTGAGGTTGACAATTGGGTCGGAAAAGATGTTAAACTCCGTTCTCCCCTTACCCCTCGTCACTTAGTCTAACTTGATATTATTTGGTACTTCTTTCTTATTTTTTCAATTAACTTCAGTTTCTACGATTATGAATTGGTATAAAACCGATTTAAGTACCGCAAATGCCTGTCAATAGATTTTCTAATTGTAATGATCTTATTATTTTAACTACTTGCGTAATAATAATATGAATGCATGAAATTGTCAAGTCTTTCATTGTGCAATATTTCGGTTGCAGACGAATTTTAACTAAATACTTTGTGATGAATACTTACTTAGAAAACTAGTTGCAGTTTGTGAGTCGTTTGTTACATCTCATGGTTTGACTTATAATGTATCTATAACAAAATATATGATTTTTATGGCGGGAACCAAATGCCCAAGTTTTGTTCCACCTTTACTACTCAATAGTGTCCCTCTTAAGCGTGTCTTCCAGTTTAAGTATTTGGGACATTTGTTAACCGACGACCTTAAAGACGACTTAGATATAGAGCGGGAGCACAGGGCATTGTTAGTTCGGGCGAACATGATAGCCCACAGATTTGCTCGATGTTCAAATGCAGGTGAGGATAACGCTGTTCAAAGCGTATTTGCACATCACTGTATTCGGCAGATCTGTGGTTCAAATATACCCAAAGGGCATACAATGCTCTGCGCATCCAATTTAATAATGCCTTCAGGGCGCTGTTGCGATTGCCGCGCTCGTTTGTGCGTCATCTCGTTCATTGAATACAAAACGGACACAATCCGAAATGAGTCAGTGTTGCATTTTAAAACTAGAAGCGGTTGGAATACGATTTTTAATGGAAGAGCAAATTATTTTGGAATGTGTCCGTTTTGTATTCAATGAGCGATCTATGTTTGTCGAGGCGCGCACAGACGGCTTCGACGCCGTCTGACGCAAAAAGTCTGACTCTCTCCTGAATATAATGCGCGGGAGTAGCAACATCATCCTGAAAATAATAGCCGCACCAAATCCCTTTTTACGATTAAGTACTAACCTAGACTAAGATTAACTAAGACTAACGGACCACATAGTCAATTTACTTTGGTATAAAAGATAAAAAGATAAAAGATAAAAGATAAAATACATTTATTCAGTAAGTAGGCCGTACGGGCACTTTTACACGTCAATAATCTACCAGCGCTTCCCAAGAAGAAACGCCGCAAGAAACTCAGCAGTCAGTCATAGGTTTTAATATTTATTTCTCACACAGCAAAAGGCATGCAGCATACGTAAGATATCATTGTTTTATTATAACAAACACACACACACACACACTAATCACACTTCACTTCATTCACTGGCATTACCTGTTACCGTTAAAAATATTTTCTCACCCACATAGAAAAAGCAGTGTTTTTGTGTAAATACATTTCTTATTATTTACCCTCCTGACGACCAGACGTCACAGAAGTTTTGTTTTTATTGATTGGTTTTATGTACTTTGTAAAGTACACGAGTCGTCACGAGTAAAACAAAATCGGCAGGCATCGTTTTGATGGTTATGTTTTATTAAAGTGGTCTTGCTGCGTATACCTGTGTCAGCTAGGTGTTACTCCTGGGCACAATTTTGAACGTGTTTGTTGACAAATAGGGGTCGAATACATCCAGCTGACGCATGGGGGTCGATTTGATTCGACTTCATATAGACATTGCTAAAGGTTGCTGGGTTATTCTTATGATTCGTTTGTCGGATGCCTATTTTGACAATAGTAATTTTTATTACCTATATTTTTTCGTATATAAAGCTTTGAGTACCTACCTAGGGAGTTTTAAAAATATATGACCGATTATTTTTCTCTTTTTTTAAAGTTTGTTTTTATATGTCCGTTTTGTCACTATACATATAAGTATAGTAGGAACTATTTAAAATCACGATTCCCACTTGAGAACTTATCCGGGATGAATGGCATTGTTATCTTTTGTTAAACGCAACCGCTAACTACCTGTACAACATGAAATGCATCAATAACAAAAAAAATATATGAATTACAACTTTACCATCTTACGAATAAGGTTCAAATTGGAATAGGACACACTTAACATAGATCCTTTTGGAAATGACATATAATAAGGACCACAGGGTCGAGCATTTAGCATTTTTATAAAAATATTACCTGTAACAAACATAGACAGACATGTCTATGCTATGACAATATGAACCTTATTTTTGAAGGAATACTATTGTTATTCATACGACATATTTTGTTATTTATGGTATTTATTTTGCACAGGTAACTAACGGTTGGGTTTACAAAGGATAACAATGCCATTGTTAAGCTCTCAAGTGGGAATCGTGATTTTAAATAGATCCTACTATAACCATTTCCATTAAGATTAATTTTGGTAGCAAAACGGACAAAAAGACACGGTCAAAAATGAACAAAGACGAAAAAAGACAGCAAAAACAAATAAGGGCATAATTAGGTATCGTGTTTATTTAATTAACAAAAAGATGGTAAGTATCAAAAAATTACGGTTCTAATATTATCTTTAATCTTACCAAAAACCAAATATCCAATTAAAAAAGATCTTGAACAAACTGCTTCGAGCGTGTCATGTGCCCAACGTTCATTTGATTTTTAAAACACAGGTTATAAATAAGCTTATCAAAATTTAACACCTTCAAGCAGAAGCAAATACCTCCTCGTACGTAGGTAAAGTAATAAATAGCAGATTATAAGAACTTAATTATAAAAATAACAAGAATGAAAGGAATCTGATATATCTATTCAATCAAGGTTAAGCGAAAATGAAATTTGCCCGTTTGATAGAAAAACACCACTATCATTTTGTAGTTAGGTACTAAAATGTATTACTCAACAATCTATCTCAGTTTCAACTCAACCTTTACCTAGGGCTGAGCTATCGAAATGGGTCAGTGAAGAAAAAATGTAACCAAAATAGTGAAAATTTTGGTGCAGGAGCTTTCCTTTTTTATTACCAAAATTATGAAAATATTTAAGGACACAGAATACAAACCATTTTTTTAGAAATGCTCAAATAATCTTTCATTTCAATTTACGCTTACTCGTACTTATAAAATCAGTTTTTTTTAATCCCTAGGGCTATTTGAGCACATGAAACTATACAAAAATTCCCTTAGTTCTATGCTAATAGGCTAAAATATAAATAAACTGCATGGACTAACGGACAACTTTCAAACAAATAGATGGATTTTATTAGTCCGTCAGTGTGCATTGTGTAAATAAATAACCATTACCCTGAAACGAAAAATAAATACTAGCTGAAAATAAACTAAAGTTAATTTCCTGCTCGGAAATTAATTTCAACTTGAATTTAGAACAGTGCATTGTTAAAAAGCAAACCTTGGTTCAAATATATAATAGCGGCGCCTGGCTGGTTTTAAGACCTTTACTTACAATGTTTTTTTAATATTATTTTTTGTGATTTCTGCGTCATGACAGGCGTTGTAACAAATGTTTTATTAAAACACTAGCCTTAAGGTTATAAAAAATGGTTGGTACTTTGTACGTTTTTTTTTTACACGGATACGTATTAATTAAAAACATTACCCTCCTACATCGGCAGTCGAGTAGTTTAACTTTCACTGTTAAACCCCTTTTAACCGATCGATTTAATTTGATACCACTCCAGTATCAATCATTATATTTGTTCCAAATCTCCCTATTTCTCTAAGATTTTTAGTCCACGCTATTCAATAAAGCGATAATACTTATTTTCATTTTGCATTGACCAAATTGGGACGTCTAAAAGCAGCACACTCCCCAGATCCGACCCGAACGTCTGAACGTCGAGCCGCCACAGTATTTATACCTCGATATGAAGTAGAATGACGTATCGTGTTGGTTCCAGAGCTGTTCTATTGAGCACTGGCTAGAATGGCGAAAAGTTTACTGTGGAAATACAGCAGACTGTGTTATACCTTTTTTACTTTTTTCGCAAAGATTATTGAGATTGTTTTAAGAGCGATCAAAGTAGTCAATCTCCGTTTTACGGATTGTATGATGGCGCCGGCCTCCACCGCTGTCGACGGTCGGCACTAGGGAAGGCAAATAACCGGTTGTAACCGGTTTTTACCGGTTTTTTCATACAAAAACGATTAATAACCGGTTAAATTGCATTCCCTAGTCGGTACTGAAACTGGCGGGGTTGAAGAGTTTTTTTATTAAATCGAGTGAAAAGCAGTTTGTGTATTAAAATTACTTTCGACTTGGATGGTGTGAATTGAACCCTACCTACTACTAATTCTGCTTTAGAATACTACTAAAGAGTTCTTCTTCTCTTCGTTTGATTTTTAAACCAATCGCTTTACTAGTAGATGTCGTGATACAAAAAGTCATATGATCTGCCAGTGACGCAATTGGTTTAAAAACGAAACGAAGAGAAACGCTTGTTAGCGTAATGCACCTTGTCTGGACCCTCTGGCGTTCCATAGTCCCTGCCTATCCCATTGGGAGACAGGCGTGAAGGTATGTACGTGTATCTATGTAAGTACTATTAATCAATTGTACTAACCCCGGCCCTGCCACTAAGCAACAAAGGCCTAGCCTGCTGTATTTGTCTGTACAATGTCCAGGTGTTACATTGTTCCTTACTTTGGCATTGTCGATGCACCGGGCTCGGTGTTGCATCTCGCAATTCTAAGATAACTGTCGGGAAATTGGCACTGCAATACAATTGGGTAGCAATTCCCATTTATTTACAAACGAGACGTCAGCAGCTCGACAGCATCGAACGTCACGTCTATACAGTCAACAAAATGGATTCGTGTGCCTCCGTAGAACCGTGTGGAATATTAAATGAGGTGATGTATTTACATATCGCCTAAGTTTGAAGAAAGAAGAATTATGAGACACACTTTTTAAAATACGTATCGCAGCGGGGATGTCTTAAACCAAAGTGTAAAGTGGAAGAGGAGGAATGGGAAGGAAAGTAAAGTAACGAATATTGTTTCATTTGTCCACGGTTAACACGTCCATTTCTGGAAATTGATGTAGTATGCCGTTAAGGATCACCAATTAACATCTGTTTGACCGTAAGGCCAGTTTGGAGCAGACCCCTCACAGGTTCTGAACTCCTGGTAATAGGATGACTAAACCCTCATATGAATAATTGTCAAGCTTGACGAATTGGATTCCTTCAAAAAGAGTTGACTTTAACTAACTGACTTGACCACAATGATCGATCTCATAATGTCATCGGCTATATTCCATTTTTCAAATTCAAACACAGAATCATGCAATTATGCTGATTTTGCAAGCTCATGTTGTTTTCACACTACATCAACTATTTTCTCATATTTCTTGAATTATGCCGTCATAAATCAGACCGTCAGATACAAACACGGATCGTTAGTTTTTAACATAGCATAAAAAACCATGCAATAAATATGCTAGGAAGTTAATTTGATGTTTTAAAACGATAGCGAACTCTTACGCATCATTCAAAACACAAAACACATTTCTTTAAATTATCGCCTCGGCGTTTTCATTAAAAAAGCAAATTGTCCTTTATTTATACCGTTCCAGCTAATTTAATTTCTTCCTTTCCTTTTCTAAATCAACTCTAATGAGAAAGCAGATGTCGACTAACTGAAATTTATCGAGTCGTTCTATCATCTGGTGAGGGCCGACAAAATATTTTTGCTGTTATTTTTTAAGGCGTTACTTTTCGCAGCCTCTGTGCGAGGGCGAGAGGTCTGTAATTACAGCATTTTAAATCTACGTGAGGAAAAAGGACGGAAATGGCAAGTGTCACTTTTAAATAAGTTAAAATATTGTTACAATATATTGGCCAGCTAGATATTGTGTTGTATATATAATTTTTTTAATTGTGTCATTTTCTTTCATTAGCTGCATGATTCATTTGAGCCATTAGTAGAGTCTAAATGAAATTTTGGTTCACTTTATAGACACTTCGTAGTTTTCCCGGGGTTATATACACATTATACACATGCAATAAGGTAGTCCAAAAATCCATTACAATACCGCATTTTACAATGTCAAATCAGAATAATAAGGTTGTGTTATTGCCTATTTGCTCTATTTAATTGAGTTTCAGATTTTTATAGCTAAAGCCTCACATGTAATAATGAATACCCGTAATTGGCGCATGATTTATAATTATGTCTGAAATGAGCCGGTATTGTTATTTATGCTGTGGATTTATTGTTTCAATCTTAGTCATCTGGGACTCAATAGTGCAGTCTTGTACAAAGAGATGTAGGATGTGTACATATCTTTGTACTCGACTGTACAAGCCTTGACTTAATATTGAACTTTTTTTTAATTTTATTTACTAGCAAAGCCCACGACTTCGTCCCCGTAGATTTCAATTATCATTATTCCCTCGGGAACTTTTAATTTTTCAAATAGTTTTTAATTCATATTTCAAATCCGTGAAGGAGTAACAAAATGACACACACGAACTTAAGCATTTATAGTACTAGTGGGATTCAAATACCTAGTAAATAAATAGATAATCTACACTAATATTATGAAGAGAAAATTTTTCATTCTTTGTTTGTTTGTTTGTTTGCATTGAATAGGCTCCGAAACTACAAAACCGACTTGTTTTTTTTTTCACCATTAGAATGTTACATTATTTGACGACGCGCTGGCCTAGTGGGTAGTGACCCTGCCTACGAAGCTAGCGGTCCTGGGTTCGAATCCCAGTAAGGGCAGATATTTGTGTGATGAGCGTGAATATTTGCTCCTGAGTCATGGATGTTTTCTAATGTATTTGAGTATTTACACAGTATTTCTGTATATGAGTATTTACACCGTTGTCTATAGTACCCATAGTACAAGCCTTGAGCTTAGTTTGGGACTAGGTCAATTGGTGTGACATTGTCCCCTGATATTTATTTATTTATTTATTTATTAAATAAATAGATAATCTACACTAATATTATAAAGAGAAAATATTTCATTTTGTTGTTTGTTTGTTTGTTTGCATTGAATCCGAAAGCTCCGAAAGTACAGAACCAACTTGAATGTTTTTTCACCATTACAATGTTACATTATCCCTGATGAACATAGGCTGTGTTTTATTTTCAGAGTCGCGGGAAACAGCTAGTGTGAAAGATAAAGCAAGTACAGTCAGGCCAGTTATCATCCGGTACACGCGTCCGCAATGCGTACGGAGACGTAACGTCGCCGCTGATTAATGCGGCACGCCATTAGCCGCGAGTGTTAGGTACGAGGCTTAAAGTTACTCCCAACTTGACTCTTCTTACATTTAACTAGCGACCCGCTCTTGGATCTTAAATTTATTGTATAGCATTTTTTATATCGATGATGAGTTTTCGTTTGACCTCAGTCTCATAGGGCCCAGACAAGATGCATTACGCTAACTATCGTTTCTATTCGTTTAGTTTTTAAACCAATCGCGTCACTGGAAAATCACGTGACTTTTCGTATCACGTCATCTACCAGTATCGCGATTGGTTTAAAAACGATGTAAGATTTTTACTTTAACTTTTATTGTTTACATGCAAACATTATTATAGGAAACTTAACAAGATTTTTATTTACTTATTTTTGGGTAAAATAAGTAAAAACTACAACTTTTAAAAAAATGATGCCTAAACTTCGAAAATTTGGTAACTGATCATTTTGTTTAATTTGTTGCCTATAAATCAAAAATTACCTATGTAACGCATACCTAATTGTTACCAAATAGTTGAAATAGTAACTATACTGCCTACTACTATTACTACTACTGATAAGCGCTAGTATCTGTTTCTATTTAGGATGCTTTTCCGGGCCTGTATAAGTATCCATAATATCATTGTCTAGTACCTATAGAACAAGTTTAGACCTCAGTTTTGGAGTAAATTAATTTCTGTTATTTATTTATTAAACTGATTTCATCCATTGGTTGAGTTAAGAAGAGCCCGCCAGTCTAAAATCATCTTAAGCGATTCATTCTGATTACTCTTCACGATGCGAAACTATTCGACAATGATTTATAACTAAGAACTATGAGGAACTAGCTTAAGCGATGCGTCTGCATTTATATTTGTTCATTTAGATCATTGTTTTCGAAATAAAATATAATTATTCCTTGTGATATGAATACAAGTATTCATACTATGGCACTGTGCCACAGGGGCCTATTTTTCGGAATAAATTACTATTTATATCAATGAAACTTTGAATTTTAGTGTACCGTACCTTTCAAAAAATGAAACATAACACATTATCAAGGGATAATCTCACACAAATTGACCCCAAAAGCATCTTTGACCCCTAAACACTTTTATTTTAAACATGTACACTTTCATTCACCTATTTAATTCAAGCGTGGCAGTTTTCAATACGTAAATTATAATTATATAAAAGTAGAAAAAATATGTAAACGTATATCAACACATTACTGTGCAAAACTCATCAAATACAATATTCACAAAATACTTATCAAAGGTGATCGTAACTCTTTAATGCAATCTCTTCCAGCTACCCTTTGGGTCATTGAAAAAGATAAGAAAAGTAAAAAGTGGCAACGAACAGACATAACGAAATAAATACAAAGTTTATAGAAACTACGTAATCTAAATTTTATACCAAAAATAATATAAGTACATAAATAAACACTTACCCATATTTTTTTTACAAATTTGAAACGATTTATGTCAAAATCCACTATACTGAAACTGTAATCAAAATTAAAACGTACAAAATAAAATTAAACACAGACCAAGATAAAACATAAATATACATTTTATATGACACAAAGTAATAATAATTAAAATACACATATACAACTTAGTCAAAAAGCCCGCCCCGCGCCACTCCCGGCGCCATAATTGTATCGACTTTTACTTTATCGATTGTATCATTTCATCGAATTTCTTTTCATCAAACGCTATTTTCTGCTGAAACTATGATGTTTTCAAAATATTTTAAACATTCATTACGCAGGTTAGGTTAGGTTAGAATTGTAACTACAAAAAGAAACTCATGCAGCGAGAATGAAAATTCTGCGTAATGATACGTTCGTTGAAAGTTGTTCCTATAAAATAAAAGGTACCCGACATATAAAAGTACACATACCTAGCGAGTCAAGCCAGTATGTCCTCAATCTTCCTTGTGACCGATTGCGATTTGCTAATGTCAGGTGGCAACCGGAAGATTAATGTACATCTACACCCCGCGGTCGCCACATTCTCAATCCGGGCAGTATCAACCCTAACCGCGATCCTAATAAAATTCAAACCATTCCCGCGCACTTTTATCTTACCCGCGGTACTTTATTAGGGTTGTCCAAAGGGCCATGAAAATATAAATTCCGGGAAATTTCAAATGACACCTTGGCCGGAAGTTGTAATTAAATTAGTGCCCTCGGGGACGAAATATGCGTGGGCGGCGTGTGTGACCTTTTTTAATTTAAAAAGTTCATTAGACCACCGGACATTACGGTTATGGAGCACTAGATAGGGTAATGAAGTTAATGATGTTGGTAGAGTTATAAATATTTTACTTAAAACTTTTCCCTTTAAGCTTTTAAAAAGGAAACTCTACTGTGGATATTATTTTACAACCGATTGATGTTAGATTTGATGCGGTGCGGAACTTGGTTTTTTTGAAGAAATAGGTTTCGATGATTTGTTCAGAGTTGACAGTTCGGAATCTTGGATCTAATAAGCATCCACTGATACAAAGGTAGTACAGTCGCGGAATTAACTGATTGAATCCTTGACTAACTAGGGATTTAAAATAAAGTATTTTTCGAATATCCCCAACCGCAACAATTAGGGGAGTAGTGAGAAACAAAATGCTACGCGTTCAAAATGGCGTGCGTTCTCCGTTAGACTAAAATCAGACCAAAGACATATCATGTCACGCAAAAAGGTATCCAATCACTTGCTAAACAACATTTGACAAACATAATTTTGCATAACGCTTTTTTTTTATAGAAACTGTAAATATTTCATTATTTCGTTTAGGACCATCTTGTAACCCTATAGGTAAGATTAGGCTAGTTCTTTAAAAAACCTGAAATACTTGCAGTTTCGGAAAAAAGCATTATGCAAATGGTAAACCATCCAAATGGCGTCTACTGCTGGGTGGACATTGCCCTTTCCCAAGGATCTGCTCGGTTAGGTTTGTGGTACTCACATCCATTGGGTTTCTTAATCTCCATCAGGTAAGAAGGCATACATTTACGAGTTTAAAACAGTTTTATTAAACTAGTTTAATAAAATGGTTTAAAAAAATGATTGTATAATTTGATTACTTAACTTTTATTTCGTTGTAGTAATGTAACGTTTTATCGCGTGTTTAGTAATTTTAATTTTAATTCCGACGTTTCGAGTATTTTTAATTCATAGTTTTTTGTAATAATGTAACTTTTCTTATGCGTCAAGCGCGGCTATTCCGACTGAGGGGAAAATGTGTCCAGTCCCGATATAGCACTGGCCGCGCTAGCCATTAATTTATATGTTTGCTGAGATATCACATACATACATACATACATACTTACTTTACATCACGCCTGTTCCCCAGAGACAGAGACCACTTCTTTCTACTTGCTACGATCCTCACAAATCTCTTTCGCTTCTTTCACATTCATACATCGAGTCATGCACGCACATCGGTTTCGGGTACATAAAATTCGACCTTTTTCCGGTATTTCTCCGATTACATTCGAAAAAGTACGCCTCAGGCGGCCCCTTCCGACCCTTCCACTCACTTTCGCTCTGTATATCTCTTTCGTCTTGAGTCATTAACAGTAAAATAATACAATAGACTACATTTATGCCGGTAAACTAGTTTCCTTTCAACGAATAAAGACAAAGACACGGAAAACATCTAGTGAAACATTAAGTAGGTAATATTTCTTTTATTATTTTCACATCCAGCAGCTATATAAGAGTGTTTGTGTCACTGTGAATTTATGGCAGCTTGGCGTAAAAACAGATTTTTCCAGGACAGTTAAAATTTATAATGGGCTCTTATAAAATCCGCATAGGTAATCTGCATAAAATTCAACAGGTCCACGTCCAAAATAAAATTTAGAGCTTTAACTTAGTTAGCTTCATGCGTGGAGTAAATCTAAAAAATACGAGGCGAATATTCCACTTTAGACGTGTCTTTATTGTTATTTAAAAATATTTTTAAGGAAAATAATAGAAACCAACAAATTTAACTATCAGGTACACAAACTGGGCAGTCGTACAGTACAGGTGATCATCTGACGTAAGAAGGTGGTTTATTGCAATGGAGTAGTCGAAGCATTCGGGTGTCCCTCAGAAGCCCTAAAAACTTTGTCAACTTATTAAGGTTTTCAATTATATCTGCGGTTTGGCCCGGTGTTGCTATAATACAACCCTAATAGGTTAGGGTTGTATTATAGCAACACTAAAACGTTTTAAAATTTAGGCGGAAATGGTTTTAGGATAAACGAAAATTTGGACAAATGACGATTAGGGAGTCCATAGGGTAACCAAGCACTCGATATTCTATTGGTAACTGTATCAAGTATAAAATGCAGATACAATTAATATGTACTTAGCTGTCTATGGTATTAACCATGGCATTTATTCGGTGTATTTTGCGCATCTTATAAAACACACTGTGATGTAGGAAACCGTTGGTTTTGCAATGTTTACCGAATTGTCACCTGTCATCAGTCATTGTCATGTTTGTTAAATAATAACTTGGTGTAAACAGAAGGATCATTGAAAGTAGTTTTTATTTTATTAAAATATTTTATTAACTTGGTCTTCTAAAGTGAATTTAACAAATGCAGAAATCAAAGAATGGGTTACATAAGGTTGATTTAAAATATCCTAAAATGGGTAGGTAAACCATCCGAAATTTTATGAAATCAAAGAAAGAAATAAGCGACATGTTAAAAAAACTAAAATAAATTTAATAATGAACGTTTTTAAATAATGAACGTTAACATTTTGTTATTTTAAACAAAAAAATCATGTCTCTGTTAAATACCCGGATTATTTTAGAATTATAAGGGCTTTCTCCGGAATTATTATTCTTTCCTTCGGTAACCCTACATAGGATTGACCTGAGTTGAAGTGTGTTCGGTTTTTTTTAACTGCAATGATGTTTACGAGTCACAAAGTCTTCTTTCAAACATCATAAATTCAAAAACCTTGTCACAAACGCTTCAAATAATATAATTCCCTTCGCATTCATAAAGACTAATACGTAGTAGCGAAAGTAAGTGCTTATTTAATACCAATATTCAAACAAGCGTCGAACGTGCCCAAAATATTTCAACTCGATTCCCTTTAAGATTTCCCCGATCAAATCCATTTGGTGTTAAAGTAGACAAAGAAACAAGTGTTTTCTTTTATATAAATCATTAACGTTGAATGGTTATATAGGGTTTGTTTATGGTAAATTTATTTCAAAAACACATTAGTAATATTGTGATTTAACAAGATCTCTTTTCATAAGTCAAAACGGGTATCAGCACCATAAAACATGTTCCTACTAAAAAGGTCAATAGGTAGTGACAATAATGTTTTCATTATAAAATTTTAGTTATTGTACCTACAATTATATAGACGTGTTTTAACTTAAAATAACATGTTTTATGACATTAATATGATTGTAAAGCATGAGTAAAAAAAAGGGAAGTATTCAAAATCATGATAAGTTTAGCTAATATTTTTTTAATAAAATAAACAACCAAAAAATGTATTAAGGTTTTTTGTTGTAATATTTACTTGGACACTTAACACCTTCTTAGAAATCCGTCCAATTCCAAGACCTCGTACCTAACCAAGACAAACACCTCTAATCAACACGATATTAATTAATTTTTAAAACCGCAATCTCGCCGAAGTTAAATAGCCAAATAAAGTGGCCTTAATTAAATATGTATACTGCGTGGTATTCTCTCTCACTCTGTCGTCGAATTTATTATTACGAGCCTTAGTTGACCCAACAGTGCATAAAAACTTCGTATTATGCGTATCTTCACCTCTGGTTGCTTATGATTTATCTTGTCACTACTCTGGTATGTTTTATATACACAAGTCATTGTTACTTATTTTATTGTAATAATGATTCATTATTGCTCTAGCCAAGGTCCTAACCTAACTGAGGGATTATTAAAAAGTGAAATCGTTTATACAGAAAAATTGACATACTCATTTCCTCTGAATTAGGCACACTATATTAATTTTTTTTTCGTTACAGTGTTTGATAGATTCGTCTAAGTACCTATCAAAAGGGTGACTGGGAGTGAACCTTAAAAATATATAAATGTTGGGTTAAAAAATATGAAACTTAGACATAATATACATTAGACGACAGTATTAAAATATTCAATGGGTTTTTTACTCGACATGTTTGACAATGAACATGTTAAGATGATTAGTTACCAGAGTGGCCTTCAGTTGCAGTGCATTTGAGACCGTATATTGATGAAACTTGAGCAAGATCGTAGGTCTACAAGCTCATAGGTCAAGTTATGATTGTCGATCGAAATACCGAGAGAATAACCTCCTAAAGCATAGCCCTTGGGTCCGCGCCGTGAAATATAAATAAGTACTATGTTAGGGTGGCTTAATTTAAAACTTCATTATACAGAAATGTCGTAGGGGTGAGTGGGTAATACCGGTTTTAATAAATAATTGCAGGGTTTTATGGGTCGCGTATAGTTTGAATTTAACCGTTTTTTTACATTTGGCTGTTATTGTGATGTTTTTTGTATACTATAAAATCGCAAGGTCAAATAAATGTCAACAAAGAAAACACGAATGATTATTAAAACAACAAACAATATTTTTTTTATGGTACGGAATTAGCAAACGTATGTGTATCTCAATTATATATTGCACACTGGAAGAGATCCCTTAACGGGATACGTTCGCCTTAATATATGTACAAAATTACTATCTTTTTACACGACTGTCGAAGGAGGAGGCTAATGTGTTTATCAATCTTAAGTTTGTAGATATATTTGTTCCTTTGTGGCGTTCTAGAAACTAAAGTCGTGTGCCAATTTTGATGATTCTTATGTCAATCGATTTGTCTTAATCTTTTGAGTGTCATTAAAGATATCGTTACTACTTTAGAAAAAACTTGTATATGATATCTCGGTCTTTATGAGTTTGAACTTAATTCTATAAAAGTTTAAGTTCAGAATCGTACGTCACGAGATATGAGATACGAGGTTTTTTCAAAGCAATGACGATTTGACAGTAATCGAATTTCAATATGGCGGCAACCAGACGCCATTCTGTCAAAAACAAAAAAAAGTCAACGTACTATGACAAGACAAGTGGGGTATCATTGAAAAGGTACTTAAAAATCATATTTAGATTTTTACCATCATTTTCATTTTGTTTGATCATTTAGGATTTATAACGATTTAAAGTTGCCTAGCAACAGTCGGGTTTTTAAACCTTGCTTTTTGAGATTATTTTTTATCTTGTTAGGTATTTCTTTTTTGTCGTACGCATCCGGAACAGTAGACCAGAATTTCACCGAATTTTTATCCCGTGATGGCCACCGGAGCAGAGGTAGACCAAAAAGGAGGTGGCGGGATGATTTGGACGTGTTTCAAAGCGACTGGCGGGGACATGCAATCAGGGGGGAAGAATGGCGAAAAAGAGGGCAGGCCTTTGCCCTGCACTAGGGCAGTAAAACAAGCAAAAAATACTTTTCGATCAATATAGTGTTTACATACGAGTACATACATACCGCGACCGCGATTAGTTTGGGATTGGAATAGCTGTCAATTCATATACACTTTGCCGTAAGTGTATGGTAAAACTGTCACCTCTAATCCCTTTCTAATCGCGGCTAGATAATACAGTCATTGAGCACTTCACAGGTGCTTGATCTACGCGCGATATTATATTGAATTTAATATTTATTGCTTTATATAATGCTAGATTAAGTAGTACCATTGTAATATGTTTGAACAATGACTGACTGCTGAGTTTCTTGCTGCGTTTCTTCTCAGCAGTCTCCTCTTGGGAAGCGCTGGTAGATTATTGATGTGTAAAAGTGCCCGTACGGCCTACTTACTGAATAAATGTCTTTTATCTTTTTTTTATCTTCGGGTTTGCACTTCTCTCTCACTCGCTCTTAATAAGAGCATATGAAAGCGAGTAAGAGACAAGTTCAAACCCAAAGCACCTTCTAAGAGCTATAGCACTGTACTGGGTAGTGATTCTGTAAACAACGCCGGTCGTGCGGACTGTCGAGTGAAACCAAGCGGCGAGATTAAGTAGTACCGTCAGTGCGAACAAAACACATTGTAGCGCGTGCATTTTCAATTAAGCAGCCTTATACGTTCGACCCATCGTGCTGCTAAATTGAAAATGCACGCGCTACAATGTGTTTTGTTCGCACTGACGGGACTACTTAATCTCGCCGCTTGGTATCACTCGACAGTCCGCACGACCGGCGTTGTTTACAGAATCACTACCCTGAGTGGCCCCAGTACGAGTAGTTTCGTCGTCGTAAAATAAAATTGCTATAAATCGAAATTCATAAAATATATGAAATTAGGGAATATTTATGTATGAATGTTTAAAAAGTATTTCTTAACTAAATTTAAAATACCGTAAAAGAGATCACCAAAAGTGAAATTAAAATTATAATCGGCCAAGATATACGGATGATACAAGCATTTTAAACTGCTTATAAGACAGCGATTAGATAGTGAGATCGCCGTATGACGTCATGTATCACGTCGGCCATATAAACTCCATGTTAAAATATATTTTGCTAGAAGGAGATATAATCATCTTTGTGGGTAACTTGGCTATTTTTATAACTATTCCATAAATGTTTTTTCTCAACTGTACGTACATTAATCAGCTTTTATTGAAGCTATGAAAATGTCATGAATATTCCCTATTACAATGTTTCCTAGGTTATAGAGTAACAACAGTGTTATAAGTGCACCGATGCAACCCGCTGCACCTGGTTGCATTAATTACGGGGATTTTAATTAAAACTGGTCGTGAAGTCCAGACAGCAGGTTGATGGAAATTATTTAATGTTAGCCATTATTTAACAGAAATAATAATATTCGTAAGAGCTAAAGGTCACACGATGTGTTTTCAAGCTGGACAATTTGTATGAAGTTGCTTGCACAAATTCATGGATGGAACATAACTATTAGATAGATAAAAACCTTGATGTATCCTCGTTACTGAATAAATGTCTTTTATCTATTTTTTTGAGGCCCGCGTCAAATTTCGTTAGTTCGAAAAATAATCTTGTGTAAGCCAACTAAAGTCAAAAATCTCTTCGACAAATCGCTGCTTTTATACAATTCTGCTACGACTCAAAAAATTATGAGGTTTTAAAGAAAACTTTAAGTAGAAAGTGTTCTGAATTTAAATGCAACAGCAACTCATTTTACTCTTGCATAAAAGCAACGAAATGTCCTAAATTTAGAACGTTGGGCCTCACGAGGTTAATGATGGCCCTACTTTCACAGCTGATATCTCTTAAACGGCTTAACCAATTTTCTTGAAACTTAGCTAAGAACCACTGCTAGAAACCTGCTTACAAATAAAAATATCTGCATCTAAATTAACACACACATAGCGGTAAAACGAAATCTTTAATATTTAAGATTTGTAGTTAAGTTTATAATAATGTAATGTAATCAAAGGAAATAAACAGATTAAATCTTACATTTTTTTTTTTTTTGAATAACCCTTCCTTCTTTGGCGTCGGGGATTAAGAAAGCCTAAAATACGATTACTTTTTTTAATTTTTACCACATAATGGTAATTAAATTCGATCTGAGATCCATAGATAGCATTTCTTAAGACTACAAAGTATGGCAACTCTGAGGACTAAGGGGAATACCTATATGCTAGTAATTTGCCCAGTTGCCTTATCCCCACACCGGAATACAGCCATACGAACACGGCTGCTTGACGGTAGCTCAAAGGGTAAGACGCGGTGGTAGCGATTCCGTAGAGCATGGTTTATTATTTCGATTCTTCATTTATCATAGAGTTGAGCATGCTTAAGATCATGAATGTTCATGCACGCTTATATATTAATCTTGCAATAACATTATCGGCCTCCTTTATACACGTACATTAGCACAGATATAATAAAAAAAACAGTTAAAATTTTACCTTCTCATACTAATACAGTCGGCCTTATAAGTATGAATGAATGAATGAATTATGTTTATTTTCCAAAGTAAGTCACAGTATACATTGCATGTTATGATAAAGTACAAGAAATTAGCAGCACACTTCTTCACCTTGTCGCTTTAACCTCCTAATACCGACCATACAACGAAATTTGTCAGTGGAATATGAACTATTATGAATGAAATAAAGTTAATTTTCTAATTTGATCATTAGTCATAAAAACAAAAGAAATTGCAATTTCCTTCCTTGGCACTAGATCTTTATTTCAATGGTCGTCTTATGTACTACTATGAGTACAAGGAACTTGAGGTTCACCTTTGATAGATTAGTACAGCAGTTCAAGACGTTAAAGTGAGATAGCACTAAAGTTTAACATGCTAATATACCTACGGCTAAAGCCAATGTCAGAGTAAAAGTGTCATGTTCACTGATCACGCCCACTACGTTAAAAACGCCCGCTACTGATCCTACGTCAAAATTAACGCAAATAGATATTATCCCAGATTAATGCCCTGTTCAAAATGTTGACGTGATGTCAAATATCCAATGATTTACGAGCAGCTTTGTTTGCGAGCTTATTGTGCTTTTACAGCTTACAAAGCTTTTTAAAAACCGCGACTTCCCAAAAAATCCCGCCTTTTTAATATCCCCTTAGAGCGCCTGTCACTTTCCGTTGTGAAAATGGAAAAGATATAACCAAATATTTGCGCTCATTTTTCAGTTTGTGGCCATGAAACGAGGGGGTATTGTTGTGGGGCGGGCTATTGTTGGTTATAGTCTTGGAAATGCGGGCTTCAGGGAATATTTAGGAGCTAGTTATTAATTTCGGTGAAAAGGATGGGAGTTAGTGATAACTAGCGGCCCGCCCTCGCTTCGCTTCGGTTTATTTGAGTTTTCTATAACACCCGTACATAAACCAGAATCTATCATACATAAAAAGCTTCCTCTTGAATTACTATATCTATTGATGAAATCCGCATTAAAATCCGTTGCGTGGTTTGAAAGATCTAAGCGTTCATACAGAGGGACTGACGGCGGGAAGTGACTTTGTTTTATGCTATTTAGAGATAAATTATGTAGATTATTAGGATACTTAAGATTTAAACTGCTAATAAAAACTGTATTTTATCAAGTGTAGATTTTTTTAATTTCCATGTCTAACGATTCAATACCTTTTGAGGTTCCGTAGCCACCGTGAGAAGACTAGCTTATATTCATTATAGGTGTTCATACCCGGAGTCGCACGAGTATTTTTTTTAATATAAATATTGTCCTAACATATTACACGACAACAACGAAAAAAAAAGACAGACGCGCCATTCGAGATTTTATGCAATACTAACAAAATTGATTTTACACGTAGGTATAGAAGAATAGGCTAGAAGGAATAAGAAACAGACGGAGACCAAGAAGAATTATGGACCTTATCAGGTCGTGAAATCCTTGACATAAAAACTTATTTATTAATGACTAATATGCATTAAGATGCAACTGATCTCAGATTGTGAGAGCCCTTTGCCCAGCATTGGGACCCCTATACAGGCTATGAAAAAACTTATCAACAATTGACACAGCCTCATTTAATTTTGTTTTTAATTTATTCCATCAATGCTATTCCTCTTGTCTATTTTTGGACATTTGTTTGTAATGGTTAAGTGTATTTTATAAAACACCAGAACACAGTTATTCGGGTTTTTCCTTAGGTGACTCCAACAAAGTTCTACTTAGATGGGTACTAGGATACATCAATGCTGATGGAAAAAAAATAGCTAAACTGGCTAAGAACGATGATGACAACCCCTTGGTCGGCCTGGAGCCGTTGTGTGCACTGCTGACTACGCGTAACAAGAGATACTACTCGTCACTGCCCAAAGCATCTGGAAATTTCTGGACGCAATGGGTCTTTGCGGTGAGCTTTAAATAAAGGGCTGCCACAATAGATCAGAAATGATCAAATCGGCACACAAGGCCCATCTCAAACCCACTACCTACTAATAAAAAAAACGGATTTGTAATGCTTACCTATAGAATAATTACTTTCTCACCGATTAATTAAAAAAAACGCTGCTCTCCTGGCCACGCATGTCCACTGTTTACAATACAAGCTATCTTATCGAAGTTTTAAAAGTCTATGAAATTCTGGTAGAATACTTAAACGGAAATAATCTGTTTTCGCTCGAAATTTATTACTCCAGAAGCAATTTCTGCTGATAATTTCATGGGGAACCGTGAAAGGTTCTGCATGATGCATGTTCTAACAACGTTTAATATCGGTATTATGATGTGAATTTTTATGTTGGCTTTACTAAAATGGGGAAAATGTAGATTTTACCCTGTTGAATATAGAAAGTCAGCTGCTTTTAAAACATAAAGATGACGACTATGACGATTTATTTTATGCCAAAAATAGCAACGATTGAAGCATCTAGGTACTTTAGCTACTTGAAAATTAAAAAAACAAATTAAAAAAATTATTGACACATACTTAAATGTCAGATTTCTAAATGTCATAATTGGGAGATTTTAGGTGGTAAAAACCATATTGCCTTTGACCTGTTATCGTGTTGTTAACGTTTTGATAGCCGTATCGGCCGAGTTAAAATCAATAGACAATAGACAAGATGCATTCGGCAAACGTTATCGTTATTGTGTAATGTAGGATTGACAGACGGTCGCGGGTTCGAATCCCGGTAAGTATTAATAGTATGATGGATGAGCACGAACAATTTTGTTGCTGGGTCTTGGATGTTTTCTATGTATTTCTCTACATAAGTCAGTTTATCGTTGCCTAGTACCCATAGTACAAGCCTAGAGCTTAGTTTGGGTCTATGATCGCCCTCAATAGAACTTGCAAAAGATGTAAACAAAACCAAACGAACCAATTCTCCATGATTGCTCGATAATCACGTACTTTTAAAGGTCAAGTGACGTCTTTGCAATGATTTATACACTGGAACATTATTTTTATATTAAAGTTATGATGAAATAAGTATTCATTATACGTTATTTTTAATAAAAACACGTTTGGTGAATATTTGAGGTTATGTGTCAAACAGTACTAATTTATTTACATCGTTCACAAGTTCTATTGACGGCAGCCTTAGGTCAATTTGTATGAGATTTCCCCCTCATATTTATTTATTTACCTTATCTACAGCCCTTGTGTTCATTCCACTTTTTTAACGGCACTAAACGTCATGTCAGTTTGAACACTTTGAACTAAAGAAATGGATCCTCATTCCCCTAACACAGTGTCACATAACACTCTCATTCAGTCGGTTACGACTTTTCTGTAGCATCTGTGGGGAAATGGGAGTATATTCGTTAAACTTGCAACATTACCGGGAAATATGAAAACGGCCTTAAGCTGGCAACTTTACTCACTTAGCTGGCTGGGAAATCCGAAATGAACGTCAAAACTGTAACGGCCTGGAAACTAGACCTATTTGAAACGATAGTTAGGCTTGGCTAGAATATGCACGCCAGAATTTGTTTTGTAACTTGATAAGATTAACTTTGTGTGTTTTGCAATATTGCTACAAATGCGATGTAGTATATTACCTTTCCTAATACGAGTATGCTTCTAAAACTTCTACCTATATGAACATTTAGTATAAAAGTAGGTTTTTTTAAAGCTCCAATAATTGTTGTTTGAGAGCTAATAAAAATCAATCTTTATAAAAATCGATTCATTGATTTTATTTATTGAATCAAGAAATCTACAGCACAAATTACAATGAAGACTATTTCAGACATAATTACAAATCATAATATATGCAAAAAACGGCGACACTTTGAAGCGTATTTAAAAATATAATTACGAAATAAATATTATGACAATTTCCTCACTATTAATGTCATACCTAGTTCTTCATGAAGTTTATCTCCACAGACTATAAGCTAAAATCATCGATATTCTCCGATAATTCATCGACCCAATAACTCCATACAATGAATAGTCGCGTTCAAATCCGCCATTTTGAATACACGCATAACAAGATGGCCGCCGCTGCGTCATCGCGGGTGATATATGACGCCGCTTTGTCACAAGGAACACGGCGCATTACCACACGTGCCCATAATAGCCGATTGTGATATGCGTAAGCTTTAGGCATAATAGTGGGATATTAGGTTTTGATTGTTATGTTGAATTGTGTTGAAATATGGTATTGGCAGATGCTGTTTGGCAATAGAAAAACATTACTGTGAACTGCCTATCAAAAACATTATTTAAAAAAATACGAATAGGTACCTACTTATATCAAAGGGTGAATTTCAAAATTAACGTAGTTAGAGATAAAATCAACTATAATAATAGTAATGGTAGTGACCCTGCCTACGAAGCTAACGGTCATGGGTTCAAATCCCGGTTAAGGCAGATATTTTGTGTGATGATCGCGAATATTGTGCCTGAGTCATTGATGTTTTCTATGTATTTCTGTTTATGATTCTCTATGGAAGTATTTAGGTCGTTGTCTAGTACCCATAGTACAAACCTAGAGCTTAGTTTGGGCATGGGTTAATTGGTGTGACAATGTCCCTTGACATTAAGTTTATTTATTTATTTTATATGATTAAATGACTAAATTTCTTTACACAATAGAAGAAAGTTAATACTGTCTCAATGAAGTACTTAACTATTTACTACAATATTTGACTATGTCCTTTTCGGGGTTTAAATTACCTTCATGGATACTAATTTTCATTAAAATCGGTCTGTTGGTTTAGCCGTGAAAGCGTAATAGACAGACGAACAAAGTTATTTTTACATTTATTGTATTATTATGGATAGGTAGAGCTGCTTAAGAGACCTGAAATGATCTTATTATGAATAAAACCTCTCAATATAATGTAGATCATAAATAAATACAATTTACCTAGATATCCGACATCGTTAAAACAGTCCCGCAAAATGGTTGTTTTTTCAATTAATATTTTATTGTCTCGTCATGATTTTATAATAATTTAACAAATTTTCGTTTTGTTTTTTTATTTTGTTTCCTTATTTCAAAATAAATTGAATAGAGGGTTTTATACATGCACCTACTTGGAGAATTCTTAAAGCATTTTTGTTTGAAAGATTTGAGAATTCTTCCAAGTCAGTTCCGTGTCTCTGCTTCCTTCGTCTAAAAAAGGAGAAACCAGCAGTAGACCGGTTTGCTTGCTATGGCAGAAATTTATAACGTATCAGAACCATTGTAAAAACGTTCATCTTTTATCTATAAACTTTATAAATAATTTAATAGAATAAGCGCAGGATGGAAGAAATGGCGTCAGGTTACGAGAATAATTTGCGACTCGCGTATGCCCTTCGTGCTCAAAGGAATATTACGATGTATAAGAAATGCCATTTTACACTAATGATGTACACGACACTTATCTCACTACAGGTAAACACAAGTAACTATTGAAGAAAATTTTACAGAATTAAATAAATGCTGATAATTAATAACTTTGATAAACATGCACTCTAAATTATAATTAGAAATCTGAATACCAAATAAAAAATACAACGCGAATAACGTCAAAATAATAACGGGATGAAGACAAAAGACAGAATACAGACACAGATAAAATCCCCACGAATTTTTACACGTGTTTGTTGTAAAATATATCGATCCCGTCAGAGGCAGGGAGGTGATTGTACAAACAGATTGCATTGTTGATTGAGATGACGGCTGATAGGGATGTTTGGAAGAAGAAGACGTGCTGCACCGACCACAATGATTGGAACCGGGGCAAGTTAATAATCTTCTGTATTTTTCTCCTTTGTACTTTGGCAGCATAAATCACCTTTGCATTTTCAGCCCCCCCCCTCCCTAAGCACATTTGCGTGAAGATATTTTGATGTGTCGCCAATGAAATTCTTATTTCAAACAAAAATATTCATGTTATTTGAATTATAATAAGTAAATTTTATTCGACACATATATACATACATACATACCATACCTAAACTCACGCCTTTATTCCCAGAGTGGGGTAGGCAGAGCTACAAAATTTCCAACAACTATAAAAACTTTTTGATAATTCTGTAACCACATTTTGCACACTTAGGCGAAGATGTTTACCACGTGTATTCGACGTAAACTGAATTTGTATAAGAAATAAGTAGGTACGGTCACGAACGTTAATTTGGGACCCATTTCAAGAAAAATATGCTTGAAGTCATCAATGTCATTAGAGATGTCAAGTCATTTGTAACTTTTAGGAAACTCATCCTTCATGCCTACGAAGCTAGAGGTCCTGGGTTCAAATCCCGGTAAGGGCAGATATTTGTGTGATGAGCGCAAATATTTGTTCCTGAGTCATGGATGTTTTCCATGTATTTAAGTATATATTTCTCTATATAAGTATTTATATCGTTGTCTAGTACCCATAGTACAAGCCTAGAGCTTAGTTTGGGACTAGGTCAATGGGTGTGACATAGTCCCCTGAAAAAAAAAAAAAAGGCTGTAGAATTTCAGATTGACTTCGGACCTTAGGTGGGTAACAAATTTAATCTCGTGACTGTACCTTAAAGACAGAGTATCACTCCGGTTGAAATAGTACATTGTTGCCTAGGCGCGGAAAGTAAGGGTTTTCCTGACGAGGTGGTTAGCTGGCCGAGCAATAGCGAGTCCTGCTAAAATACGAGTCAGGAAATCCTCGTTTCCGCCGCGGAATACATAATGCTTTTCTCAAACATGTGAGGAAATAACACAATAGTAGTTTATGCAATAGTTGTATAAGAGAGGTCAAAAAATATGAGTGGTGTGTGTTACGATGTGAGCCGAAGGCGAACATCGTAAAGGTAAGCGCCACGAGTGTTTTTTGACTTAGTTATACACCGTTGCATACAATACTTTTTCTACGACTAGGTTTCAAATAAAATGCAAAACTAAGCGAAAAAACTTACAAACGAACGAACGAAGTAAAGAACAACAAACGAGCGGGAAACAAGAAAATGACAAAATATAATATGTCTATGGTTTACTTTGTTTTTAAATTGACGGAATGAAAAATAGAATTATTTACAATTCCAAAACATTTTAATTTGACCAATCAGAATACTTCACCAAATTAAATCCACCAATCACAATACACATCGACTGTCAAACGGAACGATAGGTTCTTTTAGGTACGTGTTTCTCTTTAACTAATTTAAATCTTTTAAAAAAACTTTGTATTTCGTATCAACCAACCAGAATACAGCTATTTTAAAATCGACCAATCAGGTAACTGAAATCATTTCTCAAAACATTAGGTGATTTATAGTCCCTATTTCACAATCGTTAAAATATGATTAAATCGATTGTGCAACGCTAAGCTTTGGCAGCTGGCCGTATCGTTTTATCTCAAAAACGCACATGTGCTGTTTTGGGGCATAGACAAGATAGACTTTTCTCTGGATTATTCTGCGGACATATTATGTATGTTCTTATATTAGTGTTCGTGACTATATAAATGACAGATAAAAGTACAGGAGTAGGAAAATACATAATTACAAGTATTTTTAAAAACCTATGACAAATTCGGAGATAATGTTTGTTTGAAAACTACCGAGTATTAGTTAATAATAGTTTCACGCACAACGCACCGCCGCCGGCCCACACTGCACCCACAAGTTGGGTGTGCGGGATTTTTTCACGTTCCTTTCGATTTTGTATGCAATAGAGAGCACTTTTAATAAACGATATGGACATGGACGGAAAGTGTTTTCATATGTTTTTTTTACTCCTAGGAGTAAAATGAGGCACTTCCGTCCTTGTGTTTCAATCGGAAAACCGTTCTTTCCGAGCATGTTTGAGAAAACGATTTTTCCCGAACTACACAACTATATTAGCTAATAAAGGCAACACTGTCTGAACTGTATACTGTAATGACTATATCTCTACACGCCTAGCATAGCACTTAAGGCAGCGCCCAACAACTCGGCACGCTATTTTATTAATTAATCTAAGTTGTATGTGTCAGGGTGTGAAGTTCCGGCTTTTATGTGTAACTTTTTCCATTACAATGTAAATAGAGAGCCAGTCGTTAGTTGTGCTTCGTTTACAATAAACAAGTTGATTTTAAGTTACTGAAATAATACTGGAATAGTTTACCTCTGTGTGGATGAGACCGATTCAGATTTATTATGTGGAATTTAGGTTACAGTACGAAGAAGGGACAGTCGTTTAATCAGCTCTAAGGAATGTGGCTGGGCCATTCTACTTTTCGTTGTACATAACTTTTTGCCAAGTTCTCACTAAACTATTTTTATTTCACAAACGGTAAAGTGCTGCTTCTTCTAACTTGAAAGTAGAAAAGGGACGTCAATAAGCTTTTATATAGGATTAACCTAATTCATAAAAAGTTATTTCTAATAACTATAAATTGAGTAACGCAGTGGTCGTTGATGTCCCCGCCTTTTCTATGGAAAATGTGCAATTTACCACTGAGTTACCAAGATTCTTCAGCGATAATTGAGTAATTTAAGAGTTTTTTTTTTTGAAAACCGTTAAACTTAAACATTGAAAGTTCACGTTATTTATTTTTTTGCGGATTCATAATTTGGTATACTTTTTATCGGACGATAGCAAAAGTGTACACTGAAAAGTAGAATGGCCCGGCTAATGTATTGAAATAACAAGATGTATGATTGCTTCTGACAAGATTGTTTTAGTTTTGAATAAGCGTTTTGATTTCCATACATCACCTTAGATGTCAGTCAAATCAATCAAGCCAAATCAAGTACCTGAAGTACCTAATGGAAAATGCCTTATGCCCAATACACCACATTAAAAAATTACATATTTTGCATGTGGCAAATGGGAAATTGGAACATGAACACACTAAATTTATCCAGTTTAAGTATTGTGGTTGCCGGGTTAGAATAGTGCCACTCCATGTCTTCCCGTGAACGTCGTAGGAGGCAACTAAGGTAATAAAGGCTTGTAGTACTGTTAGGCGATGGGCTTGCAACTTGTCACTAATACGCTGGTAAACATTAGCCTATTTGTGTAGCCTAAATGTGGTTATATAATTATAAACAAGTTTTTAGAGTTGTAGGTAATTCTTTTACTCTGCCTATCTAACTCTGGGAACGAAGGCGTGAGTTTATGTATGTATGTATTGTGGAAAATTTCAACTTGCATCAATACTGGCTCAGTTTCAACGCAGCATAATCCGAAGTTTTCCGAGGGGCTATTTAAGCATTCTCAGTCCCTGGACAGCCGTGCCAATCGCAAGCGCCACTTTTTGCAGCTCCTCAGTTTTCTGCAACTTGGCCTTATAATTTCTAGGACTTTTTTTCGCACTTTATAAAATCTATTCTTATTTCTTGCTACTTTCTTATGAATTTACCTAGTAGAGAAAGATCGTGAGGATCTTGAGATGGTTGACTTGGCTGAAGCGATTCGGCGCTGTAGGCCTAAATAATATGCAACGCTAACGTTTCGGTTTTCTATCGAGAACATAGATCGTTTAGCATATCAAAGTTTCCATTCCCGTTTTTCCCCATTTTATTTTTCTCCAATCAAATTTTTTCCCATTGTTTTTTTTTACCAATTTTTCAATTTAAAATCAATTTCACTGAGTAGCGTGGAGCTCCTATGTCTGGGTGCTGTGGCCCTTCGGGCCTTCTGCAAAACTAACATAACCTGAACCTATCTACCAATTTCGACTAGAGCTGTCAGTCTTAAATCTAGATTTAAGGCTCAAACTAAATTATTTTTTCATGCACGTGCCCCTTAAGCATGTTTCAGTACAAATTACTTGAGAGAACTTCAAAAGTTAAGACAACTACACTAACATTATGTTAATCCATGCACATATTGTCTTTATAGGGCGAGTTTGGGAGGGAAATGAAATAATACCCCCAGGAACCGTTATGGGGGTAGTGTGGGTTCCGTAACGGCATGGGGGAGGTGCCCCTTGGTGATGTAAGCCGGTAAAGTAAACTATACAGCTATAGCTATAAGTATACAGTTTTGGTTTGTAGAGGATGTGTGGGGGACCGCTTGAATTGCCGGCTAACTCATACAAAGTGTGTATGCCGACGTGGTTAGTTCAGTCGATAGTGACTCTACGAAGTTAGGGGTCTCAAGTTTGATTCTCGATAAGGGCTAATGACTGTGTGATGAACGCGAGTATTTGTTCCTGAGTTTTGGATATTACGATGGACATATTTAAGTATTTACATACATACCTACATACTTTCACGCCTTTGTTTCCAACAAACCGTTATAAAGGTATTTATTTCTTTATATTAATATGATTATTTCTTTATTATTATAGGGTCGAGGACTATCTATCAGATAAAAATGCTTGTCCTAAACTAAAAAATATGTAAACATTAATATATTGTCTAGGGGACACGGTTTCTGTAGGAGAATGTATCGAAACTTGATTTTTTGTAGTTATCTTGCACCATCATCGTTAAGTTTAATTTTTATGAAACAAAAAAAAACTATTACTACTAATTAGTTCTGGTGAAAATCCTGACACACAACACAACACACAATCCCACACTTTCCTGCTCAACTACGCGTGAATTTATTTACTTCTTATTGTATGCTATACTCATTGTTTTGTTTAACGCTAGGTTAAGTTTTATAATTGTATATTTAAAAAACGACTGGCTGTAAGATAATCATAATCATCTTGCGGCGTTTCTTCTCAGCAGTGGTCTCTCGCCAAGCGCTGGTAGATTGTTGACGTGTTAAAGTGTCCGTGCGGCCTACTTACTGAATAAACATCTTTTATGTTTTTTTTTATTATTGTTTTTAGTACAAACTAAGGCTTAGACTAGGCATAGGATAGTCGCCAAATTTAAACTAACGGTAAATTAAGTTTTAGTTCTCGTGTTTTTAGACCACGCGTTGGCCTATTTGGTAGTACCCTGCCTACGAAGCTAGCGATGGGTTCAAATCCTGGTAAGGGCGAATATTTGTTCCTAATTCATGGATGTTTTCTATTTAAGTTTATATTTTTCTATATAAATATTTATTTGTTGGTCTAGTACCCACAGGACAAGCCTAGAGCTTAGTTTGGGACTAGTTCAATTAGTGTGTCATTGTTTTTCTGATATTTATTTATTTATTTGATTTGCTCATTCGTCATATAAATTTTCACCACTAAATGGCAAATTTGATTGAACCTGGATACCTATATTTTACTCCGGTTCATTAACATGAAAGTTATATTTGACGACGCGCTGGCCTAGTTGGTAATGACCCTGCCTACGAAGCTAGCGGTCCTGGGTTCAAATCCCGGTAAGGGCAGATATTAGTGTGATGAGCGCGAATATTTGTTGCTGAGTCATGGATGTTTTCTATATATTTAAGTATATATTTCTCTATATAAGTATTTATATTGTTGTCTATTACCCATAATACAAGCCTTGAGCTTAGTTTGGGACTAGGTCAATTGGTGTGACATTGTCCCCTGTTTCTTTTTATCCTAATACCACGGCAAACATCAAAAAATCCGGGAAAAAAACTATCCTGTTCTCAAACTATGTAAACCACTCAAATCAACCAGTCAACTGACAAACACACAGATTCGTTTTATAAGAACATTAAACTTGTTTACATCATTTCAAACTTGGCTTCTTTCATGACTGAACATTCAACAAATAAATTAAGTTTTACCATCTAGGAGTTCTGCAACTTGAAACTGTGGAGATTACCTACGGGGCACAATTTGGGCTTAGCAAAATTAAGATATTTGATGACGGAGTGACGATTTTCAATTTGAAACTTGTATAATTAAATTTAATTGAGGGGAATCATCTTATTTCAACTTTGGCGTTAAACTGGTGTATTAATGTAATATCTAGGGTATGTCGAGATAACCTTATAATAAATCCAACGTGATTTCGAATCGCAATTTGCGATTGCACGCTTTAACTCGTATGCTTGATACGTTTTGAATGGCCGATTTCTATCAGGCCTGGATAAAAACACTTTTATGAAATTAGCTGCCAATCAAAAAGTCTCAGTCAGAATCCGAGGTTAAATGGAATCGGTAAAGGGAAACATAAATCGAAGGGTGTATCAATCTTTTTCCCAAACTCGATTATTCCGCATAGCAATTTTTCCAAGTCGAGATGTTTCTGTTGAGAAACAAATCATCACCAAAATAAGCTACTGAAAAAAAAAAAGGCTGGTGAATTTTATGATTGATAAGAATGCTATAGGAAAAACTTTTTTTTCGGGAAATAAATATCGCCAGTCTCAAATCGAAATCTTTCTACTTAAACTTTAAAAAGATAAACCTCACCCCAACTGTTTATCACTTCACAAATCTTTCCTAATCACCCTGTTTAAGCGAATTGCCGTATTAAGATATTTTATTTGAGACACGTTCTATCGCGGTTTTTTAACTGTATAATTGTAAGTAATACCCAGAGTAAAAACCCATCAACTACAGGCGTTTGGAAAGGATACGTAAATTCTTGCGCAAACATAGAAAATTATGGTGTTTTTGTAATAAAATAAAGAAATTACAAAGTTTTTTTTTAAGGAGGTGGCGGGATGTTTTGGACCTGTTTCAAAGCGACTGGCGGGAGCAAGCAATCAGTAGAGAAGAATGGCGAAAAAGAGGGGAGGGCTTTGCCTTGAAGTGGGACACTAACACATAAAAACAAAAAACACATTACATGACGTAACATCTCTAATATATGAAATTCTCGTGTTATGTTGTTTGTTATAAGATTCTTCCGAGACGGTTTGACCAATTCTTATAAAATTTTCGTCTGAGAATAGGTAGTAAAATAAATTTTAAAAGGTTCGTTTCAAAAAAAAAACACCCTGGTGGTGCCGGGCGCGGACAGCTGGTTTATATCTATTAAAGTATTTAAGTCTCAATAAAGAAGAAGTAGGTTATCAAAGAGAGGCCTTGATTGCAGTTCGAGGTCTATTTAATCTCTTAACTGAGTTAATTCATTAAAGAACTCAAAACTTTCCCGGATCTTGAGTTGTTGGGTTTTACAGAGATTGATGCGATGGAGCAATGACTCCTTTGTAATTACAACTTTCGGAGTGGTACTTAACTTTAGGTCAATGTACCTTTTTACTAATGGAGAGATCATTTTGTTTTGCTAGGAAAGGTTAAGAAAGTTTTGTGACTCTAAGGCCTTATAAGTAAAAATTATACCCTCTGTTGGATGTAGTTTTAGGACATCTGTATAGACCGTTAGAAGTTTTATATTTGAAATTTGACGTAATTTCCATATTAATTTTGTATACAAGACATGTAAGAGAGGCGTTTCTTAAATTTTCTACCTTTACTATATTACAGCATGAAAAAAAAAAAGGAGAAATATCTGTTATTGCTATCATTTCAACAGTAGCCTTTACTGTGTCCAACTAAGCCAAACAAACGGGAGTATCTCAAAAAAACTCCTACAGCATTCACAACCTAATTACTCAGAAGAGAGGATTGAATCGGACGTAGTTTTGCAAACGGGAACCAACCCACAAAGATTTTGCAAACTGGAGCCAACCCACAGTATTCAGCGTTACAGTTGACATTTTACTGTCAAATCTTTGTGGGTTGGTTCCCGTTTGCATAACTACGTCTCTACTTAGACAATTTAATCTGACATACTGCTTATTGGTGTAGAAGTGCCGTACTGTGGGGTTATTATGACATCGCTATGCAATTCTGTTTACGCTGAGAGAAAAGGACAGAGCTATATAACTGCTATAGCTCTGTCCTGTACGCTCAACGTAAAATAAACTGCATAGCGATGTCATAATAACCCCCCTGTACAGGGTAAAACCATATTGCCTTTGTCTTGTTATCGTATTGCTTTTAACTCGGCCGCCATTACAGTCAAGTAAATAAGAGTTACAAAAACGTTGACAATACGGAAACACGTCAAAAACAGTAAGGTTTCCTTGTACAATAGAGGCTAACGTACAGCTATGACGTCTCGAAGCAATTTCTTTATATTTGCGACCTTCGGACGTCTTACTACAATTTTTTTTTTGTGGTAAAAAGAAGGCACACGAGCACTATACCAGGGTAAGTGGAATTCGAGTCCCAATAGACCTCATATCCGGTTACTCTACAGAATATGACATTCGCAAAAGATCATACTAGCAAAACATCATATACGCATAACATCATACTCGCAAAACATCATATACCTACGCATAACATCATACTAGCAAAACACGATATTCGCAAAACATTATATTTACAAATAGTCGGGTTTTGTTATAAAATCATTAGGTAGGTTTAGGTTATGTTAGATTTATATCAGGCCAAACTACCCAGAAATAGGAGCTCCGCCGTAGCGGAGCTCCGTTGACACTATCTAATTCATATCTTAATAATAGTTAAGCTTTGCTAATGTGATGTCTTGCTACTATGATGATTTGCGAATGTCATGTTTTGCGAATATGATGTTTCGCTTTTATGATATTTTTCAGAATATCATGTTTTGCGAATATGGTATCCAACGACGGAAGGCTCATATCTAATAACCTATTTACTCCCACACCTAAGCCTTGTATTATGGGCACATAATTAAGAAGAAGAAGAAATACATTTATTCACTACATAGAAGACACACAAATAGACAAATGAAAGATAACAAACAATGTGACAGAAACAGCATGGAGCGTGTGTCCTCGCGGTAGGGAATTGGCCACTGGCTCAGCATTGTGCTGAGGCTTCAGACACCTACAGCGCTGATTTTCAGCCAGTACCGTTTTGGTGACTCAATTAGTGGACAACGATGACCGAACTCCGGTATATAGAGATGAATAAATATTACGTTTATAAATAGATACTTACCCTTGCCGTAAAAAAAATGTTTTTTTTGACCGGGAGCGAATCCAGGACCGCTAGCTTTGAATGATCATTACGAGCCAAACTAGCCGCGTCATCAGTCTGCGGCTTGCTGCGTCCAACGCTATTTTGTTTTAAACAAAACAATTACAAATGGCGGTCTCTACCCGTCGACTGACTAATCAATAGGAAGTTTATACAGTTTGAATCATGAAAAGAACTTACACGTTAATTAGCATATGATAGGAGGAAATTCATAAATTGTTACGTGAGTTCTTAACGTCTTTTAGACATGTTTTCTGCTAATATTAAGATATTAGAAAGAGATAGAGCTTATTTTGTAAGTTTATCCTGAGGGCCATCTCTGGAAGTTTTAAAAATATTTTGCCATTTGAAAAGGAATAACATTACAGATGAATATTAGGCTATACGTTATACCCGGGAGGAAGAGAAGGAGGTTCTTTAAAGTCTATTGTTTGTCCTTAAAACAACGTGTTTCAATTTGTTTATACTCTTTTTTTCATCAAAACCAAACAGTCGTAAGCGCCTGACAATAATAAAACCTGAAAATAATCTGTAAATAGGTCAACACAAAGTTGACAAACGATACGTTTCCGGCGGACTTGTTGCTTGAAAGCAATCTGCAAAGCTTTGTTTCTTCTAGGTTGCCGGCGGGGAGTGATAATAGTAAGACAAATCTATACTTAGTCAGATTCGCACTGTGCGCGATAAAAACGGCAGCTTTTGCAGGCGTTTTTTAACTTTTATTTATCCAACACACATTTCATAGAACGTTACAACTCGCCGAATTTTCATTTCACCAACTGGCATTTCCACGTGCCGGAGCTTTTTTTTGTGGTCACTAGTCTAACCTAACCTAACCGGAAAACTTTAAGTTTTCAGCAGAAATATGCTTCCGATAAAATGAAATTCGGTGAAATGATATATTCGATGAAATGTTTGCCTATATTTCAAGGCAATCCTATTTTTATTACTTACATGAATTTCCATTCCTATTTTGTTTTTTTTTAAAGTCCGATAGTCATTTTGCTTATTTTTCACCGAATCACCTTGACATATCGTCAGGGAAACTGCAAAACCGCGTAAGTAACATTTTTAATAAGGAGCAAAATGCACCTTTCTAAACAAGTCCATAAGGTGCATTTGATCCTTAATAAATTTGTTATTTACCAGTATTACCGACGATAATATTGCATTTCCTAGAAAAGCCGAAAATATTAGACATTATTTCTTCAGAGTTAAAATAGAGTACCTACCTACTTATTTTTCGTAAAACATCATTGCTACTTTGCAAGAAAACGCTTTAAAAAACGCTCAATAAAAAGAACGCAGTTCCCAATACCTTTCCTAAGACGTTTTACAAACACCATCCATCAGCCGCATGACAGACCAATTGGAAACGGATTGCGACCAGCAAATTGAAAGGCGCCCGCGTCGCCGAATTATTATTTTTAACGCCCATTGTTGGTGAAGGAAACGGAAGCTTTGTGTCACGATTGATTTACTATTGTTGCCCACGTGAAGGGATAATGAAGTTCCGAAAGGCTATGGGGAATGGTGAGGAATATTCTAGGACAAGTGATAAGTGTTTGGTTTTTGATGATATTTGTTGACTCGTTTTGGGTTGTATTAAAATGAATGTTGACTAGCACATACTTTTTTTTTTATTAGCCTATTTGGGTGTCCCACTGCTGGGCAAAGGCCTCCCCTGTTTTCCGCCATTCATCCCGATTGAGTGCATGCTCCCGCCATTTGCTTTGAAACGCGTCTAAGTCGTCCCGCCATCTCCTTTTTGGTCTGCCTCTGCTCCGGTGGCCATCTTGTGGGGTCCATTCGGTGGCAATCTTTGCCCATCGTTCTGGATGCATTCGGTAGACGTGTCCAGCCCACACACATACATACATACATACATACATACATACATACATTAAATCACGCCTGTTTCCCAGAGGGGTAGGCAGAGACCACTTCTTTCCACTTGCTACGATCTTGACAAATTTATTTCGCTTCTTCCTCATTCATACATCGAGTCATGCACGCACGTCGGTTTCGGGTACTTAAAATTGACTAATAGATTATAGTAAAATTAATTTTAAAAATATATAATCCACGTGATGCACACACCAGTAGCGTTATTTATCCAGTAGAGCAAGCTGGTATCCTGATGGTAAGTGATCATCGCGACCCATAAACACCCGCAACACCTGAGGAATCGCAGCTGCGTTGCCCGGCCTTTGACAAAACAGTTAGGCTCGTGTTTTGTAAAGTTGAAGACGATGAGCCGGCGTGAAACCCCGTCTCGCTCTTCAGGGGTGTTTTTCTCTCAAAACAACGGACGGTCGGACGAACGAGCGAAATCGTAACGGCGAGTTTAAGTAGTCCCGTCAGAGCGAACAAAACACAATTTAGCGCGTGCATTTATGCATTTGCATTAGTGCACTTAAACTCGCCGCTACAATTTCGCTCGTTCGTCCGACCGTCCGTTGTTTTTGACAGAATAACACCCCTGAGCACCACTCGTTCATTTAGCGGATCGCTCGAAACTAGTTCAATCGTTCAAATGTTCTAGTTCAGTCTTTTAGTTCTTTTAGTACACTAGTACCTACACTGAAAGCAAGTGGTCTGTTCATTGTCGTTATTTGTGCTCCTTTGACCAAATGAATGGCCGGTCGGTCATCCATTCTGATCGCTTTGCTGTCAGTGTCACTCACTGTCACTCTACCTACTCCGTTTGGTTCTTGCGCCGCGTGTACTAAATGAACTAAGAGCAGAAACTTTATGGAAAAGTTCGTTATAGTAGTGACGGGAATTCATTATTTATATTACTTAGAACATGTACTACTCAACCCTAGAGCACGGTGTTCTGCCTTTTCGCCGAATTTTGTTTGGTTGAATTTAATTTGCCGACCAACATTTCGCCGAATGTTCACTTTGACAACTACTTATTGGCAAATTTTCGTATGCCAACCTCTCATTTGGCCGAATTATTATGAAGACGAATATCATAATTAACTTTAAACTTTTGGAATATCTTTCACATGGAAAATGTGACACTAGGCCGAAAAACTCTTAGTTAGGTACGACGACGAGCGTAGCGAGGAGGAGTGTTAGGTAGAACTGCGACCCTACAGCACCGACTTTTTTTATAATACTACATACACAATACACCGCGAAATGTATATTATCCCAAGTGAACCATTTGGCTATATAAAATAAAACATTTTAATAAATGTCCATAAAAAAAAAAAAAAACGTTGAGTTGGAAATCTAGAGGTTGGGAAATGAAATTAATCATTTCAACAAGTTGCCATATGATGATTCGGCAAAATGAAATTCGCCAAAACGTTGGTTGGGAAGTGAAATTCGGCAATAAAATTTTCGGCGATACAATAGAGAACCCTAGAGCACACCAAGCTTCTTCGAGGCTATAATGGCCTTACCTTCCAGATGACACTGACGGAACTGAACGAACACTACATCAAACACCCGCCTTCTTTTGAAGCCGGGTCTGGTTTTCGTTAAAAATATTGTAGGACACCGACTTAAGTTGGACTGAGCTAATACCAACCGTTCTCTAGAAGAGATCGCTAATCAGCGATAAGACCGCCTGTTACCTGCGTTTTCCTTTTAATTGCACTGTTTCTCTGTAATGTTTTTTTTTGGTGTACAATAAAGTATTGTAGGTATTGTACCCACGTGCGTAGCTCGACACTCTTCATACCTACAAAACCCGCAGACGTATTCCGAGCGTGATTTAAGATATTGTGCTTGCAATATTTTCCAGTTTAAATTATACAGTCTGTTGGTTCTATAAAATGTAACGCCCAATTTGGCACAAGACTGGTTCCCAGCGCATGAAGAATTGATCAAAGGATATTATTTATTCCAAGGAAAATTACTGGGTAAGAATCTAGCGGGAACCGCATAACTTATTCATGCAGTACCTCTGTGTATAGCTAGAGGAATGGAGAACTTAAGTTAAAGTATGCGGTGACAGGTGGAACCACTATATTTTCAAGTGGCAACACTACATGAAGATGCAACATTTGGATTAAATTTGAATAATGTTACCAATACTCTTTGTCAAATATTGTAATGTTGGTAGACTGTCTTGAAGTGTAGCACGTTGGTTGGTTGGTTTAAATAGAAGCATGTCTATTCCTTTTTGACCCGTATGTACGTATGTATGACGTTTGTATGTATGTATGTCCGTTCCTATGTCCTATCGTAACTATTCAACGGGTCAGCCGATTTTGATAACTGATAAATCATTAAATTCTTCTTTATGGTGCAAATGTCACGTAAAATAATGCAGTTGGGTTTTCAAACCTTTTTTTTTATTTAGTTATTTATTTGTGTAGGGTAGAAGTACCTTTTGTGGCCATTGTACCCTTTTTGGCTACTTAGGTAAGTCGAAATGAAATGAGTAACAAAAATACTGTAAAATTTAAAAAACATTCGGAATTATTTAAGACTGATAAGACAAAAAAAAATTGTAATATCATAATGATTTACACTAAGAGTGGTCAAAAGCGGTCTTAATTTGGCCAACACCGGTACGTCTACCCTACAATAAAGAGTATACATACCACCATAAATTCAACAAATATACAAACTAAGTCCTAGTAACTTAATATGTAGGTATAAGATAGATATTCTAAAGCATAAACCTATCTTGCGTGCACTTCCTTGCAATTTAAGTGTCAACCGGGTAGACCCGCGGGCAGGGTGTTTGCGCTATGAAATTGAGCCGTGTACCCACTGTTTGGTTAGCGAGCGCGCCACGCTCGTGTGCAGACCGCTTTGTGATGTAACGCAAGTGTGGTGAGACTAGATGTGACTTGTTCTTGGCCTAATGTTAGGGTTTACAACAATTTTGTAAAAATATTTCATTGACTGATTCATTTTGCAAAACACTTTTTTTTCCGAAACTATAAATATTTCAGGATTCTTATAAATCTATCTTAGCCTAACCTATAGGGTTCTATAAGATGGTCCTGAAATATTTACCTACAGTTTTGGAAAAAATTCGTTTTGCAAAATGACATGTTTGTAAAAAGTTGTTCAACAAGTGATTGGATACCTCATGTAAGACCGGTTCAACTTAGTATATTCCTTAATGACGAGTGTTTGGAAATGGTGGATAAGGCACTTTTCTAAGGGGTAACTTGCAATAGAGTCCACATAGGTATCTGCTATATTATCAGGTAAATTAAGTTAAGCCTTATTTTAATAGTGTACCTACGTAACGCTTATAGGGTCGGACTGTCTAACAGACCAAAATGCTTGGCCTAAACTAGATGCCCAAATAACTTTATTTTGTGAATTATGTTTTTAAGGGTTCCGAAGTCAAACTACTCTTTTAGTTTCGCCTTATCCGTATGTCCATCTGTCCGCGGTCTACCTCAGAAACTTTTGGTACTATTAAACTGTAATTTGGCATATTTAAACGTTTAAATTAGGCGTGAGTTTATGTATGTATGTATGTAAATTACGGCGAAATGTAAAAATAAAATCTTGTATTTTTCGGGTATGTGTAAAGCAAAACTTTTTTTTACATTATTAAATCAAATGAGGTATTATTTATACAAAATATAATCTATACGCACAGTGTACGATAGACTCAAGTTTTTGATTTGGGAGACCGTTTAAGAAATATTGAACTCGAAAAGTGTAATGTTCGAGTGGTTTACGTTGCTAGAGTTGAAACACAAACATACATTATTCACTACATCTGTACCAAACTCGTGACTTTAGATCTTCGTTCCTCTTTATACCACTCGTGCTCAGTGAGGGCTGCTTTTAGGATTAGCACAGAACGGCGACAGACCGCGACCGCTCTGCCTGTGAACCGCGCGTGTCGGTGCTTGCTGACCGTGTGGAAAGTGCTTTGGAGATTTAGATATTGATAAAATACATTTCTTTTAGCTGGAGTATCTATTACGATCAGTTGACCAAATCGGGCCTGTATTCGACATTGAATGGCGTGAGTGGTGTCCCTACGGCACGACGACACGATTAGCGATGTTACGAGTCGAGTCGAGTCGAGTTGAATTTGTAGGGGGTCGGATAACTCGAGTTGACTCGGCCGCTAACTTGAATCGAAACTCGAGTTGACTCGACTCGTATCAACAGGATGGGATCCACTTTGAGGCAGCAGTCGTGTAGCAGCCAAAAGGATCGGCGAGTCGAGTTTCGGTTTCGAGTTGGCGAATCGCTGACTCGCGTGCACTCGGACTCGCATAACTCGCATCACTCGCATTCGTTATCCGCTCACTTGCCCGGCCGTATCAATTCTAGCTAGAGAGTTAGGTATGCGAGCTGTTTCGAGTTGCGAATCAACTCGATTCGAATCAACTCGTTTAGACAACTCGACTCGCCCATCGCTAGACACGACCGTATTTTCTAACAAGTTAATAATATCAGGAGGGCTAGCACATGTTCTCCGCGACTTCTTTATCACTCCTTTCTATCTAGTCTGTAACGATAGAGACGCACTGAGCGACAAGCGTGGAAAATACAACTTGTGCTACTCGTACAGTTATCGTAGGGAAATTACAATATCAAGGAGAAATATGAGAAAAATAATAGTAGTTTATGTGACTAGTCAAAATGATGTTTTAATGCCTAATTATGTGTACAGTCTCATACATAACCTTAAATAACAATTTTCATTTAGCTTCTTTCAATAAATTTAATTTACTGTTAAGAATAATTTACTCAAATTGATATAACTTTGTGTGCTTTGGTTATACAACTAACTCAATTTGCTACATATGAATATGTTTCGTAAATCAATTTTGTCTGGGTTTGATTTGCAATCTCTGTGTGAAATGCATCGATAAATTATTTGATTGCTAAATCTAGAATATTCTAGTCTAGAATCACTACCAAATGATTTTGCATAACATTCCCACAAGAAGAAAAAATGAACTGAACGGTTTCTAATACGGGTAAGAAATTATATTTATATACATGTATACCAGCGACCTTGAAACACCTCAAATTGTTTCACTTACATAATATACTACGAAAATACCGAAATAAAAACTTTTCTTCTTTCACTCACACTTCCAATATCAAATGGAATGTTCAACATAACACGGGCTTCCAAGTTTTTTTATCTCCAAGGTAAAAAGGCAAAACCTCTTCTTAAAAACTTGCACCGAAGAACAAACGATTTCCTCAATAAATAACCAGGGAGGTCGTTAAAGCACCCTTAGGGCGCTCTTACACGAGGGTCGAGTGCGGATGTGGTCGTGCCGATAGTCCTTGTGTACATGCCTTTACAATTTTTATTACACGCGATAGGTGCTGTGAGGGGGTTTGTTGAATTTGAGGGTTTAATCTTTTGTCGTTAGCTTGGAAGAAACCAAATTATGGTAACATCTAAAACCTTTTTAAGGACTGATCAGAGACCTCTACTTAGCTTCTACTTGTACTGTTATCGTATTGTTTCCACACAATTAAATTTATAATTTAGCAAATGAATACACTTTAAGTTTACATCAAATTACCTACAGTTAAAGATAAGAGTAAAATTAAAACTAATAATGGTCATAGGTAATAAATCATAGATCAAATTCCTCCCTAATGTATCGTTTGTCCGAATTTTCGTTTAACCTAAAGCTATTTCTGCTTAAATTTTAAAACTTTTTAGGGTTGTTATAATACAATCCTTAATTTGAAAACTTAAAAAGTTGCCTGACTCATCTGTAAACCAATTTAGGGCAAATAAAAATTCGGGCAAACGAAGTGTTAGGACAAACGTTGTTAGTGATTATGAAGGGGGTGCCCTTGGCAATACGACAACATGTGAAACTTAATTAAAGTCGAAACCATAATCCGTGAGACAACTTTGTCAGATAAAGGGTTACCAGGGCTAACTTCACAGCAATTAAATCACTACACATTGTTTCATCTATGGTGGTTCCTGTGACAGCTCATATAAATACGTATTAGCCTTGTTTCTTTAACTTTACATAAATACTACATTGGTACGACGCCGTTCAGGAACTTAAATAATTTATCGCCTATTTTTAAATACCACTCATGTGAGTATAGTAAGTGATTGAAATTACGAAATACAGCTGTCACAGGACTCATCCTAGATAAAACAGGTTATAGTAATTTACTAACGTGAAGTTTGCCCCGTGTGGTTGCCAGTTTAGAATAGTGCCACTCCATGCTTTCCCGTGGAAGAGGCGACTAAGAGAATAATAGGCTTGTAGTACTGTTAGGCGATGGGCTTGCAACCTGTCACTAATACGCTGGTAAACATTTAAATCTATTTGTGCAAAATGTGGTTACTGTGTTTAAAGTTGAAGGTAATGCTATAGCTCTGCCTACCCTACTCTGGGATACAGGCGTGAAGGTATGTATGTACATACATACATAAACTGACGCCTTTATTCCCAGAGTGGGGTAGGCAGAGCTACGGAATTACCAACAACTCTAAATATAAATGTATGTATGTATGGAGAAGGCATGAAGTGAGGAATGAGTTGTTAAATGTCTCACGGACTATGGTTTCGACTTGAGTTTAGGGCAGCTTCTCACTGGGACAACATGGCGGCGACGCAAAAAATATCCAGCTCTATGGAGAGTGCCTCACCTGGTACGCCCTTGGTTAGACATCGCGCCATATATTTTGTTGGTGGGTACGACTGGTTGCGCAGCCATCGTGTCCCGATGAAAAGTGGGCCTTAAACTAGAGTAAAATAGAGCCCAAACCCCCTATTCGACAATCCCAACAATGATAAATAAAAAGTGATAGTGCCCATAACGTAACTTCAATGAAGACTATTGATTTAGGACATCGTTAACTTTGCAATGTATGCTGAATTTTTACGTGTGAAACGTGTGAAATGGCAGTTATATTCCAGTCTCGGTATAGTATCACGCTGCTAACGTATTTACTTCTCTTTGTGTGAAATTAATTAAAAGCTACCATAGCATAGCGTTTTTTTATCTTTTTGGTTTAAGATTAATATCATCACTACATAGTATAAAACAAAGTCGATTCCCGCTGTCTTTCTGTCCCTACGTATGCTTAGATCTTTAAAACTACGTAACGAAATGCGTTTTTTTCAATAGATAGAGTGATTCAAGAAGGTATTCTGTTTTATGAACGGGTGTTACAGAAAACTGACATAAACCGAAGCGAAGCGAGGGCGGGACGCTAGTTGGTTTATAAGCTATTTTTAAATAAGGCTCTTGCTGTCCGAAATTAAGCCTGTCCCTTATACTTTCACAAAATGGGATCAAAAAAAGAAAAAGAAGTGAAATATCTACAAAAAAAGTGTTCCGTGACTGAGTGACTGATTGGCAGACAACGCAGAACCTAAACCGGGTGTCCCTCGGAATCCCTGACAACTTTTGTCCTAACAGATCGATTGTCCGAATATTCATATGCCCTAAACTAGTTTTCAGTACAGTCAGGCAACTTTTTAAGTTTTCCAATTATATAATTATATCTGCGGTGTATGTTTAGTTTAGGGTTGTATTATAACAACACTAAGAAGTTTTAAAATTTAAGCGGAAATGGCTTTAGGATAAACGAAAATTCGGCCAATCGATGCATTACGACAATTGACGATTCTGCATTATATAAAGGAACCGCTTTAACCGTTATACCTAGAGCCTAGAAATTTGAAAGGAATATTACTTCGGTGTACTAAATAATAAGACCTACTTTTTCGAAAATGGATCCCCAATGGGAAGAAATAGACGGAAACGGGGGAATAAATATGGGTATGAAGTCGCTGGCATAAAATAAAATAAAAAAGTAAACACGGATAAATAATTTTTTGTTGGTTATTTTATCTTATCTACCCATTGGCTTCCTCTTTCATCTACGTTATAATTAATCACGCAAATCTAGGCTAAAACAAACTGAAAGCGTTCAAAAGAAATAACAGTCTAAATGGGAAATTACAAGCAGGACGAAAAGCAACCTTTTTCCTATTTCTAGGTCACAGAAGATTGATCACCAAATTAAGAAATAACCAAAAAAGGCCGCATATACTGTAAAAATAATGGTCTGGTCCTTGGAATTTGTGTTCTTACCCAGTATATACCTACTGTCTAGTTAATAAATTATATGAAATAAAGTTATAATCATGTATGAATTATTACGCCCCCTAACGGGAAATAGTGGGGTAGAGCGGGGAACTAATTCTACACGTAAGATAAGGTACGAAGTCGCGGGTATACATTTGTGAGACGTTTAGGTACTTCGAAAGCAAAAATTCCTTGTAGCTATTGCTAAGATTATTTAGGTAAAGTGTGACTAAAAATATTGGCAAATAACAAAATAAACGATCGAGCCAAAAATATTTCAGTATTTTACATCACGTTTTGACCTAAATTCTGGTGACTTCCATCAAATTTTCAAGACATTTTCTAAAGAACGGTTAATTAACAAAACTCCCACGTGGTCTTGACCTTTTGACATTCTTTTTCGTAATGTTAAGATATTTTTTTTGTGCTCATTTCAATTATGAACTTTTAATGTTGAAGACTATTTAAACACGTCTGCCAATTACTAAATAACCTACTATAAGTAACTTTCTAATAATATAATAACATTTTGTTCCGCTTTTGTACCTTTTGTTTATTTTGTACCTTTGTAATCTTTCTTTGTTCCTGGTTTCTTTATATTTTCTTTACAAAGTGTAAAACGAAGTTGCCTTTCACGTCTGTCTGTCTATCGGTCTGTCTGTGTATCCGCTAACTCTTCCTAAACCACGCAATGGTCTTGGCGGCTTCCATGAGCATATATTCCGACTTGTTAGGATTTAGAGACTGCCTAGTTGTTTAAGAGATTAAACACACATCTAGCGGTCCCGAGTTTGATTCCCAGTATGGGCAAATATTTTCGTGACGAGCGCGAGTATGTTTTCTATGTATCTAAGTATTTATTTCTCTAAATTCTTAAGTATTTATATCATTGTCTAGTATCCACTATCCATAGTACAAGCCTAGAGCTTCGTTTGGGACTAGGTCGATTTGTGTGAAGTCCCTTGATACATAGGGTAAAAGTGGGATAGTTGCCCCATGAGGATAGATGCCCCGAATTTAAAATCAAAATTTACAAACATTACACAGCCGCAACGAATGCTTTTAAGTAAAGGTCGCCCCCCCGCCCCGCCAATATGCGTTTGGCAGCCGGGTGCAACGGTCGATTCGCGCGTAATAAATAAAAGTTCGATGCTTCGCTCAGGGTCGCGGCGGATTACGATATTGAAGGATTTTTGGAAGTGTGTAACTTTTAATAGTGTGAAGTAAGTATATTTTATTTTATCGTTATTTTCAAGTGTATGGTTCAACTATTACCTATAAGTACAGGTTTGGAAATTTTACTAACAACATTATTATTTTTTAAATAGGGGCAATTGATAATTGATAATTGTACATGTTTAGGAACTTCACCAACTGCTGTGGTTCAGCCAGATGTGGCTCTTGATACTTCTGTGCTATGTTCTCCAAAAGTAGTCTTAGATAAGTCCCCTAGACAAATTAGTAATACTAAAACTATTATTTATTCAGATCAGATAGGGTCTGGAATGGGCTCCATGCTAAGAAATAAATTGACACAAAATGTAACAAATTACTGTTATCATAATGCAAGTCTTATGCAATTATGTGACTTAATATCAAAGGGAAGCTATGACAGTTCTACTACTCTAGTGATTTTAGTAGGAAACAGTATAGGCATAGATAAGGCTAGTGTAGATAGATTAATGTCAATATTAAACATTATTGAAGAGGCCGGGATTGGTAAAATTATACTTTGTGCATTACCATATTCACAAAATATGCCATATAATTATAATAATAAAATCGCAAATTTAAATTCCTTAATGTATAATGCTATTTGCTGTAATGGTAAATATCATTTCTTCGACTTAAATAAATTCATAAAGCGCCTCACGCTAACATCTGAAAAAATTCATTTGCCAAAGAAATATATTTTGACTTTGGTAGAACTATTAGCCTTTAATATAGAACCAAATAAGTACAATAGTGGCACAAATGCCATTCCTAATCATTTAAACTAAAGTATAGGACAGCGGAAACACCTTTGAGTATAAATATAATTCACCAAAATATTCAAGGGTTTTCCAGCAAAGAATTAGAAGTAGGATTATTTTTAGATACTGAAAATGTTCAAATTATGTGTGTTACAGAACATTGGCTTAGACCGGATCAATTAATTTTTGATTTTATAAATTTCAAATTAGTTAGTTTTTTTGCTAGAAAATCCGCCATTCATGGTGGTTCTTTAATAATTGCTAAAAGTACCGTTAAGTCCAAAGAAAGGAAAGATATTGTTAGGCTATCCATAGAGAGGCTTATAGAAATCTCTTGCATAGAACTAGAAAATTACATAATTATTTGTGTTTATAGACCACCATCAGCTGATTTCAGCACATTTGAATCTACTATGGAAAATGTGTTAAAATTAGCATGTAAAACTCAAAAGCATGTTGTTGTCTGTGGAGATTTTAATGTTAACTTACTAGAAACGTCAAATAATACTATTAAGATCTTAAGTTTATTTAAATCTTTTAATTTAGGTAATTTGTTCTTTGAACCTACACGGATAGGTATTTCAAGTGCTACCTGCTTAGACAATATTTTTTGTAATTGTGAATATTTGGATAAGGAAATATTTAACTGCTTTAATTCAGATCATAGTGGTCAAAAGGCTTCTTTTCTAAATGATTTTAATCAGGAACCACAGACAATAACATACAGACACATAACTTGCAATCGTTTAGAACTATTTAAAAATAAAGTTCAGAGTAATCTCTGTGGGTTATCCTTTTCGCATAATGATTCTAATAGTATTTATAAAGATTTGTTTGGTGTAATTCTTCATCAATTTAATAATCATTTTAAGATGAAAACTATTTCTAGGTCAAAAACTAAGTTTAGTGAATGGGCTAGTGTAGGCATTCATAAAAGTAGAAATAGGCTTTATGAACTTTACAGAGAGAGGGAGGAGAACAAGAACGCTGACTTCTTAGTTTACGTTAAGAATTATTCAAAGACCTTCAAGCAAGTTTGCTTGACTGCTAAGTCAAACTTTCTAAGTATTAAACTCAAAGCTTCTGACAATAAGGTAAAAACTGTGTGGAAGATAATAAATAGAGAAACAGGTAAATCAAAAACTCGTGATAATAAAATCGCTCTAAACAATGGTGACAAACAAATCATCTCAAACAAAGACGTGGCCTTAGCGTTCGAAGATTATTTCTCCACCATAGCCATTAATACCACGAAATGTCTTCAATCATCTGCGACTGAAGCTCAAAAATCACTTTGTGCTAATGTAACTAAATGTAATGTTAGCTTTGATTTTAGCTATGTAGATTCAGCTACTATTGTTAAGGTATTTAAATCGCTCAGTTTAAAAAAAACTGAGGATTTATGGGGAACTTCAGTTAAAGTCATCCATCATGTCATAGATATAATTGCACCTCACTTAGCTTTAATCTACAATAATTGCATTTCAGAGGGGGTCTTTCCAAATCATACCATACCACTTTTTAAATCAGGTGATATGAGTGATTTAACGAATTTCCGTCCCATTTCTATTCTACCTGTTTTAAGTAAAGTTTTTGAGAAGTTAATGTTAAATGATATGTTAGGTCACTTCAATAGAAATAAACTGCTTAACAGTAATCAGTTCGGCTTCACCAGAGGACGATCCACAACTGATGCAGCATCTGTACTCATTAAATATATATACAATATTTGGGAGAAATCTTGTGATGCAATAGGAATTTTTTGTGACCTTTCCAAAGCATTCGATTGCGTAGATCATGCGACTCTTATATTAAAATTAGAACATTATGGTCTGACTAATAATTCTCTAAATCTCATGTCCTCATATCTTAGTGATAGGACACAAACAGTTGTTGTAAACAGAACACAGTCCATTGGAGCAGCTGTTAAATTAGGTGTGCCTCAGGGCTCCATATTAGGTCCTTTCTTATTTTTGGTTTACATTAATGACTTACCACCCATGATAGAGAATCTTTGTGATATTGTGCTATTTGCTGATGATACATCATTGATTTTCAAGGTAGACCGAAAATCCGTCAATTACACTAGGATAAACGCCACGCTAGGTAAAGTACTTAATTGGTTTACTAGTAACAATTTGCTACTCAATGCTAGAAAAACTAAATGTGTTAGGTTCGCTTTGCCTAATGTTAGACCGGTAGAATCTAGTATATTTCTAAATGGCGAGTGTTTGGAAATGGTAGATAAGGTGCTTTTCTTAGGGATAACTATAGACAAAAACTTACAATGGAGTCCCAACATAGCAGTACTAGCAGGTAAATTAAGTTCTGCAGCTTATGCTGTTAGGAAAATCAGGCAACTTACGAATGTTGAGACAGCTCGCTTAGTTTATTATAGTTATTTTCATAGTGTTATGTCATACGGTATTCTGGTTTGGGGAAAAGCTGCTGACATACAAACTATATTCGTGTTACAAAAAAGAGCCATCCGTTCTATATATAACCTAAACTCCCGTGATTCTTTAAGATTACTATTTAAAGAAATTAGTACTTTGACAGTAGCGTCACAATTTATTTATGAGAATATTATTTATGTCATTAAAAATCAGGACTCTTTTATTAAGAATTGTGATATACATAATTTTAATACAAGAAATAAAAATAAAATAGCTATTAAAAAATTTCGTGTTCGTAAGGTTTTTAAATCATTTGTAGGTCAATGCATCCATTTCTATAATAAATTGCCTGACGAAGTTTTAAAGTTACCATTTACAGTACTTAAAACTTACTTGAAAAAGTCGCTGATGTCTAAAGCTTACTATAGGGTCGAGGACTATCTATCAGATAAAAGTGCTTGGCTTAAACTAAACACCCAAATAACTTAATAATAACTTAATCGTAAGAAATATGTACTTAAACATTGTATATTGTCTAGGGGACACGGTTTCTGTAGGAGAATGTATCGAAACTTTTTATGTAGTTGTATTACACCATCATAATTAAGTATAATTTTCATAATTATTTTCTATTACTTACTACTAATTAGTTCTGGAGAAAATTCAGAGTTTTGACACATTTTCCTGCTCAACTACGCGTGAATACATTTATTTCTTATCGTATGTTAGATTCATTGTTTTATATAATGATAGGTTAAGTTTTAAAATTGTATATTTAAAAAACGACTAACTGTTGAGTTTCTTGCGGCGCTTCTTCTCAGCAGTGGTCTCTTGCGAAGCGCTGGTAGATTTTTGACGTGTAAAAGTGCCCGTGCGGCCTACTTACTGAATAAACATCTTTTATCTTTTTTTTTATCTTTTATGCCTATCAAAAAGGATAGATGCCTCGATGCCTTGTGAGTATAGATGCCCTTAAGGGCATCTATCCCCATAGGGTTTAAGGTGAAGCTTGCATGGCCTTTAATTTTATTAACGCTTGGTTTTAGCATGCCCCGTAAATATCAGAGGAAGGCTGGCGCTCGTGCACGTGGTCAATGGAGGCAAGAGACCTTAATAGCCGTTTTGGATGAGATATCAAAAGGCAATATGGGAATGGGGAGAACATTAAGGAGAAGATTTTTAAACAAAAATACTGAAAAAAAAACACTGGGTGGGTAAGCAAATGTTTCTTGACTGGATCGATTTAAAAAACACATTTACCAAAAATAATGAAACTGAGATTACCTATAAGTACTGTTTTTTTTTTTTCAGGAAAGCATCCTATTCTTGATTTTGCTAACGAAAAACGTTTGGTGGCGCACTTCCGGAAATTGGAAAAAGCTGGTTTGTTATAATTTTAACCACAGTCTTATGTGACATTTAAACAGATTAAAATAAAACATATTAATTATACTTGGCTTTAATTAATCCCAAAGGGCAACTATCCTCATAGTGATAAAAGCATCAGGGCATCTAACCCATACAATAGGCATCTATCCTCACAACTAGTACTCTGAAAATATATTTTTTTTAAATATTATTGTTATTTTTTTACGCAATTGCTCTTAACCACGTAGTAACTAATAGACATGGTTTTCATTACAAATAATAATCTGTTGATTTATTATTGTATTTTCAGAAATAATTGACATTTTCAAAATGTGGGGCAACTATCCCACTTTTACCCTACATACATAGATACCTTCACGCCTGTTATCCCAGACTGAGGAAGGCAGAGCTACAGAATTACCTACAACTTTAAAAACTTGTTGATAATTCTGTAACCACATTTTGTACAAATAGGCGAAGATGTTTACCAGCGTATTAGTGACAGGTTGCCCATCGGCTAAAAATGCTACAAGCCTATATTCGTATTTATGACATCCACGGGAAGACAGTATTCTAACCCGGCAACCACACAGGGTCCCTTGTTATTGTTATTTGTTTTTTTTAATCAAAAATATCTACTGCATTATTTTGTTAGTGTCCAATGTGTCGCAACTCAATATTACAAAACATCAAAACAATATGGGAATATTTTTGATCAAAGCTGAATGAATAGAGTATTATATTACACACATAATATTGGTGTGTGTAATATATTATAGTAGATTGTACAACAAGGGCATAAAACAAACCATTTTTTTCCGAGACTTATGGTATCCAACCGAGCCGGCAGGCGAGGTTGGATAATTAAGTCGAGGATAAAATGGGTTTTAAGACCGAGTTATACACTCTGCTTTTCACTTCGATTACGAGGAAATAAAACAGTGATAACTGATAATGTAAAAAAACTTTAATTAAAATGTCTGTTCAATAAGTTCTTTTGAATTTTTTTCCATGAGTGTGTTAGGTGTGAGCATTTCCTCTTCACTAGACGACATTTTAACTAAATTCCATAACACAACAAGTTTTGCAAAGAAAATAACTAATTAATAGTCCAAAACCTCTTTCCCGCCACTGTATTTCTGTCTAATTTTTTTATTATTTTCTGTTTGCGATTTTTGACTTAGGTCGAACGCAATACTGCCAAGTTTATACCTACGTTGATTTTTTTAAGTTCTTGTTAATAATGCTTGTTTTTAATAGTTTTAAATTTATTTTTTGTTAGATGTAACTACGATGCAAATATAAATAAAATTAAGTAAATTTATTCAAATAACATGTTTATTTAATGTAGTCACCTCGTCTGTCTGGCTGTAGGGCTTAATTGTCTTAGTAGATGACGACAACCATTTATGCACTAGTGCATAAAATGCGATTTTATGCAGCCTATAGCCAGCATAAAGACGGACTTTACGAGCATGAGAAGTGAAAATACTCTATTCATTCAGTTTTGATGGAGCAATAATAACTAAAACATATTTAGACTGACGCAAATTATGAACCTGCTAAATTAACGTGCAAAGTAACTAGGAAATTTAATTATTGCAAATGAAAAATTCTCCAGTATGAAACTACAAAATTGTTTCCTGTATAAGTTGGTATTAACCTAAATGTTTATTATGAGGTCTGTTTTACTTCTTAGCGAAGAAAGTCGAGTGTTGTGTTTATTAAAGTTTTATTTAATCTTTCGAGTGGTACCGACTAGTATTTAACCGACTTCCAAAAAGGAGGTTATCAATTCGACATGTATGTATAAAATATTATTGGAACTGCAATATTTTTATACGACTATAATAACCAATATAAATTTTTTTCAGGCACTTCCGGTCTGTATTTTTTTCCACGCTTTTCTTTGAAACTACTTATCAAATCATGATGATTCTATTTAATCGGTTTACATTCAGTTCTTAGGAAATCAAAAATACTGGAAAATTTTTAAATAATATTCATATAAACAGTTAAGACTGCAATGAAGATTAATATAATGATAAAATAAAAAATATGTTTCATAACGTTTTACATATTAGTTAAAATTTACCGTGGCCAAAAAGGGTGAAGGAATCAGTAATGGACAAGGCACCAATAATGGACACAGGATTCTTATTTTTCAAAAGACTGTCCAATCTCCGAAATGAACCATCTGACGAAGCATTTGGACGCCGGCTGAAAAACCTTTTATTGGAAAATCCATTATACTCAGTTAAAGAGTTTATGGACCTTGATTTATAATTTGTTTTGATTTAATTATGTATTGTTGTTTTTTATTATTTGTAATGTTTTGACTTATTTTGAGACGATCCTTAACGGTGATAACATTCATTCATTCAATCATACATTTGTTTTTAGAACAATCAAGGACCGTATGAAATTTGAATTAAGAGTGAAGTGTTTATTTCTGGTGCCTGTCAGCTAAAAGTGTCCATTATTGGTACCGTTTTAATTAAGGCTTCCAGTTTATTTCGCGGCGTCGTTACTTGTTTCATGTTGGAATAATATTATTTCCATCTCGCGCTTTATTTTACTAGTCCATAACGGTTTTATTAAAAGTCGGTATTGTTTACGACGCATCGTATAGGACTGGGTATACTTATAGGATTTATTAGCGGTTTATGTGGGCCGTTGTGGATTTCACTAGGTTCTGTTACGGCGCATGGACATTTGAATTACTATATTTATTTAGGATATTTATATGTTTTTAAAATTGTTTTATTCAGTTTGCACCTCATGTCTTCTTTGTTAGGTTGTCTTGAAGAGATCGCTATTTAGCGATAAGAGCGCCTGTTGACTATGTAATTTTTTCTTTATTTTCCTGTATATACTTGTTGTGTGTATTTATGTTATGTCGTTTGGATCTTATCTTATCTAATGTTCTTATTTTTTTTATTAATGGCGAAACAACGCGGTATTCTGCAGTGATTTCGCCAATGTCAAAGTCAGAGGAGTAAATCAGTAAAGAGAATAAATCAAAATTAAAAGCTGGACATGTTTTAATCGGCCCTCTTTCCTTCCCGAAGGTTACCGGGTTGTTTTATGTTAGGACAGGTTGTGCAATTACCCTTTTACAAACGCATCTGTTTTAAGATGCAAGTTTCCTTACTTCACCGTAAGAGCATCTCGGCTACCTAATGTATAGTCACGGTAAGAAAAGGTTCATCACTTTTCGACTCTGTTTCAATGCTTTTAAGGTCCAAAAGCGACGAACGTTTTCTTATCGTGACTATACTTCAATTAGAATGAACACGGTGGTTCGAACCCGGTACCTTACGATCACGAGTCTACTCCCTAAGCGACTAGGCTACCGACGCTCTTTCCGTTTTGATCGGAGTCATGTTACCGCCAAGCAGCAGTGCTTGCAATATTGTGTTCTTCATATAGTGTGGGGATAAGACAACCGGTAAAATAACTAGCGTAACTAACTAGCTTTTCATTGAGTCTTTGGACGTTGTGTTTTTTATGGCCCATTTTTGTATTATTTGTGATTTGCCTGCAAATAAAGCGTATTATCTATACTAACATTCTAAAGCTGAAGAGTTTGTTTGTTTGCTTGAACGCGCTAATCTCAGGAAGTAATGGACCGATTTGAAAAATTATTTCAGTGTTAGATAGCCCATTTATCGAGGAAGGCTAGAGGCTATATCATACTTACATACTTAAACCGAAGCGAAGCTAGTTGTGTTATATAAGGAATGGCAACGCATTAGCAGTTTTAGGAATGCATTTTTGGGATACGGAGGTGGCATGCGTGTTCATTTGCACTGTCCTTGCCATAAATAAAGCAAATAAAACCGAACGAATGGGGGAAAAAAGTGCGGCAGTAGTTCGGCCCCGGACTAATCAATCGAACTACTGAAACTAGAGGGACTTAATAGTTGTGCAAAGGGAGCACCGCTCTTCCTTATGTGGGTATCCGGTCTATACATTGATAAGTTATAGGGGGTAATTAAAATACAAATTCTTATTTGCAGGTTATACGAGACATGCCTTTCGATTAAATAAAAATTGTATACGTTCGTTGAAAGATGTTTCTATAAAATAATAGGTACCCAATTTCCCACGTCTTCGTATAGCTAAAGATATAAACTACCTAATAACAGCTACAGCGGAATAAACTCAGGTGATCAAACACTACACTACTATAAACAAGGGGGGTGCTCAAATTGAAGATTCTTGCGGGACCTGGAGCGTCTAGGTAGATGCGGCAGTTATATTCAAACACAGTAAGTTTTGACATTTATTTTGGGTATATTTTTGTGCAGAACTACTTTAAAGTATAATTTAAACTTTCGTGAAACATGACATCTGTGACGCCATTTTTGTACAGCTCCAAAATGAACTTTTTTAACTTCATTTTAACAGTCACACGTGAAACTTACTCTACTCGGTGAAACCATATTGCTTTTAATTACTTATCGTATTGTTTATAACTGGGCTTCCACTAAAAGTAAATAAGTCAAGCCATGTCAAAAGCCATATGATTTTACCTAGTAGAATAGAAACTCTGAATAGCTAAATTATATTTTTAACATTTTTGAGAAAAAGTTATAACGTCAAATACTAGGAGTGCATAATCGTTTGGGAGACATCCGCGCTGTGTCGTGACGCCCGCCAGCCCGCCGCCCGCCCGCCGGTTGCCCGCACTGCCTACAATCTAATATTGTAAGTTTCGCTATGCCACATAATTACCGCTGCGCTCCTGGTGCTTTATTTTAACATGCAATTACTTTTCTTTCCTTGGGTGGACATATCAATTAACTTTTTTGAGTGATGTATTTTTTTATTTCATTGCATATGTTTGAGAAAAGCACAATACGTAGCTAGCCTCGGAACTATCTGGCCTCGCTACGCTCGGCCGTCTATATCACTCGGCCGGCAACCCCCTACTTCCCGGACTCTCTAGTAATGTACTATTATATACTCGTATCACTTATCCCACCTATATTAATTCCGGCTCCGCATCTGTTAGACCCACATCCTGTACAAGCGACAATATTTACATTACTAGAGGGAACCAAATAATCCCACGCCTCAGCTGAAGAACGTCGTACGTACACACGCCGTGCGCGGATAATGTCGTAAGAAAATTTTAAAAGGTAATGGAATAGTTATTTTAGATGTAGGTGAGAAAACCTCGGGTTAAGAGAGTCTTAAATTAATTTACGGTCATTTTATCATTAGGCGTGTTACTATTTCATGCTGCAACGGGTAGATGATATGGATAGTGGTAGGACCTTATGCAGGGTCGGTTTGGATTGTTACTCGTACCACCATCCTATCGTTTAACCTACCAGTAAACAGCAGTGTTTTCATTTTTGTGTTCCGGTTTAGGGATAAGACAAACGGTGGATTTACTATCATAGAGGCTTTCCATCTTAGTCCTCATATCAGTCTTGCAAATGTCTATGGGTCACAGATCCCACTTACAATCAGGTGGCCTGTCTGCCCTCCTCTAAGACAATAGGCAGTATCACACATAAATCTCCTGTAGCAATATCAACCTCATTACTAACAGAATAGAATTAAAACTACTTTGGGTATTGGGTTTCAGTTACTGCTTAGGAGGGCAGCCGTGGGCTCGTTCGCCTTCTCCATGACATTAAGAAAAAATCCGTCTGTTTTTTGCCCAATAATAATTATGTAGAAAATAAATAAAAAAACCATAATGAATTCAGATCAAAAACATTTTCTTCTTCTTCCACACATTTGATACCATATCCCAACAAAGGTTGTCTGGAAGAAATTGCTTATCAGCGATAAGATCGCCTGTTTTTTACCTGTGTTATCTTTAATTGTGCTGTTTCTCTGTAATATTTTTCGTTGCTTAAATACAAAAGCGACACAAACCAAAATGTGTTTGTGTTGCATTTAAAATCGGAACGCTATTTACTTTAAGTTTTAAATTAAACGATATTTGTTTTTGATTTGTGGCGCTTTTGTATTAAAGCAGCGCAGCGTTTTGTTTGGTGTACAATAAAGTGTTTTGTATTGTACCTCCTTTTTGTGCAGTCGGGTAGCAATACAAACAAAAACAACTCCACCCACCCCTACGCTCGCACCTCAAACAACATTCCTATGTTTTCACATTAACAACTTAATCGCTCAAATCTGAAAAAATAGCAAAAAACTTTTCCCGTTACATTCGACCGGTTTTTGCGGAGTTTCATCAAAAAGTTCGGGGAAACTGGAAGGGCAAGGAATAAAGCCATCAGTTATCCCCGGGTTTGTTTTAGATAAAACGTTGACTTTGCAATCTTGACTCGAATTAAGGTGCTGCCTGGCTCACGAAAAGGAAAACGTTTTTGAAAAAGAAAGCATTTAAAAACCGACTGCATTTTTATACTGTCGTCGATATACGTATGAATGTATGAATTAATTATATTTATTTTACAAAGTAAGTGACAGGTCACGGAATTACATTGGAATCGTCAAAAATATACACAAATTTTAATATAATCAAAACTAAAAATAAGAAGTGCATGACTCGATGTATGAATGTGGAAGAAGCGAAATAAATCTGTCAAGATCGTAGCAAGTGGAAAGAAGTGGTCTCTGCCTACCCCTCTGGGAAACAGGTGTGATTTAATGTATATAGATATAAGAAGTCAGGATAGCAAATAACAATACAGAACTAAGGAGTAATCATTATCACTGTTAAGAATCGTCTTAAGAATAGCATGCAACCAAATGCAACCATGACTTATTAGAACATCAGAAATAGTAAAAACAACAATTCATATTAAATTATAAATTAAGGTCCATAAACTCTTCAACTGTGTTTAATGGATTTTCTAATAAAAGGTTAATAATTGTCATTTTGCCATAGTTGTTATTTCAATTTTAATAGATTAGGTATCCTTTTTCAACCGGGATGGTAAAAGGATCCTAACGATACCACACACATCTAAATCGGCTTAGTTTAGAAGTTATGGTGGAATAAAGAATCGAACATACATAACATGAACCCTGAAAATATTACAATCCTTTTTTTGGACAATCGTGTAAAAACTAATACCGTCCCATAATATATTTAACCTTAAGCTGACTTCAGTGTAACTGATCTTAAAATTCAACATTAAAATTATTTATTCCGTAAATTGGCCACATGAGAGCTCTTTTACACGTCGGACGCTTCGGCCAAGACTATTGTTGCGGAGAAGAAGCGCCGCAAGAAACTCCAGGCGAAGGTAATTTTTTCCATCATGAAATACAATAATACTTACTTAAAAGTGGGCAAGTTACGTAATAAGGTAATAAAGTAATAAATAGATAGGTAGGTCATTATTTTTATAACTAATGTTAACTTGTAATTAATGTCTAAGATGTAGATAATTATATTATTTTATTATTTTTATGGATTGGAAATGCTTTCTTACTTATGACGACGAGTTTAGCCTAGTTGCGGGTTCGATTCCCGGTGTGGGCAAAAATTTGTGTGATTGTTCCTGTCATGTATTTAAATATTTATTTCTCAATACAAGAATGATTATCGAAGTCTAATATCCATAGTACAAGCCTGGGGCTCAGTTTGTGACTAAGGGCGGATTCAACCGAACGAGAATAATATACCTAGATTAAACACCGAATTTGTATAGGCTAATCTCGGAGTAAGTCTTATTCCAGTTTGGTCAAATCAAACATAAGTCAATTTGTGATGAGATAATTGTCACCTGATATCAATTTCGACAAAGTCCCCTTTCGTGAACCCCACAATTTTCAGAAGCTGTATCGCTTCGGTAAGTAGGAAAGAAATTTACATTTTAATTTTCTTTCTTTAGCACCGACTAAATTTAGTTAGTTGCGAATGATCATGACGAGGGCATCTTTCTTTGAGTAAATTGTTTAAGCTGCGGGAGAAATTAACTTATATTCAGGCAGCATTTATAAGGGCGGTATGAGTTTGACTAGAGCCTATTTCTACTTGTTATAGGTAAGTAAAGCCCCTGTTGCATTTAGTTTGATTTAAAACTAATATAGAATTTATCAAATTTCAATTTAAGAATGTCGAACGTTCTGTGTGTTGTGTTACAAGTTTACAACTAAGTACATACATGAAAGAGGCTTAACTTAAGTTTTTTATCTATGAAACCGTTTTGCCATTGAAATAATATCGTATTGTTTTTAAATCAGTCAATAATAATAATAATAATATCAGGGGACTATGTCACACCAATTGACCTAGTCCCAAACTAAGCTCTAGGCTTGTACTATGGGTACTAGACAACGATATAAATACTTATATAGAGAAATATATACTTAAATACATAGAAAACATCCATGACTCAGGAACAAAAATATTTACGCTCATCACACAAATATCTGCCCTTACCGGGATTTGAACCCAGGACCTCTAGCTTCGTAGGCAGGGTCACTACCAACTAAGCTATCGCGTCGTCAAAATTATTTAAAAGAACCAAGATACTCTTACCCTGTTGACTGTACAACAACTTTAATTGCTGAGTCCCCATAGAACCATGACACTGTGACAGTGTTAAAACAGGAGAAAACTATTACGTCGAAATTATTCATTGCGACAGGGTTGTTTCCTGCCTCAAGAATCAACATAGTTCACTGTAGCATAACATCCTTTTTAGCCTATGGCACTTACACGTTCATAACGAAACATTTTACTAAAATAGCTCTTATTTTAATTGAAATGAAATGAAATCTTGATTTGCTAGAATACGTTAAAACAAGGTCTTAAGATTAATGATAGAAACAGTATTCTGTTGACTCACAAACGACATGGAAAATATTATATTTATAATCTAAAAATTCGAATCACTCCCAATAATTTAAAAATACATACATGCGATATTTCGATACCTACTTTATATTTAATTAGTGGCTTGCAGGCTTGAGGTTGGCTTAGTTCAGGAGCTATAATTATATGTATACATAAATAGATTCTTAAGCTCCACCTTTTTTCTTAGCGCATTCTATTAAAGAACAGGATAATTTATTCGATAAATCCGATGTCATTTGATCATGCACTAAGTGCCTCAGAACCACGGTTACCCTATCAAGTTTAAAATCAATATCTCCAACCGCGGGCGCTCGCAATCAAAAACCATTTCATCGACAGTATATTTAATGAAATACCATCCATCATCTCTATTCATTGGATACCCCAGTTAGTTACTTTGGGTAAAACTAAGGTTTATTTTTGAACCTTGTGCTTTGGGGATAGGGATGATTGTTGGTTTGTTGTTATGAGCGGCGTTTTGAATTTGCTAGAGTTGAAATTTGAGACGTAAGTAATAATGTTGAAGTGTCTTCTAAAACTAAAGTTATACAGGATGGTGTTTTTTTTAGTATCTATTTATATTTTCTACATTTTAAATAGGAGAATCACACACACGAACACACACACACGCGTAAGTCTAGCGAAAATTACACTTTTGGAGTTATATATTTCCTAAACGGTCCTCAAACCTAAAAAATATAAACATATCATTAAGAACAATGATACCTCATTCGACTACAAAATGTAAAAAAAAATCTTTTTCACCTCAGCAGCTCAAACAAGCAGGTTTTGCTGCTTAAAAACAGTGAGCAAAATTCAATTTTGCTGCGAGCGAGAGGCAAAGTAGCTTTTTAATTATTTTTTTTAAATGCCGTGTGCAGTGCTGGGGCTACTCACAACATTCGAAAAAATTTAACTTCACTTTGTTCTGTCACTTTCACTTCGATAGGAAAAAAGCGAGAGATAGAAACAACTTGATTCGAAGTTCGATTTTCAAAGGCCACACATAGTAGGCCCAAAAAGAAACGCACGTTCGGATGCACACATAACCGTAAATTGCAAATAAAACTATCTGTTCAAGTTTGAAATGTGTTTATTATAACTATTTTATACAGTAGGTACAATCATTTTTTTTATTTAATGTTTTGAAGACAAAATTAATGAAAAATAAGAAGTTTATCATGTATCTTCATAATTTTGTTATCGTTTTAACAATCTTTAATTTCGTGACATAAACCGCGGGGGCAGTTTCAGAACGCATTTCAAAAATAGCGGGATTATTGTACTTAAAAATAAATAAATGTAATGTAATGTAAATGACGATGTAATTTTTGTTAATTTGTCCGCCATAGCCAATAGCCATAGACAAGGCCTAGTTAGGTTTTTTTAAAGCCACAGACTACATAAAGCTGTATAAAGTTGTGTTTGCACTACGGCATTATCAAGTTGAGTGACAGGTTTTATCTGTTTCATGTTTATTTTTTCCACTTTTTATTTTATTAGTATTTTGCAAAAATGCTTGAGATTGATGCATATGCGATCGTGTCGTTATTTAGTCGTGTATTCACCAAATGGTCACAACGGAAGATCTGCGTTGGCCCTACCAGCTTCACGCTGTGTTGTTCTCGCTGCTGAGGTGAAAAGTTGTATGTCTCACACGAGACCAAAGTTTTTTACGTCTCGTATCTTTGAATCCCTCGCTACGCTCAGGATTCTAACCTAGAATCACTCGCTACGCTCGTGATTCAATAATAGAATCCTTCGCTTACTCGGGATTCAAAATCATCACTCGCAGCAAAAACCAACTTTGCTCTCTTGTTGAACAAATAACTATTGCTTTACTTGTTTGGGAGGAACCTAAAAAACAAATTTTCAAGATATTATTTCACGACTTTGTTGATTTATTTTAAATGTATAACTATGCCAAAATACCGCTTTGTAAGAGTCTATGAGCCAAACCACTGACAGACGGATATGGCAAAACTATAACGGTTCTTTGTTAGCTACGGAAATAAAGTATACTTTATTAAGGACAGACATCCAAAACTTTAAAACTAACTTTCACAATACTTAAGCACAGTCTATTTTACTAGTAGTTACGATTCCTCGCTATCTGTTTATCGAACAATAAAACTCCTCAGACGGTATAAAATAAAATAATTTCTGAAGCATTTTCTCTTCGGAGAACATCTCCGTTGGGTCGAAAACAAGCCGTTTCTAAGTTAAGGTAGAAGTTAGCAACTGTAACTATTCAACGGAACTCGTTTGATAGAACCTCGAAAGATGGGATCGAGAATTCTTTAGGGTGAGGGCATAATGATAAGAGCAGCGAATTATTGACAACATATTATAACAAAATTCGGAGAAATACTGGAAAAGAGCCGAATCTTAAGTACCCGAAACCGACGTGCGTGCATGACTCGATGTATGAATGTGGAAGAAGCGAAAGAAATTTGTCAAGATCGTAGTGGAAAGAAGTGGTATCTGCCTACCCCTCTGGGAAACAGGCGTGATTTAATGTATGTATGTATACAGTGTGTTACCAGCACCCTGGCTTTTTTTAAAGTACCTAGGTTAAAATAACGTGTATCTGTAACGTAACTATGACATTAATTTAATTAATAAACCACTTTTCAGGCTTTGTTAACTTTCTACCAAAATGTTAATTGCCAGCAATGTAAAGCACAGCAATTTGACAAGTGTAAATGACAGTCGACGGATACTTTGATTATTATGATCTGCCCCCGTACCACGACATGCCTTGTACCAAGCAACAGCGATACTTATAACGATGAACACGCAGAACATGCACTACGTTAAAAATGGACAGTATCTAAGAAAATTAATTGTGAAGTTATTTTAGTTATTTTTTAATTGATAATATTTGCAAACAATTGCTAAAGTAACGTGTTATCGGCAGTTTTAATAAATGCCCGCATGCCGGTAACACTCTATATTATTACAAAGTTATTTTTCGAATACTTAACTGTTCTTTCCTTCTAATTCATAAGCACAAAACAACTAAAGTATGCTTTGTCTTTATCTTTCAAAGTGACATTTAGATTCGAAAGAAAGTGACAAAGAATATTTACTTACTTAGTTATTAACTAAAATCACAGAGCAAGATAACAATAACAAATTAAACTACAAGTCAATGTATATGCATATGCATAGGTAAGCAATGTATATGTTTGGCCAGCGTTCTGTGAGTCATAGCCGGTACTGGCTGAAAATCAGCGCTGTAGGTGTCTGACACTTCGGCATTTTGCTGAGCCAGTGTCCATTTCACCACCGCGAGGACACACATTTGCGTGCTATCCCAGTTTCCTTCACTGTTTTGTTGAATCATTTGTATATTTGTGTGTCTTATGGTTAATAAATGTATTTCTTCTTCTTCTTGTTCTTCTAAGTAAATGTTTATTGTACTAAAATAATTACACAAATATTAAAATGTAATAAAAGTAGTAGTTATAAAGGTGAAGTATAAAATTAAACCTGTTTTAAATAGTTTAAGTAATTCTTTGTGGTCACAAAATGCCCTCTCGAGAAGCCAGTTTTACTACCCTCCTCATAGACATCAATTAAATTTAATGCTTGTTTAGTGACTTGTTGTCTTATTTTATTACTATAAAAAAAAATACTAAAGCTACAGCAGCCACTTTAATCAAGCATTAAATTTGATTGACGTATCTGAGTGGGCAGTAAGAGTTTAATTTAAAAAAGTTATATATTCCTTTGTACACCCAAGGGCCCACGATTTTGATGAAACCTAGCTAAAAACCACCCCTAGAAAGCCCGCTTTCAAATAAAAAAATGGCATCCAAATCGGTTTACCCGTTTAAAAGCTACGGCGCCACACACACATGGCAGTGAAACTTATAGCACCGTTTTTTCTTTACTCAAAAATGAGCAACAAATAATGTCAACCTTGAAATCAAATTCATAAAAAAATATAAAGATAAAATATATTTATTCAGTAAGTAGGCCGCACGGGCACTTTTACACGTCAAGAATCTACCAGCGCTTCCCAAGAGGAGATTGCCGAGAAGAAACGCCGCAAGAAACTCAGCAGTCAGTCGTTTTTTAACCATATTTAATACTACAATGATACTACTTAGTCTAGCATTATATAAAGCTATAAATATTAAATTAAATATAATATCAAACATCATGCGTAGTTCAAGAGGAAAACATGTCAAAAATATTACGAGAGAGATAAAGGGAGATAAAGGAAGAAAAAATGAAGAATAAAAAAAAACCAAGACAACAAAATAAAAGTTTGAAATGTTTTCCTACATCAACGGTGTCCCCTAGACAAACAAGTTCAAACATACGAGTTTTATTCTCTGATAATCAGGAAGATTCAATATCACTCCCGACTTGATGCTACTCCTAAGTTCGATCTGAAAGGGTTTAAGTTATAATACGTCATGTTTATCGCATAATATATTATATCGCAAACTTTAGTACAGCTTAAGGGTATAATTAAATAAATTGACGCAGGCGGCAGCTCATGGGTTGACTCGATTATCGGTAAACCCTGCGATAGCCGGGTTAATTTAAGTTATATAGTTAGCCCGAGACTTCATCCGTGAAGGGTTAAATTTTAATGTTACATCGTTAATAATCTATAAAACTGACTAACAGAGAACGCACAGCCTAATCTTGGACCTGGGGACTTGGAATCTGGAGGGAGTGGTCACTCATAGGGCAATGGAGAAATGAGGAGATCTGCATGAGAACCAAAGTCACCTATATTGCCCTATGACTTGGTAGACTTAAATGACAGCGGGCGGGGCACATTTGCGTTCGGAATTCAATATCAATTCAAAATTATGCTATTCGGAATTATGATTATGACTCTTTGGAAGGTATCCCGCCTTTTGGCCGAAATATAATTGGTCGAATGTATCGTTTCCCAACTGTTTCATTTGCCAACCCGCTTTTCTTTCTGTAACTGTAAATATTTCAGGATTAATTTCAGTACTGGGTGATTATCTCAGCGAGATTTTTTTTGCGGCGGAGCTGATAATCATAGTGTGGAGTCATAATTTTAGAAGTTTAAATTTTTTTCTGATTAAAACATACTAATTATTATATTAAGCCAAATCGCAAAGTGTTATAAAAGTCATTTATGTTTATTAAAAAAAAATATTTTTGTCGAAATAATAATTTTGGTGTGGCGTCCAGAACCTGTTGTTCTTGAAATATGATTCATTATAGAACCATAATATCCATTTATTTAACTTAAATTGCCATTACTTTAATTCCTCATTACTTTATACATCATATAAGAACATATAAATAAGGATAAGTACATTTATTGATACTCAAAACTAGGCCCTAAAGGTTGTCCGGGTGAAATTGACAATTTTGGTGGTAATTATTGAATACGATTTTGTCGTCGAACGGAACGCAATAAGACCACCAAACGGGAAGTAACCTGTTCGTTCAGTTCGACTCGAGCCTTAAAGGATGACACACGTGCCATATCTTGCCAGATCTGTCCGCCAAGAACGTAACTACCTAATTTTGGTGTGTTAAAATACTTTTTTATGCAATTTTAATGGTATATGTAATTAATGACTGAGTAATATTTGTTCGTGTTTGAATTTAATGTAAGGCGTGTTAGCCGTCTCATTTTCAAAATATAAAGTTAATTTCGAAGTGTATGTTACTGTTTTTTTTTAATCATTTTTTTTATGCACGTTTCCTAATTTTGGTGAACCAATTTTGGTGGTTTTGGTGGCAATTTGAAATCCACCAAAATTGCTTGATGCCACCAAAATTGTTAATACTATGTTTAGTTCCATATTTATCACCATATATTTTGTATTTACAATATTCTTGACTCAGAACACTTATTTCGAGTAAAATAGAAACACTTAATCATACTTCATTCATACTAATATTATAAAGGCGAAAGTTCGTGAGTTTGTATGGATGTATGGATGGTTGTTACTCTCTTACGCAAAAACTACTAGACGGATTGTGATGGAATTTACCATGGAGATACCTTCTACCTTGGATTAAAACATACTCTACCTTAAATAATGCTATTCCCTCGGGAACTGTTTCTACGCGAACAAAGTCGCCACCGGAAGCTAGTTTACAATAAAACTAAATTACTTGTGTAAATTCATGGTAAAAATTAAAATTTGGGTATTACTGTCTGCTGGAAATGAAAAGAAAGTAAGGCTTTTTATAATCGTTTTAATTATAAATACCAAAATACATATTTTTTTATTAAGTACGATTTTCCTATGGATGGATGGATTTTTTTTGGATCATTTAGATCTTAGAGTCAAATAGTAAGTAATTAACAAATTTTACTTGTAATCAACAATACCTTATCCTAGGATATAATAAGATATTTTTTTAACTCAAGGAATTATATAACTCATATTAATATGTATTAATAATCGTGGACATCAGTCAGAAACCTATAATAATTGCACATAAAGTCATAGAAGTACAAACACTTTTTATATTTGTACTTAAATGACTTTTATTTAAATCTGGGAACAGTTGAGATCTTCGACTCTTCGAGTCAAACAATAAGTAGTTATAAAATTTTACTCGTAATCAACAATACTTTATTATACGGACATAATAAGTTCAATTCTTCGCTAAAGAAATATATTACTCATATTAACCTTAACAATAGTGGACATCAGTCAGAACCCTATAATAATTGTACTTACATAAAGTCATAGAAGTAGGTACAAACACTGAAGTACAAATATAAAAAGTGATTGTACTTCTATGACTTTATGTGCAATTATTATAGGTTTCTGACTGATGTCCAAGATTGTTAATGTTAATGTAAGTTATATAATTCCTTGAGTTAGGAATTGAACTTATTATGTCCGTAGGATTAATTATGGTTGATTACTGGTAAAATTTTATAATTACTTACTGTTTGACTCGAAGAGTCGAAGATCTCAACTGTTGCCACATTTAAATTATAATCAATGAAGTACAAATATAAAAAGTGATTGTACTTCTATGACTATGTGCAATTATTATAGGTTCTGATTGATACCCACGATTGTTAACGTTAATGTGAGTTATATAGTTCCTTGAGTTAGGAATTGGACTTATTATGTCCGTAGGATTAAGTATTGTTGATTACGAGTAAAATTTTATAATTACTTACTATTTGACTTGAAGAGTCGAAGATCTTAAAGATTATATTGTATTTTCGTATAATTAAAACGATTAATAAAACTCTTGATGTCTTTTCATTTCCAGCCGACAATTTAATAACCAAATGGTAATTTTTGAAATGAATTAGCACAAGTACCTAATTTTGGTGTAGATGTGCAATTTTGGTGGCCAATTAATCTAATTTTGGTGGGTACAAGCAATTTCGGTGGGAGCAAAATTACTAAAAACGTAATATCTCTAAAACTATTATGTATGATGAAAGGCCACTACTACACTTTATTGATTATGACTAGTTACGTATTATTTATATGAAATTTTGACTCAGAAATCAAAAATAAAAAATACCACCAAAATTTGATAAATTTCGAGCTTGTTGAAATTCACCCTACTATCGTGTAGAAACCTATAGGTTAGGTTAGGTTAGTTTTATAAAAATCCTGAAATATTTACAGTTACAGAAAAAATGCGGGTTGGCAAATGAAACAGTTGGGAAACGATACATTCGGCCAAAACATATTTCGGCCAAAAGGCAGAGAACCCTCTTTGGAATTATGTAGTGTACCCCCCGTAAAATAGATGGCCGATGGGGCGAAGACTTTTCGAGTGGCGTCCGCGAACCGGAAGACGTGGCGTGGACAGGGACCGCTGAACGCATCGTCGCATACGCAGCGCCGTATAGAATATTGGTCTACTTATATGTCCATTATGTACCAGGCTTGACACTAAAGTAACTGTTATACCATAGCTTACTGCTATTCGTAGCTGTTATACCCTCCAAACAAATGCAAATTGTAATATTAAATTTAGAATTTGAAAATTTATAGGTACTAAAGTCTTTCTAAATGAAATATTTGTATGCCAGCCATGGCAAAACAAGATGCGATCTGTGATAATTGTAACACCTTTTATATAAGCTTGTTTTTATACAAATAAACTATTTATTTATTTATTTGTTAGTGGGAAATCCAACAGTACAACCAACCAACCAACCAACCAACCCAACAACCAACTCCACCAACCCAACCAACCAACCCAACCAACTATTGAAGCATTTATTCATTCATTCAATCGTTCATTCATAAGGTAGTATTTTAACCCCTTATTAATGAGTTCTTATTGCACCACTACCAAACGCTCATTTTATGCTATCATAAAGGCTAAGGCTTTTATGACGTACACGTTTCCACTTGCTACAAGGTATTTTAATACTATTTTAATTGCACCAAAATCAAAGCCACATGACTGACACGCCAGGAAACCCGATCTAATATCGAGTACCGTCAACACGAATTTAAACGTCGATCTCTAGCTAAACAAACAAACCAAAACAGATGCGAGCGCGCCGCGGGCTGCACTAAGAGTGATAGAGAAGTTTTGGATATGGTATTTAATGTATTTCCTACCGGGTTAGTAGAATGACTAGGTTGCAAAATTACTGCACATCGCTTGCAGCCTACATCTTAAAATGTCTGACAAGGAAAGGTGCCTAACTGTCCGGCTCCGATATATATAAGAGAGTAATGTAAAACAACAGACACGTATTATTTTTTTAGCTGCCGAATCTTCACCTATATTGGGAGATAATAAAAGTGATGAAAAGTGACTAAACGCTCTAACTTCCGTAGTCAGTTTTGTTCACGCAAGCTGCTAGTTAATACTGGTTTGATTTTATGTTTGAGCACGTGTTTTTTTACACATACATACAATCACGCCTCTTTCCCGTAGGCATAGGCAGAGACCACTTCCTTCCACTTGCTACAATCCAGATAAACTCCCTCGCTTCCTTCACACTTATAAGTCTCTTCATACACGTGCGTCGATTTAGGGTACTCCTGAGTCGGGTAAAAACATCAGATCGGGGACGTATTAAGAAAGGGGTTCTTAATACGTCCCCGATCTGATGTTTTTACCCGACTGCCGAAGTAGAAGGGTAATGTGTTTATATATGTATGTGTGTTCCTTTGTAGCGCTCTAGAAGCTAAACGTGTGGACCCTTTTAGATGAGTCTTGTGTCAATCGAATTGTCTTAATTTTGTGTGTGTCACTAAAGACATGACGGCAATCATAATTCAATATTTTATCATTTTTAATTTTGAATAGTTATTTAGGTTTCGTAACGATTTAAAATTGGTTAGCAACAGGCGGATTTTTCCAAAAGTCCCCCTTCTGCGAGGTTCCAATTAAAGGCCGATTTGCCCTTCGGAACATTTGAACTTACCTGACAAATCCTACCTAGTAACTAAGATGATTTGAGATATAGGCTTCAAGCGATGTGGTAATTTTCCGTATAATTGACATAGGTTTTATATATATTTTAATCAAAATAATATGAGGAAGGGGTTTATTTTTTGGGAAAGAATAAAATTGCCGCCTCCATGTTACCACGCTCCTGTGCACCAGGTGTCACCTGCAGTGCAAATTGAACCGTCGTCTGTGGATACAACTGTCGCAGAGTGTTGGCATGACAAGTATTTATGGATCCCTGAACTCGTAATAATTATTCGAAGTTGGGGATCCAACTTGATTGGTACTTACAATTAGTGGATACATGACTGGTGTCATTCGAACCCTGTATATATGATGATCTTTTGATGCGGAGTCTCAAACGTAATTGGTTTTTGGCGTGGGAATGTGATGAGTATTGAGATTCATGTCTTTACCAGTACTTATAGTGGTGATAAATAATAGATTTAACGTGCAATTCTGAACGGGTAGTGATTCTCTGAACAACGACGGTCGGACGGACGGACGAGTGAATGTCCAAGCGGCGAGTTTTTAGTAGTCCCGTCAGTGTGAACAAACATATTTTAGCGCGTGCATTTTTAATTTAGCAGCATGGTTTCTGCCGATGGATCGAACGTATAAGGCTGCTTAATTGAAAATGCACGCGCTAAAATGTGCTTTGTTCGCTCTGACGGGACTACCTAAACTCGCCGCTGCGATTTCGCTCGTTCGTCCGCCCGTCCGTTGTTTTTGAGAGAATAACACCCCTGCAGATAGACCATATTGTGGTCTCTTTACATATTTTAACAGATACAGACCCATCGAGAGTCTACTGGGTTAAACCATATTGTTTTTGACTTGCTTTCGTAATGTTTTCAACGCGGCCGCCATTGCTGTTAGGTAAATAAGAGCTATCGTAACGTTGACGATACGATAACACGTCAAAAACCATATTGTGTTATGGGACTCTATTCTAGGACAGACTACCTGTTGGCTCAATTCCAAAAAATGTGATAGGCAGGTACAGTCAGCGTCATAAATTAGATAACATTCAAAGTGCTCAAATAGTTCGGTACACCATACAACTATTTGTACCGAACTATTTGAGCTCTTGTATTATTATATGACGCTGACTATATTACAAATTAACAATCATCTTTTTTTAATGACGTTGTAAACCTTACTTCTTCTTAAATAACATAATTTAAGTCATCTGAAGGGTCTAGCCTCCTAAGGCCCAAGGTCCTACCCGTAGTACTTATTAACTTTGTCATTCAGACCCAGCTCCTTTAACAGTTATGTAGTCATAGCGTACCACGGTCCTACCAGTAGGAAATAATAGAAAACTCGCCATTTTGTTTTCAAATGTCGCGCTAAACGAATTTGGCGTGTCCTCTAAGTAAGTCTTTTAAGTACTTGGGTCTGAATGAGTATAAAACAATACTAATATTGGTAGAAATTTTTCGTTGGGCCTTAGGAGGCTAGGAGGTGATAAGTATGTTTTTAGTTAAAACATAAAACAAAACAATTTTAGACCTCGAAAATCCTCCAATTTACAAAAAAAAGCCAGACTAACACAGACAGATGACAAAAAATAAGAATATTCCCTTTTAAAGGGCAGGCAGAACTAATAAGAAAAATGTTTCCAAAACTAATAACTCTGATCCGTAATACACTACACATAAGATCTTAAGCCTCATAAACTTACCTCTTAAACGTTACCTTAGTGGCTTTGGGGAAAAATACGCCTCACACATAACGATGATCTAGCGATAATAACTTAAGAACGGGGGTCGCTTGCCCCCCTACTTTACCCCCACTGGATATTTAGGCCGGCTCTCGCAAATTCTCAACTGGGAGACGATCACACCGAGACTTGGAAGGAAACATCTTTTGAGTGAGAAATTTATCTAAAAATTAAACTAAATAGATAGTTGTATAACATTTTTGACGGCGCGGTTGGTCTAGTGGTTATTGATCCTGGAGACATATTTTTTTCGACCTAAATCATATTGGGCAATTTTACCATGGGATCCCATTTTAGACACTATTCAGGATGAACAATTTTTCGTTTTCTTGTATTTGAAATTTATTTTTTCTAAATTGATGTATAATTTCGAGTTGTCGATTTTCCATTTGTACTTAATTTGTAATGACAGTAAATCATGCATTTCAACACTAGCGGGCGGGCGGGTGGTAGGACCTTGTGCAGGGTCCGTCCGGGTCGCTACCACCATCTTATCCATTAACCTACCGCCAAACAGCAGTGTTCGCAATGTTGTGTTCCGGTTTTGGGATAAGACAGCCGGTGAAACGACTAGCATAGAGGCATTCCATCTTAGTCCTCAGGGTTGGCAACGCATTTGCAGTCTTAGGATTGCATTGCAGTCTTGTGAATGCGAATGTCTATAGGTCACAGTTTCCACTTACCATCAGGTGGCCTGTGTTCTAGTTTGTCTTCTATATGGTATAAGTAAAAGGACGAAAATTAAATTGAAAAAAATGACTATGTCAATGGACCTGTGAAGTAGCGGAAACCTATACTGCCTCTAAACCATACTAAATCTAATACAGCTATTCTTTGGTAAAACTATACTGAGTCTTACTTTTATAACTTTGATTGTCAAGTTTTCTAATAATCGACATGAAAATTTAAACTATTTATTTGAAATATTCTCGTAAAAATACCTCGTGTGAAAAAGGTGCCTTTCATCCTCGGTTAACAATGTACTATTTTACTCAAAACTACATCTCCCTTCAACGTATCCAATACATACGTACATACTCACGCCTACATTCTCTGAGTGGGGTAAGCAGAGCTACAGAATACCAAACAACTCTAAAAACTTGTTGTTAATTCTGTAACCACCCGCTCCCTCCCTCTCTATTCTGTTTAAACCCCCAAAAAAACTCTTGTTCAAATGCATGTAGCAAACATGGAAAGTAATTGCCTTATTAATTTACTTGTGTAAAGTCTAGTCGGACAACAAGAGAAAATAATCCCCCAGAGAGCGTGGGACAAATACGTCACAGAGCTTAAATGAAATTGCTCAAAGCTAATTTGATGTTCCCAAAATATCTAGCGTTACGCCGCCCTATTTGGAGAAAAATGTATTTTCGTCCCTAATGCTGTCTAAGTATTTACGAGTAAGTATTTATTATTTATTTGAGTTAACAAACAGTGAACACAATATACTGATTGATACTTAGGGTAGCGGCACGGGCGTTTGACACTTCTAGCGAAAGGCACCAAAAATGGACAGTTAAGTCTTAATTCAAAAGGTTATAAAAAATGGAGTGTCTCAAAATAAATGAATAACCATTATCTTCTGTAACATAGGAATCAAGGGTCTATCATTGGGCCTTGTTCATTATTGGTTCCATCACCTTAGTATAAATATAGGTGGGGATATTTATTGTGCCACCAACACCGTTTACCACAAATAAGTATAAAAATAATATGTAGGAATTAAACTTATTTATGCAAATTAAATTGGTAAGCACTGTTCAAAAGTCAAAGGTTAGTTTTACTATAACACACCAAACAGTGAAATAAAGATGAGATCTTAACAGTTGCTGAAGCTGAACGTACAAATACAAGTCTAAAGCGTAGATAAAAATAATGAGAATCAATAAGAAACGATAAAAACAATAAGACTACTATGCTTACATAATGAACTGTTAAAATGTAAGGATATCAACATCAGTATTTACGCATGCTGATCCTACTAATATTATAAATGCGAAAGTTTGTTTGTGTGTGTGTTTGTGTGTGTGTAAATCACTGCAAAGACACATTTGATATTTGTAAGTAGGTGAATGTCGAGTAAAACTGGTAAATTGGTTCGTTTGGTTTTGTTTACATCTTTAACTATTTCAATTGACACAGACTATAACGTGTATCCTGCACCCGTCCGTCCATCTAGGTTTTTTTAGCCTTATAATCAGAGATCGGAATAGGTAGAGCTAATTTGCCTAAACTTGAGGCATATTCATTCATGCGTGAGTGAAATGGGAATACATTATTGAATGAAGGTGCATACAGTTTAGGCAAATTAGCTCTACCTATTCCGATCTTTGCTTATAACATAGAAGCGAGATTGCTTCAATATGATGAGTTCACTCACTTTGTTGATATTTTCATGTTACTAACTAATTAACGGTGTGAGCCACGCCGAGGAGGCTGCACTGGCTGCAGCCGCATCCCCTGCACTCTTTATGAGAACATTATGCGATATTATGCATCTCGCATGCAAAACATACAGCCCTCCAACTAACTGCACCTAACAGATTCAGAAACTTTCTACTGGCGCGGTAGGGAATAAGGTTAACTTATAAAAACCGCTAATATACTAAACTAATATTAAAGCGAAAAAACAACGTAAGGTAAAAGCACCTATTATGGACAAGGCTCCAGTGATGAACATTATCATTTTTTTAAATGAAAACATATCAATACTAAACATTTTATTCTAATAGTAGTACGAGTAATCCCGAATAATTTAATATAATCTAATTGTAGCACTAAAAGCATTATCAATCTCAGAGACTTATATTTATGGAATTGTTCATAACTGGAGTACTGTCCATAATAGGAGCTTTTACCTTAGGTAGATGCGCAATATATGGCATCAGCATATTCAGCATACCTTTCGAGTATGAAAAAGCAAGAGATCACTAATTTCGTGGTGATAGGGTCTTGGTGGCATAAGTAGTAGGTAATGAGCAGGCGCCCGGAGAGCCAGGGTATAGATGTAGGTTCTAATCCTACCTATAGGTAAGGCCTACGAATTCTTTTCGCTTTAATATAGTTTAGAATGCCGGTTTTTAACCTCAAAAAACAATACCACAACACTTCAAAAGTAATATTGGTTAACGTCGTAGAATAGAGCCCTTGTTAATTTGCCCTATCAGACAATTCTATCGCAACAAATTTGAATAGCTTGCCGTGATAGGTTTTAAGTTTGCTACTCTGTCACTACATGTGAAAATCCTGTAATTGGTTTTGTGTTTCCTATTCTTGTTTCATAATTATGTTGTATTTGTAACTGTTGGATTTCCTACCATTACATTAATGAATAAATAAATAAGTTCGACATCGTATAAATCTACCCAATAGTGATTACATACGTTTAAATGGGTTTTGTGAGTTTTGGTAGGACTATTTAAACTTTCCAGTTAATATTAAGTGTGTCAAGTTGAAAAGTTATAAGCTAAAGGGAATGATTTTCCGCTTTTTAATACACGTTGGTAAAATGGAAAGAATTTACGAGCTCTTGCTGCGCTACAGAGAAAAAGCGACGCCGCAAGAAACTTTAAGTACGTAATGTATTCGATCAATAAATGCAATGGATGAATGTAGTTATGGACATACCCTATGAGGACGTACACAAGGACCAATGATGGACACTTGATTCTTATATAACAGAAGATAAGGGTTATTCATTAATATTGAGACTATTAATTTATAACCTCATGTCCTTTAATTTAGGAGTTAACTGTTAATTATTGGTGCCTTCAGCTAAAAGTGTCCAACATTGGTACCTCCATCCCAATTAAATGTGTGAATAGGTGAGACTATAAATCAAATTCAATGTAACGTGTGTGAAATGACATGAAATTAAATTTCATGAAAAAAATGCACTTGCGATATGAACTCTGTATTGTTAGACACATCGAAACACAAGTAAGATTACCTTTGTAATACCCCAGCTGCAATACCTAAAGCAAACCTCCCTACGCAGCCGTATCCGGTTATCCGGTACAAAACCGGGCGATAAATACACAATACTGGATTACCGGGCCATTGGCGCTTAGAATCGGACATGTTGTAACCCGGTTATATCCGGTTATATCCGGTTGGTGGACACATGGGTCCGGTAATTGGCCGTGTAAAGGCAATTCCATTCGATCCTATGGGCGATTGTATGCGTAAATATAATTGCTGATATTCTCCCAGATGATGCTATCATTGCTGTAAATGGTTAGGTAGTATAAAAAGATAAAGATAAAAGATGTTTATTCAGTAAGTAGGCCGCACGGGCACTTCTACACGTCAACAATCTACCAGAGACCACTGCTGAGAAGAAACGCCGCAAGAAAGTCAACAGTCAGTCGTTTTTTTTAAATATACAATTATAAAACTTAACCTTGCATTATACAAAACAATGAGTATAACATACTTACTTACAATAAGAAGTAAAATATATTCACGCGTAGTTGAGCAGGAAAATGTGTCAAAACTAAGAATTTTCACCAGAACTAATTAGAACTAACGTATTGAGTTGTGTATGGTCATCATGTAGGTACTCTCTACATCTACTGGTAGTAAGTATGCCTAATAGGTACTTTCATAACAATGCAAGAAGCCCAAACATCCTTATAAATAATTGGAATATTGTTTTGAACACCCGATTGTTTTAAAAATGTCAAATGGAACCCACTGAGACTACAAAAAATAATTTATAAAGTCAATGAGTAACTTGTGACATACATACTTAATATACTCCTAGAAATATTACCACTAATGGGGATGTACACTTAACCAATTTGATTCATAGGCCATTTTGGAACTATGTCAAAGTGACGTTTTAATTCAATTCTTAAGTCTTACGATTTGAATCATTACGTCACTATGATAATAATATAGTTCCATAGTGGCCTAGAATTTAAATTGGTTGACTGTACTCAGCTCCAATAACTAATTATGAGACCGAGTTATAATCTCTACCTACTTACTTGTAGTATAAAATAAAGTTGCTTCCCGCTGTCTGTCCCTCCGTATGTACGCTTTTATGACTCGAACTACACAACAAATTTTAGTTTCAATCAATAGAGTGATTCAAGAGGAAAGTTTTTGTATATAAAAAATTCTAATTCATGTACGGGTGTTACGGAAAACTTACATGAAGTGAAGCGAGGGCGGGTCGCTAATTTTAACGTAATTTCTTACCACACACTGTTTTACAAACAAGTTCCAGACGCAACATTAATTCTTGATCACCTTTTTAGCGAGTGTTGTGTTCGGTTTAATCAGGTATTAACCAGTTTATTCAGTGCCAACCCGATCGTCGAGTCCTTGTTCGTAGCAGATTTTATTTCGTAGCACTCGTAGCATTGCTGGCATTAAATGCGCTAAAACAATATTCTGAAATTAGATGCCCTGTCCAATCACCGAGGAAACTAGTTTCAAATAGTTTCAATAGAGCACTTATACCGGGGGAATATTGAACAGTAGTTTCATAGCTATTCGGATATCTTGGACTTGATCGAAGTTTGGTCTAGTTACGGAATTAGGTTTCGCGAGCCACTTGGCCACGTAAATAGCTATAACATACATACATACCTTCACGCCTTCATCCCATAGTGGGGTAGGCAGAGCTACAGAATTACCAACAACTGTAACAACTTTTTGTTAGTCTTATAACCACATTTTGCAAAACAAGCTGTGTTTACCATGTGTATATTAGTGACAGGTTCCAAGCCCATCGCCTAACAATACTACAAGCCTTTAATCCCTTAGTCGCCTCTTACGACTTCCACAAGATGACATGGAGTTGCACTATTCTAAGCCGGCAACCACACGGCATAATATTTGTTTAGTAGATTGATTGGCCACATGAGGGCTCTTTTACACGTCGGTAATTATGCAGTGAATCAACAAGACCATCATTGCGGGGAAGAAGCGCCGCAAGAAACTCCAGCAGAAGATTATTTTTTAATCATAAAGTATAAAAATACCTAAAAGTTGGTTACATAACAAGGTAGTAAAGTTCTAAAAAAATATTTTCAAAACTTATTACAATAAGGTCAAAGGTCAAAACTATTTATGACAAATGTAAGGTCAATAATATTAAATTAAAAATAATGACAAGGAGAACAGAAGGACGTGGTGTCAAACTAAAATAACTAGATGGAAAACAGGTCTTTGCAAGCGTGAACAGACCGCACCCCACAGATAGCACCCGATTACGAGTACCTACTCATCGCCTCCCTCAAATAAGTTCGGGAAGGTAGCAAAACCAAAATAGTAAAACAGTCAACAGCTACAACCGATCAGGGGGGTTATTATGACATAACTATGCAGTTCATTTTACGGTGAGTGTAAGGGACAGAGCTATCGCAGTTATATAGCTCTGTCCTTTTCTCTCAGCGTAAACAGAATTGCATAACTATGTCATAATAACCCCCCAGACCTGATACAAGGTCCGTTACGATTGCTACCACCATCTTATCCGTGAACCTACCACCGAATGGCAGTGCTCGGATTGTTGTGATCCGGTGTGTAGCTCTAAGTACACACAACATCACACCTAACTAACCAATAAAGACAGAGCAGAGAGAAAAAGAAAGAGACGTACTTATATATGTGTATTATGTCAACAACATACGCATTCTAGTGCGACTCTCTTTCATGCAATATTTCAGATTTCTGAAGTGTATAGCTAGATGTGTTGCTGTGTGTACTAAGCTGAATTAGCAAAGGTATTTTTCGATAATTGAGCAACCAAAATGTCCAAGTTAAGTTTACGCAAATAAAACCAAGATGTAGGTTTATTCACTAAAGCTGCGCCCACACCGGAGCTTAACGGTGCGTATATAACGGTGTCGTTGCGTAAACAAAAGACGGGGCCATAGTAACAACATGGCGCCGTTTTTGACGCACCGTAATATACGCACCGTTAAGCTCCGGTGTGGGCGCAGCTTAAAACTGGCACGAATTAAATGAACAAAAGTAGTGTCACCCATCACTGTGTGAGTGCCGTCCTTTGAACCGATGTTCCAAATTCAAACCGGAAACCTGTTATTATTTTACACAATTGTACTATTTCCTTCACTCATTCAATGAATTCGTAGCAGCTCTTGCGAATCGACCTGTAGTAAAATGAATTTCACACTCGTCATTACTTTGTTAAAGAAACAGGGTTCAGATTCTATTCACTAAAACCGAATTTCTTTTGACGTGTTATCGTGTTGTCAACGTTTTGATATCTGTTAAATAAAGAAATACTGGAAAAGGGCCGAATCTTAAGTACCCGAAACCGACGTGCGGGTATGACTCGATGTATGAATGTGGAAGAAGCGAAAGTTTGACAAGATCGTAGCAAGTGGAAAGAAGTGGTCTCTGCCTACCTCTCAGGGAAACAGGCTTGATTTAATGTATGTATGTATGTATGATATCTGTTATTTACATAATAGTAAGTACTAGAATACAATGTTTATTCATAAATATAATATTACAATATAAACAATTACAGGACAAATAAATTTACAATAAATTAAAACTAAAATAAAACCTACTTATCACTAAACTAAATACTATAAAATTAAAACTAAATAAAAACTAAAAACTAAGAAAGGGCCCCCGTGGCAAAGTACCACAGATGCTGGCAGCATTTCCTCGTTGTACAGCAATGCTTAAGCGTTGGCCGAGGAAGCTGCCAGCTCTATGGTCTCTGTTGGTTTCTATTAGCCTTTTTGATAACTCCAAAATAATAGTAATGAGTTAAAACAATACACAACAATACATCTTATATTATTTAACCACGTAGAATAAAGGCTCTGTCCAATAAACATCGAAGTAAGAAAGGTAATATATTCCACGGAAGCCAGCGAAGCATTTTCTAAAGCCGAAATAAACCGTCTTTAAGCTGTAATATAATTACTAACATTAGAATCCATTAATTAGATTTTCACCTCGTACGTATATGTTTTATGCGAAATCCTTACCTTACACCTCGGATTTAAGTTGGGCCGTTAAAAGAGCGGGTAGAGGTCGACGAACTTTGGAGCTTTTAAAGTAATTGCGGTCGTTTAGGATATTTTTCATAGTATATAGAAGACAAATGATCATACACGCGACGCCAAATTATTAGCGTTAATCCTGAGAACTAAGATGTAAGTAAGTATAGAAATAAAACGAAACAAAACAATGAAGTAAGTAAACGTTGCAATTTATGCAGTCCCTGTATGAAAAATGTCTCTTTTCAACTACATTCCAATGCTGTTAACGTCCAAAAATGCGCTGCGAAAAACATTTTCATAACTTAACTTAGTCGTTCTTTAGAATATAGCGGTGAAAGTGTCTAAATATACATTGATATACATTGAACAGAAGTATAATCGACCAAGAAACTTCTTTACCACAATTTAACAATTTTTTTATGACGTTCATGTCTAAAAGTGATTTAAAGGACTTTCTTGGTTGACTATTCATCGAAATAAGATTCTCACGACTCTCAAATTAGACAGATTCTAAAGTATAACAACTCCTCAAGCGTGTGTAATGCGTACTCCTAGTAAGTAGGTACGTAGCGTGGCCGTAGTGATATATCCTTTACATTCAAATACCGCCCGGACTTAGAAATAGATTTTTACACATTAACTAGAAACACAAAAGGTTCAAGAACCGAAAACCCCTCTCTTCTCTCTTTTATTAGAGTGTTAAAAATAGAATACAATACACAACAACGCACAAAAGAAGTACAAAAAAAACTAATGAAATTACATAAAGTTGGACAGTTTTTGTGAAATGGTCCTAACTCGTTGCCTAACTCTAGCCGCGCTGGTCGTCCATTGGGACCGCTTGGTGACAACACGGAAGGCAAAACAAACAATATACAACATAAAAATACAAAAAAAGAATAAAGTAAAACAAAAAATATGTGTTTGTAATAACAAACACGGACGATTGTGTGCAGGGATGTTTATTCTCTCAAAAACAACGGACGTTCGGACGAACGAGCGAAATCGCAGCGGCTAGTTTAAGTAGTCTCGTCAGAGCGAACAAAACACGTTTTAGCGCGTGTATTTTCAATTAGGCAGCCTTGTACGTTCGATCCATCGGCAGAAACCATGCTGCTAAATTGAAAATGCACGCGCTAAAATATGTTTTGTTCGCACTGACGGGACTACTTAAACTCGCCGCTTGGACATTCACTCGTCCGTCCGTCCGACCGTCGTTGTTAAGAGAATCACTACCCAGGTTCACAATAATTCATATACCTACAACGCTCAAGTGGCAAGGAATGGCACTACTAATCTGCATTATTTTATAATCCGTGCGTATTGCATAACCTGGCAACTTGTAGGTAGATATTCATACTTAATCTAATCTGTGGCCATACCTCAGCGCACAATAACAACACAAAACGGTACACTTATTACTGAGACAAAACAACAAGAATAATGTCTTTATCATGGTAACTAACACTCAAGATGTAATAACGTTTTAAAAACGCCAATTTCGTGGCCCAACTTAAATCATTTACTTACACAACAAGCGGCGCGCTGAGAAAATTTCATCTGTTCTTATTGTTGTCGCGTTCATTACGAGGATGTAGTTAATTCTACACACGTACATTTAATTACGTTACGTTATACGATACATAGAATAACCATTTAACATTTAGCTAAGTAGGGCATTAGATAATTACATGACTTAGCTTTCCGGGTAAAGAGTCAGGTTCCCTGACATCATAAATCATCATTTGACAAACTGTATATCATTTTACAAGCTTTACATACATACATACATTAAATCACGCCTGTTTCCCAGAGGGGTAGGCAGAGACCACTTCTATCCACTTGCTACGATCTTGACCAATTTCTTTCGCTTCTTCCACATTCATACATCGAGTCATGCACGCACGTCGGTTTCGGGTACTTAAGATTCTGCCCTTATCTAGTATTTCTCCGATTTGATTCGAAAAAGTACGCCTAGGGCAGCCCCTTTCGACCCTTCCACTCACTTTCGATCTGTATATCTCTTTCGTCAATCTTCTTTCATCCATCCTTTCCAAATGACCGAACCATCGAAGCATGCCCTTTTCAATCTTACAAACTTTCATTTCGCATAAACGTGTTTGTCCTTAAACCATTACATATTACAAAAGTTACAATGGGCTTGTTTAATAAGTTAGGCTATTTAATCAGCTATAACAACGCGGGTGGCGGTTACGGGTGGTAGGACCTTATGCAGGGTCCGTCCGGATCGCTACCACCATCTTATCCATTAACCTACCGCCAAACAGCAGTGTTCGCATTGTTGTGTTCCGGTTTGGGGATAAGACAGCCGGTGAAATGACTAGCATAGACGCATTCCATCTTAGTCCTCAGGGTTGGCAACGCGTTTGCAGTCTTAGGATTGCATTGCAGTCTTGCGAATGCGAATATCTATGGGTCACAGTTTCCACATACCATCAGGTGTCCTGTGTGATCGTTTGCCATCTCTATGCCATAAAAAAAAAACAACAAATCCCAAAAAAAAACAGAATAATATAAGTATTTAGACGGGGCTCCCATACAACAAATGTGATTCCCCGACGTTTTTTTATAATATAGTTAGTGTCTAATGTTGTATAGATAATGGTACGGAACCCTTCGTACGCGAGTCCGATTCGCACTTGGCCGGTTTTTTTTATTATTTACTCAGCTGACGATGTAATAAAGAGCTTTTCTAACCGCAATCAATCATGGCGAAACAAAACTCTCAACTCTATCGCCTTTGAAATCACTTCCCTCGGATCCCTCATCTTATAGAATTTCCGCCTGAGGATATCTTGATGGAAAGTAGGTCAAGTAAACCTTTTTTACTTGATTATGTATATTAGAGTGCAGATTATGGCGTAACAGACAGTCAAACAAGGAAACGGCCGAGATTCTAACCGTTAAAAACCATATCGTCTTTGACCAGAGGGCCCAGACAAGATGCACTAGGCTAGCTAACGTTTCTCTTCGTTTAGTTTTTAAACCAATCGCATCACTGGTAGATGACGTGATACGAAAAGTCACGTGATGTGCCAGTGACGCGATTGGTTTAAAAACTTTAGCGAATAGAAACTATAGTTAGCGCAATGCATCTTGGGCCCTCTGTTATCGTGTTGTCAACGTTTTGAGAGCTATTATTTACTTGACAGTAATGGCGGCCGAATTTAAAACCATGCTGTAACACATCAAAGGCGATATGGTTTTTACCCAGTAGAGGTCCTGGGTAGTGATTCTGTAAACAACGCCGGTCATGCGGACTGTCGAGTGATATCCAAGCGGCGAGATTAAGTAGTCCCGTCAGTGCGAACAAAACACATTGTAGCGCGTGCATTTTCAATTAAGCAGCCTTATACGTTCGACCTATCGTGCCGCTAAATTGAAAATGCACGCGCTACAATGTGTTTTGTTCGCACTGACGGGACTACTTAATCTCGCCGATTGGATATCACTCGACAGTCCGCACGACCGGCGTTGTTTACAGAATCACTACCCTGAACTGTATACCATCAAGCGGTTTTCTTATGCCGTAGGTAATATTTAAATCAAGTTATAGGACATACTGTATGAAAGATTATCCGAATCATAGTAATATAGGTACAGTCGGCGAAAAATGTGGTCTGAAATTCATTTGCACGTCATGATACAACAAGTTCGATTTTCCCTTGCAATAATATTATGACAGTTACAAGTGTCAAACTTAGCGATGATTAGATCACATAGAAACTTTTGTCAAAACTGGTAGACAACTTTCTTGGCCCACCGTACGTAAATTACAGAATGTAAAGATAGTCTAGAAAAAAAGATTACTAAAACACTTCTGGATATAAAAGGGACCTTTATCTAACAGCATTACATAACAATTACATCTAAAGGATAGATTTATGTTAGGTACGAACTAACACTAAATAAGATTACTTCTTGCTCATTAGCTAATGAGTTTTCTGGATTAGTGGCAGCTTAAAAGCTTCACAGAACTTCCATTTGTTTTGTGTAATGTTAAAAAAATATACATTACTAGGTAAATATAGAAACAAATAAATATCAGAGGACAATGTCACACCAATTGACCTAGTCCCAAACTAAACTCAAGCTGTAATATGGGTACTAGACAACGGTATAAATATTTATACAGTGTGTTACCAGCACCCGGGCTTTTTTTAAAGTAGGTTAAAATAACGTATATCTGTAACGTAACTATGACATTAATTTAATTAATAAACAACTTTTCAAGCTTTGTTAACTTTCTAACAAAATGTTAATTGCCAGCAATGTAAAGGACACCAATTTGACAAGTGTAAATGACAGTCGAGGGATACTTTGTTTATTATGATCTGCCCCCGTACCACGACATGCCTTGTACCAAGCAACAGCGATACTCATAACGATGAACACGCAGCACATGCACTACATTAGAACTGGACAGTATCTAAGAAAATTAATTGTGAAGTTATTTCAATTATTTTTTAATTGATAATACTTGCAAACAATTGCTAAAGCAACATATTATCGGCAGTTTTAATAAATGCCCGCATGCCGGTAACACACTCAACTGTATAAGTAAAGGAATATATTTTACTTAAATACATAGAAAACACCCATGACTCAGGAACAACTATTCGCGCTCATCACACAAATATCTACCCTTACCGGGATTTGAACCCAGGACCGCTAGCTTCGAAGGCCCATAGCACAAGGCTAGAGCTTAGTTTGGGACTAGGTCAATTGGTGTGAGATTGTCCCCTTATTTATTTATTTATTTATTTGTATATTTAATGTAATTTTTAAACAGCCATATGGTTGCGTGGTCAAACCGATAAGTCGATATAACTTGTTGTGTCAAAAAGAACATTAATGAATACATCAAGACAATTTAAATTTGAATAAATAATTATTACGATTTATCGGGTTTGACCACGCAACCCTCGATAATTGTAACAGCAATTTAAGTGACTAGGTACTAAATTTATGAACTTTACTGATATTTTTCACTAATTCAGTTACACAATTATATTTGTTAGCCAGTCCAGTCCCTAAAAGTCCTAAAATAATAACGTCAAACCGGCCCCGACATTGTAAGTGCAAAAATCTGTTTGACCTTTCCCTTAGGTCTAAATATAGTCTGTTTTGATATCCTTGACGTAGGACCCAAAAAGTGATAAAATTTATGTGACGTGGGTCGATCTTGATGTACTTAACTGAGTTGAAGCATGTTTACATACGTAGGGCTATTTTAATAAACGAGCGCAAGGGCCACCTGATGGTAAGTAGAGACTTACAATTAGACTCTTATGGGTGAGTTACATTGGGCCAGCAAAAGCAAGCCAGTACAAGTACATTGACGAGTTGGTGTTCACGGTTGAGGCGAGAGCTATTGTAACGACGCAATGTACTTCTACTGGCATGCTTTTGCTGGCTCAATGTAAATCAGCGAATATAGACATTGGCAATTGGTAGCTAAGTACCAATTTCACCAAACGATGTTAACATTGATTAAATGTAACATCGTTTGGTAAAATTGGTACTTCGATCGCAAACGCGTTGCCAAACCTCAGGACTAAGATGGAAAGCCTCTTTGCTAGTAATTTCACCAGGTGTCTTATCCCCACACCGGAACACAACCCTGCACGAGATCTTACTACCACAAAAAAAAATGCACTTATAACTAGTCTGCCCGCGACTTTGCGTAGATTTCAATTATCGTTATTCCTTCAAGACCTTCAAATTTTCCGGAATGAGGGATGACCTATGTGATTAGCTATCTCCATTTTAGATTTCATCCAAATCCAACCAGCCATTGCAGCATGAAGAAGTATGTATAATATTAGTAGCTATCTACTGTTTTTTTTTAACTTTTTTTTTTTCCCAAATGGTTTATAAAAATATTATTTTCAATTTCACACATCGTCCAAGAAAATCCTGGAACCCTTTTGTAATACTTAACACATCCCTACCAAATTCACACCAGCGATATTTCGCAGGAAATCCACATAAGTCTAGGTATTCCAGCGAAAGCAACGTAAATTTCAATAGGCTGGTAAGCCACCAAGTAAATCTCTCAGGCGCATAATATTGCGCCATTATACCTACGCTAGTGTGGGGAACACCGCCATAGGTAACATCCGAGGATGTTTACTTAGGTATTTATTGTTATTTAAATTGTTCATTTTGTCCTCAAGGTCGAGATTCTACACTCCGTTTCATCTCCGGATGATCAGAGATCCTATATGGTTGCGTTTATCGTGTGATAAAACTGTGGAAAAATCATCCGTCACTCTCGTACCAGAAAGTGACAGTTGTCTTATCAACATTTGGTCACGGGATAGCCGCGGTCTGTTATAGCGGTCTGTGATAGCCGTATTTCGTAATCACTAGCGAGGTATTTAAAAATAGACGATTATTGATTTAAATTCCTGAACGCCGTCGCCAGGTTTGTACCAATGTAGTATGTAAGTATATAAAGTTAAAGAAATAATTGTTATAAGAGTTTATGTATAGTTAGTTTAGTTTAGTTTATATTGTTTGTTTGTTTTGTGTTAATTGTGTCACTTTCCTTCTCTTCACCAAGCGGTTCCAACGGAAGACCAGTGCAGGCTTTACGGCTAGCAAATGATGAGTTGGGACCGTTTCGCAACTCTGTTTCTGTGTCTTATTTTTTGTATCTATGTACCTAATGTGGTTTTGTATTGTTGCGAACAAATGTCTCTTTATCTTTTATCTTTATCTTTATATGAGCTGTCACAGACATCATCTTAGATGAAACAGACAGTACTGCAGCAAAAACAATATTGTCTTTGACCTGTTATCGTATTGTCAACGTTTTGATAGCTCTTATTTAACTGACTAAAACCGGTGAACTAGCATAGAGTGATTCTCTCTTAGTCCTCAGTATTTGGCAACGCAATAGGCTAAGTAAAGTTTTTGGAAGATATGTATTTTTTTTTTTTTTCGATAGTCGTCATCCTGAAGATCATGGAACTGCGGCTCTTTTATTTTTATTTCCTCTAATATTTTAGAAATATTTTTTTTAGTTAGGTATGTAGTTGACATTTGTACACTTTAATGACCGACTAGCTTGTTGCCTTCGTACTTAATGAAAAAGAAAAAAAAACACTTCTATATCTGTCATTGTCAAATCAAATCAAAGTAAACAAACGATTCAATACAACGGCTCTTTTCTGTTTGCTTGTGTTTCATGTGATCAGTGTTTTTAGAAATATTTTTAACGATCTCAGAACGAACTCCGGACTTTCGTTTTGCCGCTTTGCTCTAAGACCTTTGCACGATATTTGGTCTACGATTTATTTTCGAACCCTTTGGCACTTCTTCTTGGACACCAATTTCTTCCTTTCTCGACGACTCTTGCCCTGCTTTTTGATAGCCACGAGAGCACTTTTGAATTGTACAATCCACGCAATGAATTCAGGCAATCCCACACGGACTGTGGAAATGGAGTAAGTACTTACAAAGATTTACTTGAATTTACTTATTTGAACTGAACTGTTTGTTTACTTTGATTTGATTTGACGTTGACAGATATAGAAGTGCCTTTTTTTTTTCTATTTCATTAAATACGAAGGCAACAAGCTTGTCGGTCATTAAAGTTTACAAATGTCAACTTCATAACTAAAAAAAAGATTTCTAAAATATTAGAGGAAATAAAAGTAAAAGAGCCGCAGTTCCATGATCTTCAGGATGACGACTATCGAAAAAAAATATAATTTACATCTCACCAAAAACTTTACTTACCCAATTGGAATCTTTGAAAAGCTGTCTTCAAGATGCATATTTCTATGTCTCAAAAGCTACTTACAATCAGTTGACCTGAGGCTCTTGCCAAGATGCATTACGCTAACTAGCGTTTCTATTCGTTTCGTGTTTAAACCAATCGCGTCACTGGTAGATCACGTGATATAAAAAGTCACGTGATCTACGCGTAACGCGATTGGTTTAAAAACGAAACGAAAACACTTGTTAGCGTAATGCATATTGGCAAGGGCCGCTGTGTGCTCGTTTATCCTATCCATGCCCTCGAAACAAACTATTGATAATCATTGTATTACAAACCTTTTTTTAAAGCATAGTTTCTTTAAGGAAACCATTATAGGATGAGCTATTTTTATACATATATGACGTCTTTCAACATTACTTCCTTCTTTGACAGTCGGGTAAAACGCCATGAACTCTGTTATACTATTACTCTGGGCTATTGCTTAACGCACTCGCAATCGCAATTGTTTTCATTTTGAAAATCGAAGGCTTGTCTGCATACAAAATGAAAACAATTGTTCCGCTTTGAAGCCAATTGAGATTGCGAGTGCGTTAGGCAATAGCGACGCCGATCTGATACTTTATACCCGTAATAATTGTTTAGATTAGGTTAGGCTTGCATTCAGAATAGAATAGAAAAAAAATACTGACAAAATTTTACTCAATATATCATATAATATAACACAAAAGAAAACAAAATATACAGTATGACAAAGTTTCAAGTATTAAATACTGTCAAAATACATAGTAAAATAACACGCTTAAAATGTCTCTGTATTTTAATAGTACATTGTGTATTAAGGGTGGTAAAGAAAGAATTACAAACGAGAGTCTGTTAGAAGCCCGAAGCCGTAGGCTGAGGGCTTTAATGACTCGAGCTTTGTATTTCCTTTACCACCCGTGTAACATACAATGTTTTTCATCACAATTGCGAGGAAATGAAATAAAATCAGACAAAAGATCATATTTTTAACTTATTAGCGGCAGACTACATCATTGTCTGTGACTTACCACAGATAATGTCAAACGTGTTCGGAGTCCGATTCTAGTGACATATGAGATCAATAGTTTATTATGCGAGATTGTTAGGAAATAGTATTCAACAGACATTTCATCTCGAATGAAACTTCATATCGAATGGCACAAGAATTGGGGTCCTGACGTATTGTGATAGTTTGAGTCCACGTATAATATTTAAAAAAAAAGCTATTACGCACTTAAGTAACGTAATGGTAAAAAAAAGGCCCGCGGGTATTATTTTGGATTTACGGTCGATTTTTCTAGCATGTTAGGACACTATTTACGAGCAAGTGTGATGAAAATATTTTAATGTATTTAATTGGCATCCACTACACAAAACTTCTACCCAACATCCAAATCGAGCACATCCCTAACTTTAAACAGCCGCGCTAGCTTCCGCCCCGCGGCGCCGGCTGCATTCAGATCTTTACAAATAGATGAGATGGGATCTTCCCTGATAACTTAGTATTTGAACTGAACACGAATATACGCTTTGAGCAGTGAATAGAAGGAAATGGCGTTATTTTAAAGAGATTAACTACTACTAGATGTTGAAGTTGATACACTTAAATGTATTTCTTTTATGAGGTTTGTGATCAAAGCGCCGCTTAGTGCGCTTCCGGGTGCTTTTTAACCGACTTTAAATACCTAGAAACCCAGCAAGAGCTTGTCTGACCATGCTCAGGGTAGTGATTCTCTGAACGAGGGTCGGACGGATGGACGAGTGAATGTCCAAGCGGCGTGTTTAAGTAGTCCCGTAAGTGCGGACAAAACATATTTTAGCGCGTGCATTTTCAATTTAGCAGCATGGTTTCTGCCGATGGATCGTACGTATAGGGCTACCAGACTACCAGAATAACACCCCAGGCATAGGGTTCCGAAGCCGTTACTACGCAAAAACTATGTTCAAAAACCGGGCAAGAGCATGTCGGACCATGCTCAGTGTAGGGTTCCGAAGCCGTAACGACAAACACAAAAAACTATCTCAAAAATCAACATGTATGAACCAATTTTCTATTTAAAGTTATTTGGCGCTGTCTTAGATGATTTTTAGTAGGTATAAACCCGTTAGTTGCCTGTATCTCAGGAACTAATTAAGTCTACTTATTGTTAGTAATGATTCTTTTTCTTAAAAATTCGTATATAATATATCTCAAACAAGAGCCAAGCTTTTAAGTGTGATATCAGTATACCTATGTAGGTAGTTAGGTATCTAAACTGCTTCAAACCGACTTTAAATTACAATAAAAGTTTAACCTTTTATATAGTAATTAATAGAAATTGAAAAAAAAAACAAGGTCCAGTAAATAGAATTTTAAGTTTTCCAAACGATACTCAACTCAAATCAATAATCTAATCGAAAATTTGTAAACTTTCAGATCGCAAATCGCAAACTTGTAGGTAGCATTCCGGGGCACGTCCGAACAGCATCAGTCTAGGCACTCGCGCTTATGAGCGTAGCTATCGCTCGATTTGTTACTTGGACAGTTCGACTCCCCCCGCGCGTGCAGGCCCCCCCGTTAACAATTTTTCTATCAAAGTTATCATAGGCGATTTTGATAGGTATAAACACTTTAGTCGCCTGTATCTCAGGAACTAATCATGTCTACTTAGCCGTGATAGTTTTCCTTTAAAATTCGTTATATGCGCTTTCGTTGAAAATATTTTTCAGATTTTTAGTATTTGTAGTTTTGGCACATTTGTTTGTTTTGTACATTTTGTATGGGCAAATGTCAAATTTTAACCCGAAGTAAGCCTTATCCACCAGACTGCCCAGAGGGACTCTGGGACCAGAGGGCCCAGACAAGATGCATTACGCTAACTTTCGTTTCTCTTCGTTTAGTTTTTAAACCAATCGCGTTACTGGCACATCACGTGACTTTTCGTATCACGTCATCTTCCAGTGACGCGATTGGCTTAGAAACTAACCGAAGAGAAACGCTAGCTAGCGTAGTGTATCTTGCCTGGGCCCTCTGAAATTAGTCGCCTCTTACGACATCCACGGGAGGATGGAGTGGTGGGTTATTTATTATGTTAACTTAACCTTGTTTGAAAGCTTTTAAGTTTAAACTTAACATTTCAAACAAGTTATAAATAATAAAGAAACAAAGAAGTTGGCAAGCAGGAAAACCGATGGCAGTGAATTCCCCGGGTTAATTCGTGCCGTGTAAAATGCAAATGGAATCCTATATTTTCATTTATACTCGTATCAGGAAGTTGGAAATTGTTTTCAGGGAAAATTATAAAGGTTAACTTTGGCTTCTTTTATATTTTGAAAACTTGGTTTGAATTCATCTTTAATCAAGTTCCGCCGCGAATTCGATGATTAACGAAGTCCCTGAGGCAGTTTTAAATTTTTCTGGGTTTAATGTAGGTATTCTTTGTGTTAAGTTATTCAGTGCTTAAATATAAAGTTTTTTTATCCCCAACGCAATGAATTCAAAAAGTTTTAATCTATTTAGAAATATATATTTAGAAATGCATAGAAATTCGAATATTGGGTTGCCAATCTGTTCTAAACAAAGTAAAATTATTCTTGGAATTGAATTTTGAACCATTGCACTTTCCGTAATAGTAATTAATCGAAAATAATCCCAAATAAGGAATACCGGATTGTAATAAGGCCCAAAACAGGATACATCGCTTTGTAGTCGACTCTAGCCGATTTTTTATTTGTTTAAGATCGTATTTTACAACTTTATCAGGTTTGATGCACCAAGGGTTTTTGACTTAGACTGGAGACGGACGGACGGACAGATGGAGATGGCGAAACAATGTATAAAGATTTCTTGTACCCTAAATATAGATACCGTCGGTTTTTTTTACATTTAAATTATTTATCCGTGTTACGTGCGAAAGTATACTTAGCATATATTACTGGAGGTAGAATAAAGAGGTTTCTGCGCAAAGTGAAATGAATCGCTGTTTAAATCGCCTTAAGCCAGGATTGTTGGAATGGGGTCAGAATCTCGTCCAATAGAATATACCAGGAAAGCAGGAAATTTGCAAAATTATACTGTTTTGTCTGTTGTGTTTATTAACAATGTTTTTATACCGACAAAGTCCTTCTGTGGATTTCCTCATTTCTGATTCGATCTTACAGCCTGATGGTCGTTGGGGCGGAAAAGTTCTGAAGTGCTAACTAAGAGGAGACTGTTTTTTAGTTATCACTGTCGAGACAGAGAAGACTGGTTGCCCTAGTCTGAGCCATCGTTTATATACCGTGGTGATTTAGCTTTTTAATTTACAAGCTCTATATTCCCAAAAATCTTAAATTAAACATGCCAGATATTAATTCCATCGAAAGCCCTTTTTTTAACTTCATGGTCCAATATAAAAATAAGATATTGTCTCTGCCCGTTGTCTAGACAACGAAAATAACAAGATTGTCAGATGTATGAATACAATCAAAAAGCACAATACATTGTGTAAAAAAGCTCGGCAATTTGACAAGTGTAAAAATGACAGTTGACGGCTACTTTGATTATTATGATCTGCCCCGTACCGCGTACCCCGACCTGCTAAAGCAACGTATTATCGGCAGTTTTAATAAATGCCCGCATGCCGGTAACACACTGTATACCTCTCATAAAATTTACCTATAGCAGGATTCAAACCTACTACATCCAACTAAGTAGACAATGCACTACTAAACCAAAGAACCAGTAAAACTCCCCGTCTACAAATTCAACTAACGCTAACAAAATATTACTACCAAAACTTTACACGACTTATTTTGCGTCCCCCTCACTCCTTCAGGAAAAAGGAAACGGAATTACGGGACGCATTTCCTGCAAAAGTTCTGATCACACGTCAAAACCAGGGTAATTGGTGATTCGATTAGGTTGACAGAGTTCCAAGCCAGTTCCAATGCCAAGCTGGATTAGAACTTTGTCCCACTAAACATTTGTAATATGAATGAACGTGACTTATAAACTTTTATAAGTTGGCGAAATATTTGGGGAGGTCTCAGGGGTATACAAAAATAACATGACAAAACTAATCGCAAATATCGCAGTATATTTTGAGCCTTATTGGTAAGTATTAAGGGTTAATGTACAATGACTCTAAAGTAAAGGTTTGTATCTCGTTGATGTTTATCTGAGTCAAAATAATACAACACTATAAGTTTCTATTTCGACTTACCTATCGAGTTCTATTTTATAGTATTTTTCATAGATTTAGATTTTTTATCTTTCAGTTACACATGAACTAACAAGAAAAACCAAAAGTAAGCTTAGAGATCCCGACTACCTTTGTAAAATTATGAATATTGACATTTGCAGCAGAAAAGTCGTTACTTAATATCTTCAATACATTACGAAATGGATATTAAAAAAATACTTAAGCCCTAAGTTTAATAGGTATTTTGGATGCCCATTGCTATTATTTGGAATAACAGATTTATTGAACGTCAATAACTGATATTTTGGATGCCACTGTGTTGAAAAACAGCAGGCGTGATATTGTATATCTTAGTATAGAAGAACAACATGACACATGTCGTTCAAAACAATGATCCTAGAGGAATTTAAGTTAAGTCCGTTGCAATAACTAGATAGTTGCCAACCAATTAGTATTTTTGATACCGATAACTGGTATTTTGGATGCCAATAACTGGGACTTTGGATATCAACCAACTAGTAAGTATTTATGATACCGACAGGTGGTATTTTTATGCCAATAACCGGGTGTTTTACGTTAGGTCCTAAAAACTTTACCCTTCCTCTTGGACGGCCAATAAAGTAAGTACTATGTCTAATTTTACATTCCAAAGGCTAACCTTATCCGCATAACGTTAACAATATAACTAGACTAATTAAATTTCAGTTCGCGACTGGGTCAGCGTAATTGAACTACTCGTACTAATACCGCTTCTGGACCGAAACGTACATTTTGACTTAAATAACAGGTTTAAAACTGAAATGTTACATTATTTTTTGTTAAAATTAAAGGTGTATAAGATGACTAACTAACTATGGAATGAACTTCCCTTCACGGTGTTTCCTTACCACTATGACATGGCCTGTTTTAAACATTTAGTGACATCTGACTACTGAGTACAGTTTGAAATCACGGAACCGGTTCTGCATATCCCTTATTAAACTTTCTGAGTTCATTGATACTCTTCGGACGTGGCAAAAACATCAAGATTACAACATAATTAAAAAAAACAGTTGTTATGTTGAAATGTCCAATTGTATGATTAAATACGTATCTAGTATTATATAAATTATTTAAATAGGAGTATTGTTTAAATAATTGATATTATATATATATTTTTTTTTTTTTATATATTGACATTAAAATATTGACTCAAATTTCAATTTCGAGTAATAAATACCTAGTGAAGTACCTAATTATGCTGCTGCTTGTAATCCGTAGTTTGATTGTGATTAAGCTGTATTTAAATTCTGATTTTACCTTACCTTATTTACTTATTTGTACAAGATAATATCTAGACACTTGTTACATTAGAGCACCCTGTGAGCACAATTTAACCATTATGACGTCACCGGGACCAAAAATGCATCTTGTCATTAGAATCTCTAGGCTTTTTTTTTTATGGCATAGAGAAGACAAACGAGTACACTGGCCACCAACAGGCACGGCAGGCTAACGAGTTGTCGGTAAATATAACTAATCTCCTCAAAATATGATCGAGGAAAATTAAAGTTAAAAAGAAAAGCCGTAAAAGCATTAAAGTGTGATCACGGTGCTGTATTAAAGTACGCGAGGCTAACACGATTAAACCTCCTCTAGCCACCGCTCGCACTGGAACCTAGTGGCGGCTGGTTCCCACTACGGCTAACGTCCTGTTGGTTAAAAAAGGGGGGGTGTCAGTGAAAACCTACAAAAAATAATGGTTTCGTTAGAGTACCTTGTTTGGTGGGCTATTCTACTTTTCAGTGTACATTTTTGCTATCGTCCGATAAAAAGTATACCAAATGATGAATCCGCGAATAAACAAATAACGTGAACTTAGAATGTTTACGTTTAACGGTTTTCAAAAAAAGTAATCCTAAATTACTCAATTATCGCTGAAGAATCTCGGTAACTCAGTGGTAAATTGCACATTTTCCATAGAAAAGGCGGGGACATCAACGTTCACTGCGTTACTCACTTTATAGTTATTACAAATAACTTTTTATGAATTAAGTTAATTCTATATATAAGCTTATTGACGTCCCTTTTCTAGTTTTAAGTTAGAAAAAGCAGCACTTTACCGTTTGTTGATATAAAAATAGTTTAGTGAGAGCGTGGCTAAAAGTTATGTACAACGAAAAGTAGAATGGCCCTGGTACCTGCATATACCATTACATGACGCATTTGTAAGAATCAAGTTACGTTGCTATTGATTTCTTGACGCAAACATGGATATATATTTCTTTCATGATTCAGTTCACGAAATATTGCAGGTGCCAAAAGTAAACTTTCAAAATCTGACTGTGGTACTATTATAGCCTTCAGGATGTCACATAGAAACATGGATACTTACATCAATCCTATTGATAAAAAGATAAAAAGATAAAAGATATTTATTCAGTAAGTAGGCCGCACGGGCACTTTTACACGTCATGAATCTACCAGCGCTTCCCAAGAGGAGACCACTGCCGAGAAGAAACGCCGCAAGAAACTCAGCAGTCAGTCATTTTTTAAACATGTTACAATGGTAGTACTTAATCTAGCATTATATAAAGCAATAAATATTAAATTAAATATAATATCAAATAGCAAATAGCATGCGTAGTTCAGCAGGAAAACATGTCAAAAATATTACGAGAGAGACAAGTGGGGGGGGGGAAGAGAGGAGAGGAAAAAAAAAACACAGGACAACCAAATAAAAGTTTGATATGCTTTCCCACATCAACGGTGTCCCCTAGACAAACAACTTCGCAATTTTACAAATTATGAATGACTAAATTTCGGGTTTAGGCCAAGCATTTTTATCTGTTAGATAGTCCTCGACCCTATAGTACGCTTTAGATATTAACGACTTTTTTAAGTAATTTTTAAGTGCTGGAAAGGGTAATGTTAAAGCTTCGTCAGGTAATTTGTTATAGAAATGAATGCATTGACCAACAAATGATTTATATACTTTACGGACGCGGAATTTTCGGATAACAATTTTTTTTTTTTTCTTGTATTTAGATTATGTACTTACATCGGAATTTTTGGTGAAAGAATTTAAATTTTTAATAACATAAATAATATTCTCATAAATAAATTGAGACGCTACAGTTAAGATGTGAATTTCTTTAAAAAGTTCTCTTAAGGAGTCACGGGAATTTAAGTTATAAATAGAACGAATAGCCCTTTTTTGTAAGACAAATATACTTTGTATTTCAGCTGCCTTACCCCAAACCAGAATACCGTACGACATCACACTATGGAAATAACTATAATAAACTATGCGAGCTGTCTCAACATTAGTTAGTTGTCTAATTTTCCTAACCGCGTAAGCTGCCGAACTTAGTTTACCTGCCAGTACCGCTATATGGGGACTCCATTGCAAATTTTTATCTATGGTTATGCCTAGAAAAACTGCCTTATCTACCATTTGCAGACACTCGTCATTTAGAAAAATACAGAATCTACCGGTTTAACATTAGGTAAAGCGAACCTAACACATTTAGTTTTTTTAGCATTTAGTAGTAAATTGTTACTAGTAAACCAATTAAGTACTTTAACTAGTGTGGCGTTTATCCTACTGTAGTCAATGGACTTTCTATCTACTTTGAAAATTAATGAAGTATCATCAGCAAAAAGTACAATCTCACAAAGTTTATCTACTGTTGGTGGTAAGTCTTATATGACTTACCACCAACGATATGATGATTTTAAAACCCTCTTTGCTCATGCGGTGATTTCACCCAACAATTCAAAATCTCTTTGCACACAACGTACACAGCCAACGACGCATACAAACACGCTTATACGTGCTTATACACAGATACACCTGTGGGTTTGTATTGTAAATAGTTGTTATTGTATAGATAATTCAATTGCATGCATATTCTATTACATCCTTTGTTAAGTAATTTAGGAATGTGGTCACCTTTGTTCACTATTTCCATACATTCTTGTAGGTAGCTCACCTATGGATTACCTACCTATCTCCGAACTACTGCGGGCCTATTATGGTCGTGTCTATATGGATAAAACAACACCTGTCACTTTCTGACCAGTACGTACGTGCGAGAGTGACGGATGGTTTATCCACCGCGATAAACGCGATCATATCATAATACGGGCCCTGAGGCTAACTAGTGTATTATAAAAAAAACTGTGTAAATGTCAATTCTCTTTCAATCGAACTTGGTAACCTTTGCTTGTTAAGATTTTTGTAACGCATCGACGTACGCACGTACGTGGCGTGTGTTTTTTCGGGTAGGTGGATAAAACGCGACCAGCAGTGTTTGTAAATTATTTATTATTTAAAAGTAAAATTAGTACATTTTTTTGCAATAAAACTAGTTACTACCTATGCTTTGCTGACTGAATTCACCTACCAGCAGTTATTTTCTCTTTTCCATCACTTAAAACTTCATTATAAATCACTTTCTTTTTCACTCACTACTTAACCTATTTCACATAAATAATGTCACAGTCGGAGGGCATGAAGGGTTCTATTTGCGAGTTAGCCAGCATGTTTACTACTAAAATGGACGAGTTCCAGAGCAGCCTGGACAGAGCTGGGTCATCCAACCCTACAGTGGCATCTATAGCGGCTGACTTCACTAACTTCAAGACCTTTATTCTGAAGACACTTGGCATTCTGCAGCAACAAGTGGAGTCCTTGACTCGCCATACCGACCTCCTGGAAATGCGTTCTCGCCGTAAGATGCTCCTTATCCATGGCATACCTGAGGCTGTTTCAGAGGACACTTTAGAAGTTGTTATGGATACGCTGAGACCCTTGAAGGTTGAGATTGGCTCCAATGAGTTAAGTCGCTGTCACCGTTCAGGCCGACCTCATAGTGGTAAGTCAAGGGCTATCATTATAAAGTTCCGTGATGCTGCCGTTCGGGACAAGTTGTGGTTTGGCAAGACGGCGTTTAAGGGCTCGGGTGTCACGGTGTCCGAGTTCCTTACAAAGCCGCGTCACGATGCGTTCGTGGCTGCTCGTGACCGTTTTGGTATCCGGAGCTGCTGGACGCGGGACGGAGTCGTGCACATCCTCGGGTCAGACGGCGTGCATCACCGTGTTGTCTCGGTTGCTGAAGTGAAGGCGATACGAGTCGTGCCGGCTGTGTCTAGTGTTTCGACTCCTCGTGCTGGAGCCGGTAATAGTGGTCAACCTGCGCAGCTACCGGGGAAGAAGTCTAAGAGGGTTGTCAATAAAGCCGCTGCCTTTTAAGTTCAAGTGAAGTGTATTTGTAGTAATTTAGCCGTGGTTGCTTTGCTCGCTGCTTGGCATAGCTTCTTAGTTTTGACTCACTTTAACCTGGCTGTGTAATAGGCTTCGTAGTTACCACTGTATTTTGCTGTATAATACGTTCTAACTTTTATTGTAACTTATTTATTTATTTTTTACCCTCTTTGTTAAAGTTCTCATATTTTCTGTCACTGACGCTGCCCGATTGACGTTTCTTTGTTGTTAGAGTTGACAGTTGATGTGTGTTATCTTTTTTCACTTTTTGCGTTTCGTTTTAGGCATGTTTCCGTTTGTTGAAATTTGTTAAGTTTAGATTTAATGTATGAAGTTGTTTTGCTATTTAACACTGCTGGTAGGTAGTGTAAACTAGTACGCCTTTTTATTCGTTTTATGAATTTTATTTATTTGTATTTATACTTATTATTATATTTCTATAAAGCTATTTTTTTGTAATATTTATTTATGTCTGTAGACAGCGATGACAGCAGTGACACTAATAATTATTTGTCTCTCTCCTCTGGCAGTGTGAGTAATGACTCCGAAGACAGTTTTCATAGCCTACCTCCTTCTTTACGCGATTTGCTCGATACACAGTTTTCCGATGAACCTAAAAATTTGAATATAGTACACATAAACGCACAAAGTATCCCCGCCCACTTCAACGACCTGCTACTTAGTTTTGATGTTAATAATGTGCATGCAGTGCTTGTTTCGGAGTCATGGTTAAAGCCTTGTTTACCATCTTCTTGCTACTCTTTGCCAGGATTCACTTTAATTCGCAATGACCGGACTGGAAGAGGTGGCGGTGGGGTTGCCATTTACCTCCGCTCTCATATTCCTTTTTCTGTTATTTGCATGTCAGCACAATCTTCTTCTTCGGACGCCGCAGAGTATTTATTCCTTGATTTAACTTTATCCCACTCTAAATTGCTTCTAGGAGTTTTCTATTCTCCCTCCCTTAAAGTAAATTTCTTTGATGCTTACGAGAAACTTCTTGAAGATCTTATGCCCTCCTATAATCATCATATCATAATGGGTGATTTTAATACTTGCCTTTTTAAAGACGATTACCGCTCTAAATCTCTTAGGTCCTTAGTAAATGCCTGTAATTTAAGCATCCTCCCCTCCAATGCTACCCATCATTTTCCAAACTGTTCTCCTTCGCTTCTCGATCTTATTCTAACCTCCTCTCCCGCTCATGTTATTAAGCATGGTCAATACTCTGCGGACGCTTTCTCTTACCATGATTTGTTTTTTCTTTCCTATAAAATCCGGCCTCCCAAAGCTAAACCTAGAGTTCTCCTTCAGCGCAATTTTAGTCGGATTGATGTGGATAAGCTTCTTGAGGATGCGATTAATATTGACTGGAGTGTGATCAGTAGGGCTGATTCAGTGGATGATCAAATTGCCATATTCAACTCTCTTCTGACTCAGCTCTATGACATACATGCTCCAGTAAGACCCATTAAAGTTAAGCATCTCCCTGCTCCTTGGCTCTCTGAGGATATACGTACATTGATAAGGAAGAAGAATTTTGCCAAGTCGCGGTATAAAGGTGACCCATCGGATAAAAACAAGGCTAGGTACCGTAAACTGCGAAATCGTTGTGGCACGGTTTGTCGAGACGCACAAAGTCGCCACATTCATAAATCAGTGGAAAATGGCGACCCGGCCAAAGTATGGAAATTTCTTAAGTCACTAGGAGTTGGGAAATCTCAGCATAATTCCTCTACCATAGATTTAAATTTCGATCAGCTCAATAAGCACTTCTCATCTTCTGCCTGCTTTAATGGCCCTATTAAGGACAAGACCTTAAAGTTTCTTTCTACTATCCCAACTCCTGACACTTCTCCTTTCTCTTTCAATCAATTTTCCGACAGTGATGTTAAGAGGAGTGTACAATCCATAACGTCAAATGCTGTTGGGGCTGATTGCGTTAGCCGTAATATGATCCTCCCTCTACTTGACCTACTTATCCCTTATATTACCAGCATCCTTAACACTTCAATATCGTCCAGCGTATTTCCTTTTTTGTGGAAGGATGCTGATGTTGTCCCCTTGCCTAAGAAACCGAATCCTTCTTCTTTTTCTGATTATCGCCCTATTTCCATTCTTCCTTTCCTGTCCAAAGTTCTGGAACGTCTTGTGCATCAGCAGTTATCCTCTTACTTGTCCAGGAATGACCTCCTCAATCATTTTCAATCTGGTTTCCGCCCCGGTCATAGCACGGCTACCGCTCTCGTCAAAATTACAGATGACATTCGTCTGGGGTTTGACAACAGAAAGTTAACCGTATTAACATTGCTGGATTTCAGCAATGCATTTAATACTGTTGATTTTGACGTCTTGCTTGGAATTTTGCGCTCCCTTAACATATCTCCTGCGGTAATTGAATGGTTTCGTAGTTATTTAGTAGGTCGTCGGCAACGATTAAAGGTGGAAGCTTCCCGATCTTCTTGGTGCAGTACGCTGGCTGGCGTTCCGCAGGGTGGCGTGCTGTCTCCTCTTCTTTTTTCTGTCTTCATCAACTCTATCACACATAGCCTTCTCTCTTCCTATCACCTTTATGCCGACGATCTGCAAATTTACTCCCAAGGCGTGCTCGGTGAACTCAACTCACTTATCGATACCACAAATAACGATTTAGCTCGTATCTTGCAATGGAGTAATGGTTTTGGTTTGAGAGTCAATCCTGCTAAAACTCAAACTATTATTTTCGGCAGTCCTAAGTTTTTGTCCAGGGTTGACTTTGCAACTCTCCCGCCTGTTTATTTTGATGGGGTCCTTATTCCTTTTTCGCATCAAGTCAAAAACCTGGGTATCATTATGGACTGTTCCTTGTCGTGGGTTCCTCAAGTTAGCGAGGTTAGCAGGAGGATGTTTGCGTCAGTGTGGTCTCTTCGGCGGCTTCGTAACTTTCTCCCTATCGCGACTAGAATTGCGCTTGCTCAGTCATTACTTCTCCCTATTTTAGACTATGCTGATGTGTGCTTTTTAGATCTTACTGAGGAGCAGCTTAACAAGCTTGAGCGAATTCAAAATTTATGCATTCGGTTCATATTTGGTTTACGCAAATATGACCACGTCTCTTGTTTTCGTTCGCAACTCAAGTGGCTTCCTATCCGTTTCCGCCGGTACTTTCACATTCTTAATCTTCTCTACTGTGTTCTGTTTATCCCTGCAACCCCCCGTTACCTCAAGGAGCGTTTTAACTTTTTTAAGTCGGTTCGTTGCTCACAAAACTATATTTTAACTGTACCCTCCTCTTCATCAAAATTTTACAACAATTCCTTTACTTTTCAGGCTGTCCGACTGTGGAACTCCCTCCCTGTGGAGCTGCGTCGGGCTAAGTCTTTGCCTATTTTTAAGAAACTTCTTCATGAGCATTTTTTGTCGCAGTCATAATTGTACTGTCTCAGTTAATTTCTCTGTCGTGTAGCTGTCTTTTTTATTGTTTTCCCTGTTGTGGATGTATTGATATTCATTTATGTATTTATATATATTTATCTATTTATTTATGCAAGTCATATATATATTGTATTTATTTGTTTATATATTTATTTTCTTATCTATTTATTAGTACATATATAGTGAGCCTATATTTATCACTTTAGCGTGAAGTTTGTACCACCTACCTCGTAAAATGTTTTAATCTGACACCTTATCCCTAGTAAGGTTGTCTGGAAGAGATCGCTAATCAGCGATAAGACCGCCTGTTGTTTACCTGTGTTGTTTTTAATAATGCTGTATCTCTGTATTGTTATTGTTTGGTGTACAATAAAGTGTTTTGTATTGTATTGTATTGTATTGTAAGTAATGAATTTTTCACATCACCTATTCGGAAAAGGAACTTTTCTCTCGTGCTAGAAGGGATAGAAATGGTACTTTTCTGTTCAAAGAGATTTTTTTGCCAGTATAAAATATAAATACAATGAAATATGAAAATCGTATACTTACATTATTACATAATGGACTACAATTTAATTTCATCATTTTTAAAGAGTCCTTTTTTGTTTTTTATCACTATAATCTTTTATTTTCCTCATAGGTGATTTGAAAAGCAGTTTGCGTCACATGGTATTATTTCCACCTTCGGCGTTAACACTTGAATCCCTCACTACGCTCAGGATTCTATTTTAATCTACTAATTCTTATTCTTTGGTTGGACAGTCGGGTCAGAAAGAAAAGTCCAAGAACAGTAATTTCTTTACGTTTTCAGTAACTTTTTAAACGTAGGTTCTTACTATCAAATCGCAAATGACGCACGAGAAACCACCCCATTTCTACGTAGCCGTTGTCACCATAAATTGCGGGCAGTACAAAGAGCCAGGATGATTGGAAAACTTCGCGCCAAGTTCCCATATTAATACCAAGTGTTTATTGTCGCCCGATATTAGTTCTCTATTAATCTTGATAATTGGGACCTGGTTTGAGGTTATTGGCTAAGTGGCGGTAATTTGGGTTTGATGTGGGTGTTTTACAGTACCAAAGTATAACGACTGAATGATTCATTTTTTATCTACATCCATATCATAACTTCCTTATAAAACGGTGTACTTTAATGTTAACATTAAAGTACCGCATGTCATTTAAAGTATCGGTTAATGTTCATGTATTTTAATGTTAAATTTAAAGTACCGGTCGGCAATACTTTAAAGGGGACTTTTGCGGGTGGTAGGACCTTGTGCAGGGTCCGTCCGGATCGCTACCACCGTCTTATCCATTAACCTACCGCCAAACAGCAGCGTTCGCATTGTTGTGTTCCGGTTTGGGGATAAGACAGCCGGTGAAATGACTAGCATAGAGGCATTCCATCTTAGTCCTCAGGGTTGGCAACGCATTTTCAGTCTTAGGATTGCATTGCAGTCTTGTGAATGCGAATGTCCATGGGTCACAGTTTCCACTTACCATCAGGTGGCCTGTGTGCTCGTTTGTCATCTCTATGCCATAGAAAAAAAACTTTAAGATACAGGGCAACTACAGATACAGGTTCCTCACATATTTATTGTAGAAAACTTATGATATACATGTAGATAAAGTTATGAATGCGACTGTACGCATAATTAGGCATTATAAATACTCTTGTCACATAAATAACTATAAGGTAAGCAAGCCACCGCAGCCACAGACCACCTGTAGGGTAAGTGGGATCTGTTACCATAGACATTTGCATTCTTAAGACTACATTCCTAAGACCGCAAATGACTGACTGAGGACTAGGATGAAATGACTGTATGCTACTCGGAGTAAATTTTACTATATTAGTAGGTTCGAATTCTCTATTGTTATCAGGTCATCACTCTGATTTGTGAGCCTCTATCCTAGTTTGTTTCAGAACTTGTCCGTCAGTCTGTCAGTACCCCCTAAAAAAAAGTGTAGTGTGTTTTGTAATTTAGAAATCCTATTATGTTTCTTGGAATCATCATAACATAACATAAATGAAAAATGAGCCGAGAAACCATTTCATTTTATTAGGTACTTTATTTAGCTTGTAAAATTGTAGAAAAAAAATCCCATAACTACAGAACATAATATATTATAGTATATTATATCGGAGAAATACTGGAAAAGGGCCGAATCTTAAGTACCCGAAACCGACGTGCGTGTATGACTCGATGTATGAATGTGAAAGAAGCGAAAGAAATTTGTCAAGATCGTAGCAAGTGGAAAGAAGTGGTCTCTGCCTACCCCTCTGGGAAACAGGCGTGATTTAATGTATGTATGTATTGTGAAATATTATGCCGCATCCACCCATTGTAATGAAAAAAAGAATCGTACGCGGACGAACATTGCCGTACATTTTCTGGAACATTGACGTACAAATAGCACTTGATGTAAGGTACTTTAGGCGGACATTACGCTCCGCGCCCGCGCGGTTTGTCGGCTGTTTATACTTTGACTTAGCACACAAACAATCACCGCGGAGTGGTTAGTCTGTCATATCCGAGACAAATCTGTTTGGTACAGATGCCTTAGAATGAACAGGAACAATTTTTTTTTTTATAAATTGACGTCTTTGACACAAAAGTAAGTGAGTAAGTACTTTTATCTTTACATAGTACAAAAAGTCGCTTTCTGCGTCTATCTTTTTGTCTTTCTGTCTGTATATTTGCTAAGTCCTCCTAAAAACGCAATATATTTTAATGTGGTTTTACCCGTGTGGATGCCGGGTTAGCATAGTGCCACTCCATATCTTCCCGTGGATGTCGTAAGAGACGGCTAAGGGAATAAAGGCGTATAGTACTGTTAGGCGATGGGCTTGCAACTTGTCACTAATACACTGGTAAACATCTTAGCCTAAATGTGCAAAATGTGGTTACAGAATTATTAACAAATTTTGAGTTGTTGGTAATTCTGTAGCTCTGCCTAGGTGGGGACTCTGGGAATAAAGGCGTGAGTTTATGTATGTATGTATGTATGTGGTTTTCAGCATGATTTAATTGATTTTTCACGGAAGGTTTTAATGCAAGTATAACAAAAGTTTGATTTTTGTATGGGTGTTACGGAGACTTATATAAATAAACCGAAGCAAAGTGAAGTAATAGTTTCAAATTTAAAGAATTACTTAAATTAGTAATACCTAAGTAATTTTTTTATAACAATTACCTATACTATAAAATGAAACTGTGAGGCTGTGTGAACCTTTTGTTCGTACAAATTTAGATAAAATTATGGTCAAAAAAGCCTTTTACATACTGTATAGTTCTCCCAGTTTCTTAATAGAGTTCGGCTATCGCTATCACCCTTGCACGCGCAACTGACAGTATATCTGTCACTCGTGTTTCATACAAAAACGATGATCGCCGAACTACATTAAAAAAAAAGATGCACTGTACTTAGTTGGCGAAGTTGTTTAGACTTTTGTACTGATTAATAGTTTATGCAGGCTACATTTAAGAATAATATAAATGTCAAAGGTTTATTGTCACGCCGCTAGTCCCTTCCTGATTCGCTCTCTGTTCTTCCTCATCAGACATAACCATGTGCCTAATCATTATTATCTTCGCCACTACTGATGCAGCTGTTTCCTCCCCCTGCCCTGTGGTGCCCATAGAGCAATAAAAACTCATATTGTTTCTACAACATTAAACGCGGCCGTAACGGCCTTAGTTTCCGACGAGGAAATATTGTCCTTAGTAGATCTATTGCTTTATGACGCATTTCTGTTGGTCAGCAATAATATTCGATATTAATTGTTTAGGTATTACAGAAAAGAAGAATAGAAAGGAATTTGAATCAGGAATTTGCCATACAGTAAAACACAACTGATATAGCTTACCGATGTACGTGCGCAGAAGACGAATTTTCGAAGTGCGGGAACCAATCAGCATGATCCAAGCTTTGAGCGTCTGTATTCCATGTTGACGCGCGCTTGTGCGAGTGATAGAAAATATAGATGTAGTTTAATTTGCACCTTCTAACTCTTACGTACAATTCTGATTGTGGTTTTTATCGTGCTTTCAGAAATCATCGGAATCGTTGTTCGTGTTTGCGCGAACGAACATTCACGACACGCCATATAAATTGTGTTCTACTGGACCAACGAGTATGTTACGAGGAAGCTAAGCAAACAAATATACATACATACATATACACAATTTTGCGGGTGGTAGGACCTTGTGCAGGGTCCGTCCGGATCGCTACCACAATCTTATCCATTAACCTACCGCCAAACAGCAGTGTTCGCATTGATGTGTTCCGGTTTGGGGATAAGACAGCCGGTGAAATGAGTAACATAGAGGCATTCCATCTTAGTCCTCAGGGTTGGCAACGCCTTTGCAGTCTTAGGATTGCATTGCAGTTTTGTGAATGCGAATGTCTATGGGCCACAGTTTCCACTTACCATGGTAAGTGCATGCTGATGCATCAGGTGGCCTGTGTGCTCGTTTGTCTTCTCTATGACATAAAAAAAAAAAGGTCGGTAATCAACCAACATGTTTTCTAGGCCACTATTGACGAGGTTAAAGTGGCGGTTGCAAACCAAACGAAAGAGACTTCGTATGATTTGATTCACAAGGTCACTTTGTCGTAGTCATATTGGCCTAGGAATCAAATTGGTTGAACGTACTTATTTAATTAAAATAAAGACGACTCCGTTCGCGTAAAAGTAGTTTGATGCGAGTAAAAAGTACCCTAATATGCCTTGCTCGGGGTTTAAACTACTTATCTCTATTCGAAATTCAAAAAAGCGTAACAGACAGACAGACGAATTTGCTTTCGCATTTATAATATTAATATGGATTACTCCGTATCTTTCCGTGGATGTCGTAAAAGCCGACTAAGGTAATAAAGGCGTGTAGTACTGTTAGGCGATGGGCTTGCAGCCTGTCACTAATACACTGGTAAACATCTTCGCCTAAGTGTGCAAAATGTGGTTACAGAATTATCAAAAAGTTTTTATTGTTGTTGGAAATTCTGTAGCTCTGCCTACCCCACTCTGGGAATAAAGGCGTGAGTTTATGTATGTATGTATGGATTACTCCCACTAACAAAAAAAATCTCTTAATACGTTTTCACATTTTCTCTTTGCTACAAAACCCTCTGAATAATTATAAGTTGAACAGAATTCTTTACGCGACCGTCGCCGATCTAAGAAACAATAGCCGATGCAATACGCGGTGTATAAAAGCTAATGATATGTAAAACCGGGTCGTCCCAGGCTGCAATCGTGTGCAATATGCACCTGGGCAGACACAGAGTACTGCAAGGGATGGAGAGTATAATACCTAAAGTATTATACAAGGTGTTTGGTAGCTAGTTCGACAGCTTTAAGGAGGTGATAGAGCAGCTCCATACTAAGAGAACCCCGCGTTTGTTTTTCACCAAGTATGGAAAAATAAACTTTGTGCGTTTACTCCAAAAGTTATAATGAAAATAAATTTCATGTAGCTTTAAAAACTTCTTTAGTTCATAGTGATTCTAACCATGCAAAAAAACACTGAAAAAAAAAGGATTAATACATGAACTTAGGGGTTTTCCGTAACATGGACATAAGGAAAAATTACAAAAATTCCGATTAAAATGATCAATATCTCGGAAACTAATAACAATTGCTGAACATACATGGGAATTAAATCGATAGCTTATGAGCTGCTCTATCACCCCCTTAAAGCTGTCGAACTAGCTACCAAACACCCTGTATTTATAAACGCGTGATATTATCTAAAGTGTGCTTATACTTATGTTAGGACTGACAGCTGGCCTATTATGGTCGGGGTTATCGATGTGGATATAGCATCTATCACTTTCTGACCAGTAAGTGTAAGAGTGACGGATGCTTTATCCACCGCCATAAAGGCGATTATCGCACGGATGCTGCGATCCTTATCGTATCGCGCTCATTACACAAGGGCCGCGATACATTTGAACGAAATGTTAAAAGTCAGTCGCCACCTTGCGTTTTCCGTATCCTTCACGATGAGATTTGAATTCGATTAAAAGAGACAAAGAATAATTTTACGAAAATAGGTTTACTGTACGTTTATGAATAAGGGTAGATTGTAACTATTAAATAGATTAAAAACCCTCGTCGAAATCGAGGGTATCCTTAAGTAAGGGCCTCATTCCACACTGTGTTAAGCTATCACGCTTCGATATCGTAATCATATTGTTAATGTTATGGCAACTCCTTATTTACATGAGTTCTCATAGCATAGCGTTAAGTTACTATGTTTTAACTATGTTTTAATATTTATTAGGGTACAAACGGTACAATATGGCTAATACAATAAAAATCTTAGATTATACATCAACCAGTAAAGTTACCACAGTTAAATATTACATATTATACTAATCGAGCAATATGACTAATTACCTACTTGAAAATGTGACATTACTTTAAAAAAGACTAAGGATACCTTTAAAGGCACGCTTTAAAGGCTTTAAAGGCTTTACGGAGCCTTTTCGAGACAAACTTTCAGGGCCGAGATTCTAGGTGGTAAAAACTATACCGTCTGTCACATGTTATGGTATTGTCAACGTTTTAATAGCTCTTATTTACTTGACAATAATCGCGACTGGGTTAAAAACAACACCAAAACAGGTCAAAGACGACATGGTTTTTACCGCCTAGGACAGAGGCCCTTTCTGTGAGGGCCGAGTAGAAAAAAAAACTTGAAAAGGTCATATATGATTAGTGATTACTTGATTAAGGCCATTTGTTTTGACATTTCGTTCATTGAATACAAAACGGACACATTCCAAAATGAGTCAGTGTTGCATTTTAAAATTAGAAGCTGTTCGTATAAGATTTTTAATGCAAGAGCAAATTATTTTGGAATGTGTCCGTTTTGTATTCAATGTGCGATTTATTTTAAATTCAAAAACAGTCACTTCAATAGGTAAGTACATTCACAACCTATCCCTTCGAATACTCTGTTTTCCCGATACGCGGATACGGGATACACGGCTCTATGTTAGAGTATTTTCAACGAAAATATTACTGGGATTTAGGTCGTATTGAGCGGCTAACGAGTATTTATTCAATATAAGGAATCTCTGTGCATGCAATGTTTAAATTGGTTTCGTATCGCTGTGATCTCGCCTTCGGCTCTGGTATTTTTCGTTGGGCATCGATAGGACGTATATAAAGGATTTTTATTTAAAAACTAGATTCTGCCTGCGATTTCGTCCGCGTAGATTTCGATTATCGTTATTCCCACGGGAAATTTTGAATTTTCCGGGATAGAAAAGCCTATGTTTTAATCCAGTGTATAAGCTGGATTGGAGAACCATTCCAAATTTCATCCAATTCAGTCCAGCCGTTGCAGCGTGAAAGAGTAACAAACGTACAAACCTTCTCGTTTATAATATTAGCAAAAATAAAAATAAAAATATATTGACTAAATTTTAGATGTTTTGAATAGATGTTAAGAGCCCACATAATTAAAAAGGGATAGCTTCAAATCGTAGGGTTTCGGAGATTCAACCAAAGAAATGCAGAAAAGGTGTTACGTTTGAGAAATAAAACTAGAAAGGATTTTGTTTCTGATCGTGTTTTCACGTTTAACAGTCTCAAGGACATGACATGTCATCTCCTTCTGCGTCATCGGGGCGAGGGCCTGGATAGTGATTCTGTAAACAACGCCGGTCGTGCGGACTGTCGAGTGATATCCAAGGGCGAGATTAAGTAGTCCCGTCAGTGCGAACAAAACACATTGTAGCGCATGCATTTTCAATTTAGCAGCACGATGGGTCGAACGTATAGACTACTTAATCTCGCCGCTTGGATTCACTCGACAGTCCGCACGACCGGCGTTGATTACAGAACCACTACCCTGCTCATGGGTACATAATATAATTCCGAAGACTCATAATTCCGAATTGATCAAAATTCCGAACGCAATTCTTTGATAGAAGACTTAACGTTTGTTATCGCTAATAAATCAAACCTAACCTAGCCTACCTACGTATGATAATTACATTATGCATTTAATCTAAAATAGCGTCAGCGTAACATAGCTTTCGGAGAAATTAAAATTCAGACAAATTAACATTCGGAAAAAAGTACTTACTTAATTCGGAATTTTTAGGTGGTTTTGGTGATCTGTCATACAGGGTCTCCTAGTACAGACACCAGGGTCTCCACACTGGTTTCCAATTTTTTTATTTTATTAAAAAGTTTTAACTAAATAATCGGTTATGTTATGACCATTGTGAGAGTTAATAAAGATTTTAGTTGTATTTTGTATCATATAAGTATTGGTACTATCTGCGAAAGCGGATTATTCCAAGCATATAAAGTCAAAATTATAGGCACGAGCTGCATGAGTACCACTATCTTGGACCTCATTAACCTCCATCTCATGGATCCCCAATTTTCCACTTTTCTGGAGCATTTAATTGTTACCTTACTGCCCAATCTTAACTTTCCATCGCACATAACATACTTTATCCTCTTTCTGTGTTCTTTCGTGTTAAAATGAGAATTATCCGTTGGACTATCTCTTAACTATTATATATCAGAAAGGGGGGCAATAAGAGACCATTATGGCGTTAAAATTAACCTTGTGTTCCTTTTTTGCTCTCCCGCAAATGTAAAATTGTGAGACTGTAATACGAAATGATGTTTAACCGATTATTATCAATAAAAACTAGTCAAGTGTGAGTCAGCCTCGCGCACCGAGGGTTCCGTACCGCCGCACAGGAGGTATAATGAAACCGCCAATAGTTTGGGATTGGAATAGCTGCCAATTCATATGCACTTTGACGTAAGTATATGGTAGAACTGTCACCTCTAATCCCTTTATAAACGCGGCACGATAATATTATTATCGATATTCTGATTTGAAATCTATTTCGAATCGAATCAGCGCTAGCCCGTTTTTATTAGGCATTTGTTTTTTTCTTCAGAGTTTATGCTAATCTATAGCATAAACTCGCTTGTGTGTTTTACCGTTTTAACGATTCAACAAAACTAAAAATGTTGAAAAAAAAACGCTTCTGCCTTAACCTAATTAACTTTCTTTAAAAAAAATGTGTTGTCCTGGCGATCGTGCCACGCAGTGCTTGCTGGGGTTTTATTCTCTCAAAAACATACGGACGGGCGGACGAACGAGCGAAATCGCAGCGGCGAGTTTAGGTAGTCCCGTCAGAGTGAACAAAACACATTTTAGCGCGTGCATTTTCAATTAAGCAGCCTTATACGTTCGTACAAAACCATGCTGCTAAATTGAAAATGCACGCGCTAAAATATGTTTTGTTCGCACTGACGGGACTACTTAAACTCGCCGCTTGGACATTCACTCGTCCGTCCGTCCGACCCTCGATGTTTAGAGAATCACTGAGAATAAAATAAGGATAAGAATAACTTTATTAATAAAAAAATACACTGTTTACAAAAAGGTACGATATCTTGGCTCTACGGTAAATTTGGATTATTGTTCTCTAATTTTAAATATCTCTAAATCTTAATTTATTAACATCATACTCGATCTTAGCCGAACAAGGAAAGACTTCGACATTCACAAATTTACTTTTACAGACATTTCAAATTCGAGAAATCTGGTCCGAATTGGCCTAAGTATATTTTCAAGCAGCGTTGCTTTAAAATTAAAACCTTTATAATGTAATGAAACAGACTTTGTTTATCTTGCTCGTATAAATCCGATCTCCGTTAATGCTATTACGTTTTAAAGGGTGCAGGAATTAAGGCCAATGTTGGAATAGGAGTAGGTATTCCGGGTCAGAGGTCAAATTTCGTTCCTAATGAATAATATTCTGAAAGTACCCCCATATCTCAGGATTGTGGCATAATACTTGGTGCTGTGTTTGAATTGGGGTAGTACTCGACCGAGTAAACTTGGATACGAGAGCTGAGAGGTACTATCAGACCATTGGAACCTTGACCCACCATAGAACTGTGTCACAGAGACGTTATGATTTAAGTCATAAGAAGTGTCAAACAAATTGTTTTATAATGTCACTGTGACACCGTTCTATGGTGGGTCAGGGTTCCATTGGGCTGATAGTACCTAAGATAAGGGACTAAGTACTTACCTACTTTAGAAATTGCGTAGGCAATGCCTTCTTCCTACAATGTATTAACTAGCTTCTGCCCGCGACTTCGTCCGCGTGGAACTCGTTTATATCGTAGCTCCATATAAATTTTTACCCTCTATTTCAGCCCTTAGGGTATGCATTTCGGGAAAAAAAACTATCCTATGTTGTTTCCCAGGATTCAAACTATCTTTGCACCAAATTTCACCTATATCGGTTAAGCGGTTTAAGCGTGAAGAGGTAACAGACAGACAGACAGACACGCTTTCGCATTTAAAATATTAGTACTTATGGATTTTAAATCCCTTGGGTTTGGTTCTCTAGAACAACGCATTTTTCAGTTCGACGTCAAAATTACACCCAGTTAGATCATTACCCACTCACTTGCTTTTGGTGACTAGAGCTACCAACTTTGTACACCTACAAATTGCTTTGGGTAGCCGTAGCTACCAGCGGAGTTTCTGGGGTTTATGATTTTTATCGTGTCGAAAGCTCCATGTATATGGTATAAATTGTCTTCAAAGTACAGACTACCAACATGATAACATTTAAAAAAAGTTACGGTCTACTTGAGAAACCAAAACCATTTTTTATCTACTTTATTTTGCAAGGTGTCGGAACAAGTGTTGCAGAATGTCGTACCGGTTGTTTATTTTCAGTGAAATTGTATGTTAATCATATTTATATTCCTTAAATTATGCTTACGTGATTGTGTAGTGTGTTATAATGTGTTTAAATAACGTGTTATTTCGGTTATAAATTATTTCTGTTGTTGGTGATTGGTATTACAAAAACATCTAAATTTAGTAGGTATGTTATCAATTCTTTTGTTTTTTTTGTATTATATGGGAGCTATTACGGTTGTAAATACAAAAATATACGTGTTATTTAATTCTCCATTTCTTTAGCTTTATAACGTAAAAAATATCTTAGCAAATACTTTAGCAGAAGCAAAGATGTTGATTTTCAAATAAAGCAAACACCGCGACGACTTGTTTACGGAATGGCCAAGCGATTTAAGCCACCCTTTTTTTAAGTCGCAAGCAAGCGAGTGGTTAGAAGTTAATAATACTCTGTGGGCCTAGTATGGTTGTGTTTGTCGATGTCGGAGAGGCGTCTGTCACTGCGAGAGTGACGGAGGCTTTATCCGCCGCAATAGACGCGACCATAATACCCCCGATGCTCGATAGTTTATAATTCTGGACAATTTTTATGACTGTATCGTCGAACGATTACCTGTGCTGCCAAGAATGAATAATTATGCAACATACGTAACGAACCAATAGAAGAGATGCAGTAAGTACCTAACACTATCTATGGAAGATTTTTTTTTGCATAATAATGTATAATCCATCCAACAGTCTAACGACAACAAGATGAATAACATGAAAAATTTCCAGGGATAAAATATATCGTATATTTTACAACGTATCACAAATCACTGCAAAATGTGAAAGTGTTGTAAGTAAGCATGTTTTTTATCTGTGGCATTTCTGTGTGTATAATACATATTTTAATTTATATAATCCAATTCCAGCTCAACAATACAAATAACCTCATTTATTTTGATCAAGCAACTGGAACGAGTGAACGGGCACCAAACGAGACTAATGTCCCGTATCTTAATAGGAATCTTGGTTTCATAATGTCCGAGTCATCAGCGTTTTCCGAAAATACCCTTCTTAAGGACTATCAGCTTTAGATGTAGCTCATCGTAGATGCGGACGTCGCTTGTATTTGCTAGCACAAACTGGGGCCGATTGCATAATAAAATAAAGTACAAGCTAATAGTATGGGCTTGTACTCTATAAGTAATGCAATAGGTCCCTGATGGCATATTCGTATAAATAAAAGAAGAATGTTTTTTTATGATGATGAACGCGATATTATTCCTGACGTTAAAAATGCACCGAGCAAACGCCGACCGTCCAAATGGCGCCCTCGTCACTGCTATACTTATTTACATAGTAGGTATACAACACCCTGCCGTCTGTCCCTCTGAATGTACGGTAAGATCTTTCAAACTACGCAGTAGATTTTATTGCAGTTTTCATCAATTGAGAGTTATTCAAGAGGGATGTTTTTATGTTCCTATATAATAATAAATTCATGTTAATGCGTACGGCGGTTACAGAAAACTTACATAAACCGAAGCGAAGCGAGGGCAGATCACTAGTACCTAGTTGATAAAAAACGATCATAGGTGATATAAATATTTAAAGTGCGGATAGATTAGGTTAGTTAGGAAATAATATCATACGTTATTTTATATGTAAAGTAAACCGACTTGAATGACGTAATGATTCGAATCGAAAGAGACATTAAGAATGCACCGAGCAAACGTCAAGCGTCCAGTGGCGCCCTCATTACTATTATTGTGATTTCTAATTAACTAAAGAATTTCCTTGCAATCAGACGATACGTTTTTGTAGCGCATGTAAAAACACAATTTATGGGATACGTAACAAACTTTATTACCTAACAATTACCCTTTGAGTAGTCAGCTTAACGGGAAAAGGTGGCCACTTTTTTCCGTTAACTTGATAACTCGAAGGTGAATTGTTATTAAACTATGTGATATACACTATAAGTTGTGTTTTTATTTGTAGTAAAATAAGCTACCGGCCAATTTCAAGAAAATACTTTAGTTTATTAGAAAACACAATCATAGTAATGAGGGCGCCACTGTACATCCGGCGTACGCTCGGCGCAGTCTTAAGACTACGCCGAGCAATTATTTTATGGGATACGATACGTAACAAACTTTAATAACAATTATCCTTTGAGTAGTCAGCTTAACGGTAAAAGGTGGCCACTTTTTTTCGTTAAGTTAATATCTCGAAGGTGAATTGTTATTAAACTATATGATATACCCTATAAGTTGTGTTTATACTTGCGCTACAAACACATTTTGTTTGGTTCCAAGGAAATTCTTTAGTTAATTAGAAAACCCATTAAAAGTAATGAGGGCGCCACTGTACATCCGGCGTACGCTCGGCGCAGTCTTAAGAATTGAATTAGAACGTCTGAGCTCTATAGTGGCCTATGAATCAAATTGATTGAGTTATGGTTGAGTGCACTCAATGTATACTTAGGTACGTTACGTGGTTTGAACATTGGCAACGGGAATAGTGACGATGGTACTGGCGCCAACTTTCTTTAATAGTCGAGCCATCATAAAACTCAGTCATGAAGAATTCGTCCGGTCACGAGGAAGAAATACCTCAATAATTATGAAGGTAAATAAAATAAACAAACACCACCTAATTATACCATACCAGCTTTAAAAGCAAATAACTATTGTTTTGAAATTGTTTTTTTAGGGTTCCGTAGTCAAACTAAGAACCCTTATACATAGTTTCACCATGTGAGATTCTTAGTCCTAGAAAACTGACATTTGGCATGAATATACGTACCTATTAGTCACGCCGACAGAGGTAAAATTAAAAGTAGGTACTTACCGTATTTTTTTATGGTACTTCCCCTACACGTAACTTCTAACGTGGGGTTTTTTTCTCGTTCACCCCATTGTACCTATGGGCTGTCATAGGATAGGTCTTTATCGTCATATCTATAAACGTTATGAAACATTTTATTACACGACAAAATTCTTAGATTTAGTAAAATGTTGTAGTGTCGTAACTGAATACTTATTTGTTTATGTAATTATGTGTTTACCTGTTAGTTTTAATTTAAAGTTTTTGTGACGAAACCTCTTGCGGATAATATTTTGACAATTAGCTGTCATGATTATTTTATTAACACAATATCATTTTTGATTTTGTTTCTTTGACGAAAAAACTGCTCGTGCCCGTATCTAGACTAAAATAAATCAACGCTATCGCCATTTTTGCGGATAGTGACATTTTTTAATAACTTCAATTTATTTAAATTGGGCAAAGAATAAAGCGCTTAGTTACCAGTGAGTCAGTTTCCAGCAGAGCAATATTTTTAATCAGAATCTCGAAAAAGTGGATCTTTTTCTTTTAAATAAATAAGGGCTTTTATTCGCTTTCTTTTGTTCTGTGTCAGCGTACATTTTGTTGTTTTCAACCGTATTTTCCGAACCACCTATGAAACTCGGCAACTCAAAAATACAGTGCGTCTATTTTCTTAATGTAGTTCGGTAATCTTCGTTTTTGTATGAACGAGTGACAGATATACTGTCAGTTGCAAGTGCAAGGGTGATAGCGATAGCCAGCCGAACTCTATTAAGAAGCTGGAAGTAGATAGTGTTCATTTGAGTCAATATACATGTAACATGATAATGGCAACCTCAAATATCAAAGCTGATTACGTATAAACGGAGCAACGTTTTTTAATCAAACTTAGCTAAAAATCAACCCAGTTGAACTAGCTTTGTTTTGAAGAAAACCGCATCAAAATCGGTATATCCCTTTAGGAGAAACGATGCCACAGATATACAAATAGGTAATCAAGTTATATTGAATACACCCCGCCGTTTGCATACATGTTATTATATTTTTTAGGGTTCCGTACCCAAAGGGTAAATACGGGACCCTATTACTAAGACTTCACTGTCACCAACCAGGCTGGATCTCATGAACCGTGTTACGACAAAACCACCACGTGATATAGTTCGTCAATCGTCAGCCAATAGAAGCAGATGACTGATACGCCAAAGTTCGATAAAACAGTTTTGATTCGCTGTTTAACAATGTCACGTGCTTTGGATTGTTTAATTTTTTTTAAATACCTAATAGCATAGACTTTAGACAGTTGATGCATTTCTGTTGCCGCTATAACAACCAATACTAAAAACAGAACAAAATAAGTATTTAAGAGGGACTCCCGTACCACAAAAGTGATGCCGTTTTTTGCTCGATATTAATAACGGCATTAGGTACACGCTGGAAAAGTTCACAGAATATATAGTTGCATATTCACTTTAAAAATAAATAATTAAATATACAACAACCGTTATTTTGTGCCGTTTATTGCTACTGTTGTACCTATAGATAATGGAACGGAACCCTTCGTGCGCAAGTCCGACTCACACTTGACCGGTTTTATAGTTTTGGGAGGAACGGTCAGGAAATATTGAACTCAAAAAGTGGCTGCGTGTCTCCGTCGGTTTTTTTGAGACTAGATGATTTTGCCCACTGCCCTTTATTTTTAACCATACATACCTAAGTGGGTGGTTTAAGTTTAACGTATGTACGTGTTGGCGCCGCTCTTGACGATGGCCAAATATAACGCAACGTGTCATGGAGCCGAGCAGCAGGCTGTATGAGTTTAGCCAGTGCTTTCATCCACGCCGGAAACGACGATGAAACGCACTGGCTGACAGGCGGAAGTGCGGCGCGGCGCGGGAAAAGATGATGGCGGCTGTGGGTGCTGTCTTTTCTGTCTGTCAGTTTGGCTGTGGCTGATGCGTGCCTTTTATAATTTAGAAGAGATCTATTAGTGCTAGAGTAAATGATTAATTAATTGTGTGGAAGCAGTAATCTCACATACGTGTTCTATCCTTTATTGCACTATTTGAATAGGAAGATCGGGAATATCTCTGGAATAGATCGGAATCGGGATTATTTACGAAAAATCGTTGGGTTTTATTTCATCTGTGAAATGTCATGAATTTTCGGCATTTGATAACTTGTCTATTCTTAGGACTGCACCGAGCAAACGCCGAGCGTCCAGTGGCGCCCTCATTACTATTATTGTGTCATCGAATTAACTAAAGAATTTCCTGCTAGTAAAATCACAATTTATGGGATACATACATATGGGTAGGCAGAGACCACTTCTTTCCACTTGCTACGACCTTGACAAATTTCTTTCGCTTCTTCCACATTCATACATCGATATGATATATATATATGATATGGGATACGTAACAAACTTAAATAACAATTACCCTTTTCCGTGAACTCGAAGGTGAATTGGTTTTAAACTATGAGATATTAATTATTATATACCCTATAAGTTGTGTTTTCATTTGTAGTACAAAAACATAACGGTCCAATTTCAAGAAAATACTTTAGTTTACTAGAAAACACAATAAAAGTAATAAGAAAAAAAGTGGCCACCTTTTCCCGTTAAGCTGACTACTCAAAGGGTAATTGTTATTAAAGTTTGTTACGTATCCCATAAATTGTGTTTATACTTGCGCTACAAACACATTTTGTTTGGGTCCAAGGAAATTTTTTAGTTAATTAGAAAACCCAATAAAAGTTATGAGGGCGCCACTGGACGCTCGTCGTTTGCTCGGCGCAGTCTTACATAATTCTATACATACATTTATTTTTGAGTTTTCCATAGAATGGAATCGAGATTGATCTACAGATTTCTAACTCTATACCTAAGTAAATTTGTTGCCCCTCGCTCGCTCGACTGTCCCCGAGCTTTTTATAAAGACCCGTAAGATTCCTTTTTTTTATTTACCTATCGTTCTTTTGATGATCCTTTTGTGCAGTGTTCTTCACACAAGTCTTGCTTAACAAACTACTCCGCAGAACATGAAAAAAAACACGATGTTTGGTTACAACGAACCACTAAATCCGAAACTTCGAGTCTCTGCCACTCGAGACTAAACGTGAGAAAGGAATGCAGCTACGAGTAACATACCTAGTTCGAACTTCGATTTTCAATGTAGGGAAAACGACCCAAAATGCAATATTATTGGCGGGGCAGTTACCCCCAGACGTTTCCGATAAAAAAAAGTCGCGGGTGATGATTTCAAAACAATATTTTTTTAACCTTAATTAAAAGCAGTGGAAAGACAGATAGTACCCAATTTAGACAAAACGAACACTAACTAAACTAACTTATTCCTCTGTTACGGTCGCAAAAATTTGAATTTCATGTCGGTAAAGCAGACACAGTCACGAATAATTGATATACGCGACATCTTTGGTCAATTTGAGAAAACTTTTAGCTTTGACATTACCTACGTTTGCTGAATTTGACACCTATCAAATTGTGGTTGTTTTGTGTGACCACGAAACGCTAAGATTCATTGCAAATTTATTTGAATGCTCTTTGAAATTATTTAACTAAAAAATATATTTTACGGTTATTCGTTCGCTTGTAAGTGTTTTATTATTGCGGCCATAGTATTCAATCTAGTGACATCTATTGTGGAATCTTTGAAATAAGTGCTGCCATCTGCATCAACAATGAGATATTAATGCTTTAGTTCGTATTCCATCCGTGGCGCTCACAACCCAAACAATGAATTCCAACATGGTGGAAATGTGCTACACTGTTTGAAAATGCAGGCCGTGTCATGCCTTGAAAAAAATCATTTTATGCTAGAATTTGGTAAAAAATGTCGGACCCTAAACGTGCTACTCTTATAACAGTGGGTGCTCCTAAAAGTGCAAAGAATGGTGTGTGTAAAACAGTGAGATTAACTATAAACCTGGATGAAAGCAACGAAAGTAAATATCCAGAGTGGAATTACAAGGAACTAGTCATTGCAGAAGACGTAAGTTATAACAGAAAATCAAAGCCATTTACGCAACCATACTGGTTTTCCAGCTCTTTATAGACTTAGGAATCCGTCTAAATTATAAAAAGCGTGTAACTCGAAGGATTGACGAGCACAGCTGCTCTCAAAGGAGACGAGTCTGGTTCATTTTAGGATATTTTTTGCTTACGTTACACAGCTTTGTATTAGGTTTGTTACATGAATTCGCGTCCACGAGCTGCACGAGAAGCTCAGATAGCGGTCGCCATGTTTGCAACAATCTAAGAATGATCGTTGTCAACCTAGGACAATTACGAGGGCAATGTTTTGATTGTGCATATAGTCTGATTGGGTTTGTTTTTGTAGGAAAAATTGCAATTATCTCATAGTTTTATTATTAGTACCACGTCGCATGATTGCTGACGAAACCATAAATACGTAGGATAGCAATTAGCTGGCGAAAGTCCTACCTTTGTGACCTAGGTTAGCCCGCCTTGTTCGGTATCGGTTTTGAATAATAGTAAGGCGGGTTGTTAGGTTATTTTTTCTAACTCTAAATTGGATTTATAATGAAAGTATAAACAGCTGTTTCCTATGAATGTAAAGTATATAGGTAAATAGATATCAACGTATATAACATGATAGACAGCGGCGATGTGTGTGTAGGTATTTCGTACGGTCGTACTGCTCTTTCCCACCTTTGTAGAGTAGTAGGCGATTCCTTTTGCACATTTAAAACTTATTGCTAATGTATTTAGATCGCGTAAGGTATAGATATATTATTAGTTATGTACTTGTTTGCTTGCAAACATGACTACAATGTTGCTACGTATGAAAGTTGTAGCGATTAAAATTAAGCAAGGTTTTGCATTTAGAGCTTGTTCTGTGCTTGCCATTAGGTTGTTTTTGGTGCCATTCCTATCGATTATTCTTATGTACGATGGCGTCAAGTATATAAAAGAGGTTAAGTGTTATTTACTTGTAGCTGTGTGCGTGAATGAGTGACAATGCAATGACCGGGCGTGTTTGTGGTAACACGAGACGAGTTTTAGATAGATGAGATGTAGGTAATCAAATTTTGAGAGGCTAGGTTATCTTTTTGCGCGAGTTGTGAATTCGTTTGTAGATTTTGCCCACAGATGTCGCTATTGACTTTTATTTCTTGAATGCGGAATTATATTTATAGGTTCCTTTTTACGTTTTATAATGTAGGTGTATTTATGTTTTTGTTTTCGATATCTTAGTTTTTAATTGTTAATTTATGAAGATTATTATTTTCTGTGTGACTTTTGTAAGTACTTGTTTCGTAATTCATTGAGTATTGTTATGTTGAATTGAATTAGGTATGCTAATATTTTGCATTTTTAGTAGGTATGAGTATGACTAATTTTATGTAGAATAATGTATCAAATTTTACGAAGGTATGAATTAAGCGTTTTTTAGGCGTTCACGTGTCTGTCATGTTATCGGTATTTCTTTTCTCTGTCTGTTGTAGTTTGTTGATAATAATGTAGGTGAAAGGGACACATCTGTCAGTAATGGTGCGGGGAGGGTTAAAATTGCTATCTCACTCTATTATAAAGCTGTTTTTTCTACGTTGGAAAAATATGTATATTTTTAAATTTGTATGGCATAAAGTTTTAATGGTATTTGAATAAGATACCATAAACTGTTTTACCATGGATGCATATGTGTTTATTTTATGAATTCACTTAAGTTTAAATATACTCTCTAATGTCATTTCACATTTTCTCTTATTTCATAATAAAAAAATGGTAGGTACATGTTTATTTTTGTATTTGCTCCACTATTACAGCATGTCCTAATATATCTTACTAGCGACCCGCCCTCGCTTCGCTTCGGTTTATTTGAGTTTTCTATAACACACGTACATAAAACAAAATTTATTATACATAAAAACCTTCCTCTTGAATCACTCTATCTACTAAAAAAAACCGCATCAAAATCCGTTGCGTAGATCTAAGCATACATAGGGACAGACAGCGGGAAGCGACTTTGTTTTATACTATGTAGTGATTGTGCCTGACATGTCATTTGGCAAATTTTGTGATGCTGCTAATTAAACTAGCATTTATTAATTTGATATGATATCTAATTGATTCATATCACTACATAGTAGGTATAATTATAACAAAGTCGCTTCCCGCTGTCTGTGTGTCTGTCCCTATATATGCTTAGATCTTTAAAACTACGCAACGGATTTTGATGCGTTTTTTTTTATTGATTGTTAGATTCAAGAGGAAGGTTTTTATGTATAATGAATTCGGTTTTATGTATGGCTGTTACAGAAAGTTCACAAAAACCGAAGACAAGCAAGGACGGGTCGCTAGTTATGTTATAAATGTGTTAACTTAATTGAATATACCTTCCTAGTACATAATAAAGTATCATAAATCGTCTAACATAGTGCTAGAACTATTGTTATCATATTCTAAGGATAGGTGATTTTTATGTGGTTTATATAAAACGTAGACTTTAAATTATTAAAATTTTATCCGCAACTTGATTGCTCAATTGGTTGGATCAATGTTTGCATGAAATGTAAAATTTCAATTGGTCACAGGCATAATAAGGTTATGAAAAACTTTATAGGTACCCATATAGAAAAATTAGTTTCTTAACCCCTTGTATGCTTAGACACGGATCTGTGCTCATTTGGATATCTTTATGTGATATTTACAACCTTATATTTATTTACCTTATCATAATCAGAAGAGAATTTGGTATTTTTTTTACCTCCCGGAAATATGGGGTTAAAAGTTAATTTTGAACCAGTTTTTTTGGTTCTATATTAGAGAACCTAAAATTAATAAGCCTAATGTATCATAATCCCTTAAGTACATAATACGTAAAAAAAGAACAGAAACCTTTTCCATTTCAGGGTTTTTTGAAAGGCCATTTCATAGAAGTCATTAGCTTAGGTTTGTTGTATAAGAATCCTGAAAAGTTTACGGTTTTAGAAAAATATATTACATATTATTATGAACTTGATGGAATGATACATTAGGCTTATTAATTTTCGGCATTCTGATTCTGAAATGTAGACCTTGATCCAATGACAGTATTGACTATGCAATACTGCCCTGCTAAGACAAATGGCAGTATAACAGATAAAACTGTAGAAAATGCAACCTCATTACAAACTGGCGAAGATTGAATCTGCTTCGGCTTGAATTTGAGATACCACCTATTGACGGTACAAGACTAGTAGTTTGCCGTGAACAGAGGCAATCATGGCAAAGGCAAATCATGGCAAATCTTGAGGTTTCAAGATTCCTCCCTAACTCATCATAACCCCCTGACAGGTCCTGCCCATAGTGCCAATGTTGGAATTCCCCCCATAGTGGCATAGGAATCAAATTGGTTGACTGTACCTATAACCTTTATATGCTGGCGAGTGAAAATACCAAGTTCTAGTAACTAATGAATACGAAAAGAATTGGTACTGATCTGAGCTGAATGAAGCATATGAGTCTCCACTATGTGCACCGCTTTTTTTTTAAATGTTTCATTTATCTTTTTATATTGGACAATAACAAATAACCTAAAGCCCAGCATAAGGCTTTTTAATCAATATTGGTATGCAGGCAGATAATACCAAAATTCAGAAGTAACATTTTAATAACAGGTGCCTACTAAAGCCTGATGCGTTTTTTATTTTCAGAAAAAAAAGATTGTAGAGAATGGCAAGCCTGCTAAATTGGATCCGTTCTCAGATAACGATGAAGATATGGAACGAGCGGCCAAGAAGTTTGAACAAAAATATGTAAGTGTTACTTAGTAATTTAGTATGTAGGAATTTTCTTAAAGTGACCAAAGGAGTAGACAAATCTTAAAACTAAACTAGAATCTACGTTTTAATGGGTCAGATTTAACAATTTAACATGTGGAATTATTCCACATACAGTTTTAGTTAAAAAGTACACACAAGTATACAGTCTAAAGTTATACAAGTCTTCAGAGGTCAATTGAAAAACGCTATGAGCTAAATTGACTTGTACCCATTTTCACAATATGCATAGTGTTATGCATGCCTAAATTAAGTTACAGGAGAAAGGGGTTATTTTATCACACTTGACTTAAAATGATATAGCAATACATTCTGTTCTTTGTTATTCCTCATTATGTCATTGACAAGTGATAATGATAAGTTAAAAGATAAAACTGACAATAACCTGATAAATTTACTACATAAGATAGCATTACCTATTTTGTTGTTTTACCTGACCGCCGAAGAAAGAATTTTGACCCATATCATAGAATAAGTAATAAAGTTAGAGTCTCTTTGATCCATACTAATAGGTATTATAAATGCAAATGTGTGTCTGTCTGTTACCTCTTCACGCTTAAACCGCTAAACCGATTTAGGTGAAAGTTGGTGCAATAGTACATTGTAGCCCAGGTACAGAAAGTAAGCAATAGATGGACGAGTTAGTTCGCGGGCCGAGCCGCAGGTGAGGACCGCGAAGATACGAGTCCATCTATTGAACTTTCTACCGAGGCAATACTATGTGCTTTTCACGCCTAATGTAAGGAAATAAAACAGGTTAGGTCATAATACACAGTTTAATTAAAAGTAATATTGATATTAGCATTAGGACAGTTGCTGAATGACAAGGAAATGTTTTTTCCCGGAACATTTATATTAGTATTTTGTGTCATTTCGGCCGGTTGTACTTGTATCACTCATTTTTGTTGAATATCGTACAAATTTCCAATCAAAAGTTCAAAAGTTTAGCGTTTGTTTCCAATTAAAAGAACAGAAGTAATTTTCATTCCCGCCTTTTTAACTTTTTTAATTTTTACCTTATTTAAAGATGCAAAGGCGTTTTTCACGTACGCCTTAAAAACTTACATAAAAACACGTTTACAATCGCAAAAATACACTTTCACTGAGCGGATTTGACGTTTTAATTTTTTAATTAAACGTTCTAATGTCATATTTGTCAAACATTTTTTTATTTATTTCCGAACGAGTTACTAATGTCATAAATAACCGACCAATAGCAGAGTAGAAAGTAAACTGGTCTAAAAACACTCCATTTTACTTTGCAACTCAACATTGTTGGACTGTTTTTGTGTTGTACTACTAAGAGCAACTTTCTATTCTGATTTCGATCCTTCTTTGGCCATATTTCCGAGCAGTGGCGTGAAAAGATAGTTTGAATCCTGGGAAAGGACAAAGGATAGTTTCTTTCCCGAAATTTATCCCCTAAGGGGGTGAAATAGAGGATAAAAATTTGTATGGAGCTACGATATAAACGAGTTCCACGCGGACGGAGTCGCGGGCAGAAGGTAGTAAAAAAATGTGCCTAAGAAGAAGGTTAGGATGGATTGAGGGAAATATGAAATGCGTATGCAAGGTATGAGTATGGAATTAACAGCGGATAGAGGAGAGTGAAAGAAGAATACATGTAGGACAATGACAGGAAGATGACTAAGATGGTAATGAGAACATCGCCTATTGAGGGGAATTACTCTAGTACAAAGGTACAATATAAGTAACTAATAACTTAGCGAGTTTGGTTCTCTCAATAGTACAGTCACCCAATAAAAATGTTGAGCATACTTAGAACCTTGTCATTGTGACTGCCATTGTTATTGTCATACTTGTCATTTGATGTTCAATTTGAAGCTTATTATGACAGTGCACTAAAGTCCTTAACATTTTCATTGGAGTACTGTACATAACATGGCAATTTAACCCGTCATTAGGTGAGTATATCAGAAGATTCGGTCTAGTCTTAAAAGCTTCCTTATTGTTTGATTTGTACCCTAATTGTTTTTTTCCAGGGTGGCAAAAGTACATACGGACGCAAAGGTCGAACGAAGCACGACGACTTCGCGGACATTGGGGCGGGCTACGACGACAATGACTCCTTTATCGACAACACTGATAATGTAAGTTCTCTGACAGTTCATTATGCCTATTTTTAAATTGACTTTATTACAACAGGAACTTTTAAAAAATGATCTGAATAGAGTCATGCTTATAGAACATACATACATAAGCTCACGCCTTTGTTCCCAGAGTGGGGTAGGCAGAGGTTCAGAATTACTAACAACTCTAAAAACTTGTTAATAATTCTGTAGTCACATTTTGCACAGATTAGGGTAAGATATTTATCTCAAAAGCAATGGTACACTTATTTTTACTAAGAAAAAAAAATGAGTATAAATGTACAATGGGTGGGTAAATTACCTAGTAACAAAACCGATAAAAGCATGTTAAGGGCGTTTAAGCTATAGTTTTATATTATAAATCTTGTTAAAGTAGAATAAAATAACTAAAACCGGAAAAGGGAAAACAATACCTTTAAGTAAAGTTGTAAATAATCGTAGAACGATATGATATTTTTTTATTCTTGTATTCAAAACATCAATAAGTAGTCTACTTATTTAGAAGAAAAAAAATTTACCCAAGTAAAGGCGTTTTTTTAAACCACTATCCGTGTTGACGTACGACTTTCATCTGATGTTTGTGATAGCAAAATAATTGGTCCGACAATGGGGGCTTCAACTAGAGATGAAAGAGACTTAGTCTTTTAAAGCCTTTTAAAAAGACTAGACTAATTTTTACAGCCTTACGACTAGATTAGTCTTGTAACCCTTTAGTCTTTAGTCATAAGACTACAAACTGACGACTAATTTCAGTCGTAGCCTTTAACCTTATAACGTAAAAGGCTTAAAAGACTAAAAGGACTAAAAGCGCCTTATCGCCTTGGGGTGGCGTGTCACAAAGGAAATCGAACGTTTTGATAACTCATGAGTAAAATAAAATTTGGAAAGCAGCAACATTGTCTATCCTTGTGGTTAGTAAGACACAAAAGCTGATGAGTCATGTGTAATGCTTAGGCGAGAGTCCTTTTAAAAACAACTTTAGTCGTTTTAGTCTTTTAATTTTTTTAAAACGACTCTAGTCGTTTAAGTTGCTTAGTCTTTTAATACAACGACTAAGTCTTATTAATAAAAACTCGAAGCTTTAGTCTTTATTTTAGAGTCGAGTCCTGTAAGATGGAGGCTAGTCTTTTTAATAGGCCTTAAAAGACTAAGTCTCTTTCATCTCTAGCTTCAACACGCTGGGTAGGTCAAACCGTGACAAAATTTCACAGTCACATAATTTCTGTAAAGTTAATCTGGGACTTAAAATAATAAATTATGTATGCAGTGACAAAAGAATGCATTAACAATGCAAATTATAATGAACGTATGGAGAACTGTGGTATATTTTGTCGATGCGCAAATACATATATCTTAAGTAAACAAATATTTTATGTGCTGTTTAAATACACTGCAGGAGTATTATCGAAACTATGATTTACATATGATATGAGTTGAGTTACATTGCCATACATTTTATGTGCCAGGAAATCTAGATAAAATCAATTAGTTTGCTCATCTGTAAACAATTGATTAGAAAAGTGCAAATTCATCAACCGACAAAAGCCATAAATAAAATGAATAATGATAGAAGTAAAAATTTGGGCTTTATTGAAATTGAGTCAATAAATAGGCATTTTTGCTTAATGTAATTTAAGTGTAATTTAAAGTTACTGTTGGTTTTTCAGGATTATACACGTTACATATTGGAGAAATTCCAAATATAATTCGATTTTTTATGACCAAAAAATTTAATCAACTGGCTACCATCTAAACCCGTTTTCAACGGAGGTTATATCTGACATGAATGACATAACATTTTCGAAACTGCAACTAAATATCCCACTTACCAAAAAAATTAAAAGGTTTTTTCATAAAAACATTATTTCCGCGAAACAACGGTTTTTTGACCTCAACTAGGCGCCCTGTGCACCTGTTTGTCATAAAAAAGATCCTAACTTGCGCTGACCGGACTCTTCTCTATTTCCAGTACGATGAGATGATGCCGCCAGAATGCGACACGTTCTACGGCGGGTTCTACATCAACAGTGGCTCGCTGGAGTTTAAGAACGTTCCCGAGAACCGAACGCCCGCCTCAGATGCCGAGAATGGAAGGAGGAACAAGGTGAATTAACGATAGGGTATTCCCTATCTATTGCATAGATTTTTTCAATCGCATTTCCCAGCAAAAAATTAAAATGTCGTACAAGTGATCAACATGAAATAAAATTTTATATCGGCCAAAAAATACAGATGATACAATCCCGGATCACTTCGTTTACCCGAATTTCATTTGCCATAATTGTTGTGTCACTTGCCATAATGTTAATTTGCCATAAAGGCATTTTTTCTGAAACTGTAAACCTTTCAGGTAATTTTTACCTGCCGTCGAGAGCCCAATAGGTTAGGTTAGGTTTGTTTTTATAACAATTCTGAATAGTTCACGATTTCAGAAAAAATGCCTTTATGGCGAATGAATATTATGGCAAGTGATAGAACCATACAATCCTTTTAAAACTGCTCATTAGACAGCGATTAGACAAAGAGATCCGATAGGCCATATCAACTCCATGTAAAATTCTGTTGCTATAAAGAAATAGGAACAAATCATTGTTGGCTTAAGTCTTGTTGGTTTTTATAACTATTCAAAAATTTTTTTTCAACAGTTTGTTTCCTAACATGAATCAGCTTTTATTGAAACTGAAAAAAGTCATGAATATTCCCTATTACTTACTAGTGTACCCGCGACTCCGGCCGTTACCGCCATTTCCTCAGGAACTGTCAAGTTTTCGAGCATTAAAGTATCCTTTCTCAGAAAATCTGGCCAAATTTCATTCAGATCCGTTCAAGAGTTAGGTCGTGAAAAGCTACGAAACAAATGAACAGAGTTACTTTCGCATGAGTAATTACTAATTAGTGTAGAAGCATGAATTAGAAGTGGTTTGAGCGAGAATTGTCCTAATTTTTATTATTAATAATACCCTTTTCTGACTCCAGCCTATGAAATAACCGTAAAGACGAAATAAATGTACAAACATCCATTATTTCAGGGACACTTTTTCATCAAATAGCTCCATTTATCGCGAAAAGCAAAAAACTGCTCATCGCCATTTTACCTCCTAACAATTTGGTTAGAGTGTAATTATAATAATATGTTTATTTATATTTGAACGCCCGAGTTGTGTTTCTGTGCAGAGGCGACTGTCGTCGAGCAGCAGCTCCGAGTCGTCGGACAGCTCCTCGGCCTCCGAGAGCGCCGACGACAAGGCCAAGCCCACGCCGAATGGGGACGCACACAACGAGCATCGGAAGAAGGTAACATAAAACAACTATTTAACTTTCGACGAGCTTTATTTTTTCATAGTCATATTCATTTATTGCTTTATGTTGTACAATGAGATCTTAAAAATACAGTTCAACATAAACCCTGCAAGGCCGCTGCAACAAGACACGATAATATACTTACATGTCAATTTAGGAAATCACATTTATATTATAATGTATAACAGATGAAATTTAATAATATAAGGCTAACAGATTTTATTTACTCTTGAAACGCAAAAAACTCTTCTAAATTATAAAAACATTTTGAAATCAAAAAACTCCTTAACTTACTACAAAATATAGACTCTTTTGTTATATTTCTGATTGTAAGGGGTATTTTATTGTAAATTTTCACAGCCAACATTTTTTTTTTCTTTAGGTGATGGGTTCCAGAGCCAACAATTTTTAAATTGGTAAAAGAGATTATTAACTTATTTCTCTGCCTAAGATTAATTTGACTTTTTTTTCGTGAGCATATAGGGCTTTCTCACGCGTCCAAAACTATCCATCTATTTAGGAGCTACGATGCCATAGACAAACACAGGTACAAAGCCCAGCATCTTTATGAACTAAAGTCTAATTCCATTGTTACAGAAAATCAAAGATGATAAGAAGAAAGCCAAGAAAATCAGACGGACGGACTCGTCAGCGGCCACTTCTGGAAAGCAAACTTCTGATGGTACGTATCGCGATTTGTGGACCAAGAGTCTCGTGAAACTACTGACTAACTAGTTTCGAAGTTGAAAACAGCATCAAGATTAATCTAGGTTTGAAGCAAATTTTATATGCAAGACAGGCACGGCGGGGAGTGACATGATCAGTGATTGGATTACGTAGTAACGAATGAGTCGTTGCGGATTTGCCAAATTAAAATCAATTTCATTATGAGTACAACCGTTAATTTTATTTTTATATATTGTTAAAATATGATGCTAAATTTCTTACCAAACTTTAATTCTTGCGGGTGGTAGGGCCTTGTGCAGGGTCCGTCCGGATCGCTACCACCATCTTATCCATTAACCTACCGCCAAACAGCAGTGTTCGCATTGTTGTGTTCCGGTTTGGGGATAAGACAGCCGGTGAAATAACTAGCATAGAGGCATTCCATCTTAGTCCTCAGGGTTGGCAACGCATTTGCAGTCTTAGGATTGCATTGCAGTCTTGTCGAGTCAGTGCGAATGTCTATGGGTCACAGTTTCCACTTACCATCAGGTGGCCTGTGTGCTCGTTTGTCTTCTCTATGCCATAAAAAAAAACCACTCCTGTAGTAATTTTGGCCGTACAGGGTGTACGGCTGTTTAACGTGCGACAGTGTCGTTAGTCACTTTCTTGCATGCTTAATTCTTCGGTCTCATGCAGACCGTTCCTTATGAGGTGTAAACGTACGCGTACAAAGTCGTGGGCGTCCTTTAGTTTGTACATGTTTCCGCAGACAACGGGCACGGCGACGCGGAGAGCGCGGACTCCCGCACGTCGCACTCCGACTCGGTGGCGTCCAAGCCGGCGCCCAGCTCCGAGAACGCCGTCACCTCGGACAGCTCCAGGTAACATTATTAAGACTACGCCGAGCGTACGCCGGATGTACAGTGGCGCCCTCATTACTTTTATTGTGTTTTCTAATAAACTAAAGTATTTTCTTGAAATTTAATGAAATATTTTTGTTCTACAAATGAAAATACAACTTATAGGGTAAATCATATAGTTTAATAACAATTCACCTTCGAGTTATTAACTTAACGAAAAAAAGTGGCCACCTTTTCCCGTTAAGCTGACTACTCAAATAAATTGTGTTTATACTTGCGCTACAAACACATTTTGTTTGGTTCCAAGGAAATTCTTTAGTTAATTAGAAAACCCAATAATAGTAATGAGGGGCCACTGGACGCTCGGCGTTTGCTCGGCGCAGTCTTAAATGGAATAAAGTCTTACTATAAGGGCATGCTTCGATGATTCGGTCATTTGGAAAGGATGGATGATAGAAGATTGACGAAAGATATACAGATCGAAAGTGAGTGGACGGGTCGGAAGGGGCCGCCCTAGGCGTACTTTTTCGAGTCAAATCGGAGAAATACTGGAAAAGGGCCGAATCTTAAGTACCCGAAAACGACGTGCGTGCATGACTCGATGTATGAATGTGGAAGAAGCGAAAGAAATTTGTCAAGATCGTAGCAAGTGGAAAGAAGTGGTCTCTACCTACCCCTCTGGGAAACAGGCGTGATTTAATGTATGTGGAATAACCGTGGGTTAGCCAAACTATGCTTTGTCCTTATCTGTCAAATTCAAATGTCACAATGACAGATAAGGTCAAAGCGTGGTTTAGCTACCCCACGGTTATTCCACGTTTATAAGCAAGGCGGATAGTGTATACAGTGCGTTACCGGCATGCGGGCATTTATTAATACTGCCGATAATATGCTGCTTTAGCAATTGTTTGCAAGTATTATCAATTAAAAAATAATTAAAATAACTTCACAATTATTATTTTTAGATACTGTCCATTTTTAATGTAGTGCATGTGCTGCGTGTTCATCGTTATCAGTATCGCTGTTGCTTGGTACAGTCACCACCCGCGAATGTTACGCCACTTGCCACTCTTCTTAATTTAGCCGTGTACTACACTCGGGTAATATGTCAAGTCGGCTGTCAACCCAAAATGCATTACACGGTTAAATTAAGAAGAGTGGCAAGTGGCGTAACATTCGCGGGTGGTGACTGTACAAGGCACGTCGTGGTACGGGGGCAAATCATAAATAATCAAAGTATCCGTCGACTGTCATTTGCACTTGTCAATTTGCTGTGCTTTACATTGCTGGCAATTAAAATTTTGTTAGAAAGTTAACAAAGCCTGAAAATGTGTTTATTAATTAAATTAATGTCATAGTTACGTTACAGATATACGTTATTTTAACCTACTTTCACAAAAGCCCGGGTGCTGGTAACACACTGTATGTTTATACCACTTAAATATGCTTGGTCATAGTCACTCAACGATCTTATGTTCGGTTCACATTATTCCAGTAGCATTCCAGTCCAGCGACCGTAAACAGTGCTGGAATGCTACTAGAATAATCTGAACCGGCACTGGAATGTACTGGATACATTCCAGTGAGCAATCCAATCCATTGACTGGAGAAACCGTCTACTTTTTCGTTCCAGCTTGCCCAATCTAGCGCCAATGGAATAGTGTAGACAGTCAATTAGGGCCGCCATAAACGGACTGCTTAGAGCAATCAGGAGCGACAGCTTGCGGGTGGTAGGACCTTGTGCAGGGTCCGTCCGGATCGCTACCACCATCTTATCCATTAACCTACCGCCAAATAGCAGTGTTCGCATTGTTGTGTTCCGGTTTGGGGATAAGACAGCCGGTGAAATGACTAGCATAGAGGCATTCCATCTTAGTCCTCAGGGTTGGCAACACATTTGCAGTCTTAGGATTGCATTGCATTCTTGTGAATGCGAATGTCTATGGGTCACAGTTTCCACTTACCATCAGGTGGCCTGTGTGCTCGTTTGTGTACTCTATGCCATAAAAAAAAAAAAAAAAAAAAAAAAAAAACAGCTCTGTGGTCGCTATTGCTCGATTTGCTATTTTAATGCTCTAGGCTCGTATTGTAACTGCAGTTTTTTTTTTTATTTTTATTAATTGGTTCACAAACCAAATGTTACACTCAAACAGGATTAAAAGAGTCTAACAACAATAGAATATAACTTTTGTGTACATTTTAAAATAGCGAACACAACACACTTAGTGATAGTGGTAGAAAATAATTAGCAGAAAATAATATTTAAATACAATTGAAACTGAAACTTAAAATATGAATAAAAACTAAATTTAGATATCCAAAAACCTAAAAAATCATAAACTAATAATAATTATAATAGAAAACAAAAAAAACAGATTGACCAATAGCGACCTCGGAGCTGTCGGTTCTGACTGCTCTAAGCAGTCCGTCTATGGAGGCCTTTAATCGAGGTATCTTATCATCATCCTTGAAATAGGCACCATTGAGGGGTTCCGGTGCTCATCTGTGGTCATCATCCTCAGTCCCACTTCAAAATAATGCTTTCTGAATGCAAAACTGGACTTGTGTGCGAATACCGGACTCGCTATGTCTATGCCTTTGATATTTGAGTAGTCCCCTCAATTTCTCACGGATCCCCTCATCAGATACTGACTTGTTGACACTCTAATAAAAAAATGAATTTTCATTTTCAAAATCGGTTACAAAACTCTAATAAAAAATATTTTTCAAAATCGGTCCACAATTGACGAAGTAATCGCGTACCAAACATATTACATATAAAAAGAGAACATACAGTCAAATTGAGAACCTCATTTTGTTGAAGTCGGTTAAAAAGTAAGATCGCGCTGCAACCAATTTATTTTTCTTTTTAGGGACGTGGAGAAATCAGAGGTTAAAATGCCTCAAGCAGTCGTGCAAGTGTTGGAGTTGATCGAGGCGTCCGTCAGCAAGCAATTAGCAGACAACCCTAACACTGCCGCCGCTCTGCTCATTGCCAGCAACGAGAAACATTTGTTAAGGTAAGGGATAAGAAACCGGTCGGTTTGTGTATTACAAAATAGGGTTGTCAATTGTTCACTAGACGTTAAGATTGATGTCGGGTATGACTGTAAGCAAGGTAATAAAAATGCTATTATGGTTATAAAATAACAGTTATTACTATGGCAACACTCATTATAGAACAGTTTTCATGCTTCGGTTATGCTATAGGTGTTATTCTGATACCTTTAGAGATTTCAATATAAGCAGTTAATTTATTTATATGAGAGACGTAGTAGGACGCTCTCAGACTAGGTGGAGTGACGATCTTCGCAAGGTGGCTGGCAAGAGCTAGATGAGAGTGGCCACGAATCGTGCTCATTGGCGTGCAATGGGAGAGGCCTATGTCCAGCAGTGGACTAATATAGGCTGATGATGATGATGACGATGATGATGATGATGATGATGATGATGATGATGATGATGATGAGAAATAAAGTACATCAGCCAAAGAAGTTTCCACTTATAATCTAAATTACATTTCTGTTGCACAGAAATACATTTATACACCTTGGAAAATCAAAAATAATTAACTAACTAACAACTTTACTATGTCAATGATGGTTGCAGAATACAGGGTGTTCGGCACATGGACCGTCAATTTTTTTGGGATATTGTTGGGGTTATTTGTTATCTTTTCGCCCTTGGACTTAGGGTCATAAGGATCACGGTTTTGGAGATATGATTTGTTAAATGTTTTTTTTCAAATTTTCCGAAATTCCTCCTTTAAACGTTCGTAACTTTTTTATTAATGCGTGTTACAGAAAAATATGTTGTATTTAAAACTTGTTAATACATGCTAGTTCAAATACTAATAGTCTTTATTCTAATTGATAGTCTCAAAGGGACGTACGAGGTTTTTTATTTCACAAATTTACTGTTTGTGTGAAAAAAATCCAACTTCAAAATTCAATTATTAAAAACCCAAATACAATTTTGAGGTTTATTTTGTTTTAAAAAGTTCTCTAGCTAATTACCTTTCTAACGATGTGCTACACATTAGTAAAAAGTAAACGGGAATATCCACATTTTCAAAGAAAAGTTAGAGAGCACCTAGATAACTCGTTACCTAACTGGTGGATAGGCAGAAGCGGCCCAATTCCTTGGCCCGCAAGATCTCCAGACCTAGCGCCTTATTTGTTAAATAAAACTTCGCTTCAGTACTTGTAAAGTATTGAAATGAAGTTTTATTTAAAAAACACTTGAGAAATTGCGTAGGCACTTCCGTTACATAAATTAGTTCTTTTGCCCGTCCACAGACAAAAGTCTAAGGGCGTTAGGTCTAGAGATCTTGCGGGCCATGATATCGGGCCACTTCTGCCTATCCACGAGTTAGGAAACGAGTTATCTAGGTGCTCTCGAACTTTTCTTTGAAAATGTGGATATTCCCGTTTACTTTTTATTAATGTGTAGCACATCGTTAGAAAGGTAATTAGCTAGAGAACTTTTTAAAACAAAATAAACCCAAAATTGTATTTAGGTTTTTAATAATTGAATTTTGAAGTTGGATTTTTTTCACACAAATAGTAAATTTGTGAAATAAAAAACCTCGTACGTCCCTTTGAGACTATCAATTAGAATAAAAGACTATTAGTATTTGAACTAGCATGTATTAACAAGTTTTTAAATACAAACATATTTTTCTGTAACACGCATTAATAAAAAAGTTACGAACGTTTAAAGGAGGAATTTCGGAAAATTTGAGAAAAAACATTTTAACAAATCATATCTCCAAAACCGTGACCCTTATGACCCTAAGTCCAAGGGCGAAAAGATAACAATAACCACTACAATATTCCCAAAAAAATTGACGGTCCATGTGCCGAACACCCTGTATAAAATAATTACTATCTTTATATTTATGTACGACTTAGTTGATAAATGAGTATAGAAGTAATTTTATACTAGAATAGTTATTTTCTGTATTTGATTAAACCAAACGCGGTTTCGTTG